>CM076578.1:704781876-705320147 GCA_034641835.2 Pinus albicaulis
AAACTCTTAAAAAAAAGTTTGGCCAAAATTTTTTTTGCGCCGACAGCCCGTGAAGTCTAACGACACAAAAGTTAGGCCGAACTTTTGCCTGAATTTCCGTTGGCCAGAAAATACAACGAAGCCCCTCCAAAAACAAATTTCGCGACAATATAAATTGACATAAAAGCATTCATTATTTTCGCATATTTCTTCATTTGGTTTGATTTTGCAATGGTCTGATTTTGCAAAGTATTGTTTTGGGTTTAAAGACTTTTCTTGGAGGTACATTCAAAGGACATTTTTGCAAAGGATTGTTTTGGGTTTAAGAAATTTTCTTGGAGGTACATTCAAAGGAAATTTTTGCAAAGGATTGTTTTGGGTTTAAGGACTTTTCTTGGAGGTACATTCAAGACATTACATTCAAAGGACATTTCTTGGAGGTATGTGATACATTTTTTGGATGTTTTTTTTGGCTTCATTGATTTTGAAGGTATTTTGTTTTTAGAGGATTTGGGTTTAATTTTCATTGTTTATTTTTTAAGGTATTTTGTTTTTAGAAGTTTTGGGCTTAATTTTCATTTTTTTTTTTAAAGTATTTTGTTTTTAGAAGTTTTGAGCTTAATTTTCATTCTTTTTAGAGGTTTTGGGCTTAATTTTGAAAGGACATTTTTTTGGATGTATTTTGTTTTTAGAGGTTTTTGGGCTTAATTACCAAATGACATTTTTTGGACTTAGTTTCTAAAGGACTCTTTTTAGGCTTAATATTCAAAAGACATTTTTTTGGAGATATTTTTTAAAGTGATATTTTTTTAGAGGCTTTTTTGAAGTATTTTTTAAAGTGGCATTTTTTAAGAAGTTGGAATTAATTTTCAGTGGAAATGTTTTGGAGATATTTTTTGAAGTGACAATTTTTTAGAGTACGTTTTTTGGGTTGAAGTAAATATTTTATAATGATTTTTTAAAATGAGTTTTTGTCTAAATTTTAAATGAATTTTTTTTGCAGGACTTGGAAGGAAATATTTTGAGCTTTGTTTCATTTTTATAAGACATTTTTTTCTCGGATTTTTTAAAGTGTTTTGGATTGAAGTATGTATTTTTTCCAAAAAATTTAAAATGAGTTTTTTTTTTAAATTAAATCTTTTGTGATGTTTTTTTTTAATTGATTTTTTGTCTAAACTTTTGAAGGAAATTTTTTGAACTTCATACTCTATTATCATGGGAAATGGAAGGAATTGCACAAGAAAATATGATTGAAAAAGAGACCCTAAGGAACGTAGAGAAGAGGGAAGAGAATATCGCAAAAGAAAGAGAGAAGCACTCTCAAATATTGAAAGGGAAAATCAATCTCAACTAGAAGTTGAAGCAAGTATGTAAATGTAAATATTGTGAATTTGATATTTAAAATTTTCCTAGTGTAAAATGTGAAGCTTAATTTTTATTTGATGAACTAATTTGAAAAATGTTTTGCAATGTAAATAGAGAGAGATATTCCTCAAAACATTGATGATGAGATACAAAAATTTGAAAAAGAAAGTGAAAGAATATTGAACCAATGATTGAAGATGGTGAAAATGTTGAAAGAAATTCAAGTGAATAAATTGAATCACAAGGTGTGTGTGTGTGTGTGCGTGTGTGTGTGTGTGTTGAACACATGCACGTATTATTGAATTATACATATTTATTAATTTAGTTATTTATTGAATATGTAAACTTATTATGTACTATTCATTCGAATATGTATAGATGAAATCAATGTCGATGATGAGATGTTAGAAAATGTTGACACTCAAACATATGGAGATAAAAGAGTTGACCATGTTATATGATATTGTGTTAAACACATTTTTAATACATACTTCATAAAAGAAAATGTGACATTTCAAGCCCAAATGTTGAAAGGTCTCCTATCATTAAGGAAATTAAAACAAGCTACGACTTTATTGGGTATTCGAAAATCAACAAAAGATAAAAAATAAAGGAAGATGTGATAGAAAATATAATAGTGCTATAAATTAAATTAGAATATCTAGACAAAAAAATGTTTTAGTTGTACGTAGAGCAATACATATGTCAGTGGTTTCATCAAGTACTAAAGAGAATCGCTTGGTAAAATCTATGGCACGAGAATTAGGAACCTCACAAAATACTTTGCACAAACATCAGAAATTTCGGTTGCAAATATATGTAAATGATGAACTCGCTTGTTGGAGAGCTATTTGTAGACAACCATACAAAGATAGACTTGGAGAAAATGTTAAAAAAAACAATATATGAATATTGGAAGAAAAATTCAAGTGTTTCGCCAAATGCAAGGGATGTGATGCGAAGAAGAATAGCGTGAAATCAGTACGAAGAACAATAAAAACATTTCTTGGACACCACTCAAATAGAGTTTTTCAACAATTTCAAAGAAGAGAATTGTCAAATTCATGTCTCAATTAGTGTTTTTGTTCAACAAAAACATGGTATGTCAAACCTATCACCGTACGTGACACTTGTTGTTGTCGTTATCATGTGTAATTTTAGTTATATTATAATACATTCCTTAATTTTGGTAGAACATTTTGGAAAGATTCACCTCCTCCTTCCACTATCCGTGATTCATATCTCAAATTCTATGTGGAAGAGAAAGCGATGAGTTATTTTACAAAAAGAAATGTGTTAGTGGTAAAAAATGCGATGATTGTGGAAATTTGACTAAATTTCAAAAAAAAAATCGTACTGATATAAATGATCAATAATTTTCCAACATGAAAGTGAAATGGAAGATATATGAATATATACATACATTGATTCAATGTTCAAATAGTGCTAAAAGAATTGATTTACAAGAAGAAGAAATTTTTTTGATAGATTTTTTGAGAAATTTTGAGGAAAAAATTTATAAAGACACCAAACATTCCCATAGAGCTTGATGACAGGAGTTGCAATTCAAAAAATCCTATGAAATTTTTCCACCAAAGACCATTTTGTCAGTAATTGATTTTGCAAAAAAATACACATTTGTTCCACAAAAAAAATTTAGAGTGAATACTATAATTCTGACCAAGTCTCCATGCTTGTCCATATACTATATAGACATGCTGAAAAAAATTTTGATCATATAGAAATCACCAGTGAAAATCGGCATGTTATTAAAGAATATCACTTTTATATCAGTGACGATCATACACATGATACATATTTTGTACAACACTATTTTGGAAATATTTATGACTCCTTGAAAAGTCATGGAATGAAATTAAATGAACATTGGATATGGTCAGATGGATGCGTAGGTCAATTAAAATCTTCACGGTCATTCTTTTGGTTGTTTTTTCTTCATAATAAAACATGCATTAAAAATTGTTGGAATTTCCTTGAGACTGGCAATGGAAAAGGAGAACATGACAGTACAGGGGCATGCATAAAACGAGCACGTCAAAGATATCAAATGAACCCCTCTACAAACCAACTTGTGGATGCTAAATAAGTTGTTCAATGGTGCATGGCTGCACTAGGCCATGAAACTAACCGATCAAGGGAAGTGCGAAGGTACATTCAATTTAATTTTTATTAGATATCCAATTTTAAACAGTGTCCATTTATCGCAATGATTATCTTTGATGGTATTTTGATATCATATGTACATTCTCCTTTGAATTTTCCATATATAGGTTTTTTGCATATTGGGGTCGAAGATGTAGACATATCGATTGGAAATGACGTTGAAACAATAAAACGGGCTCAAAAATTGCATTCAATTAAAACAAAGTTGTCCAAAAATGTGTTTGCGTTGGATAAAAGAAAATATTCTTGTTTTATTCATGTTTTCATAGACAACGCAGAATCCAACGATGTTTGTGAAAACAAAATGTATTTAAAATGTTGGAAACATATAGAGCTAAACACAAAGGGGAAAATGTTCGTTGCAATGTTTGAAGAAATGAAATCAGAGGAGACTACAATATCATCTAATGGTGATCGAGTTTCTAATATTGTTAGAGAATGTAACATTTGAATTTCTTTCAAATGAAAGAGATGTAGAAATAGATACTAAAATTATTTTAAAGTTAATTTTTCAGGTTGATTATGATCTAAATTTAAATACATAAGTTTTTTTTACTGTGCAGGAGATGTTTTTTTTTTTTCTGTAATTTCACCTAGTGACAATGATGAAAATGTGAAGTATTATTTGATGCCTTGAATTGAATGAAATATTAAATTATTAGAAAAATACAATGATCATGGGTTTCCATATGACAAAGGATATATTATACTGAAAGGTTATTTTTTCAGACAAAATAATCAAAGTGGGGATTTTTTTTTACTTTGAAGACAATGCACCTGATGTCATAAGTTGTCAATATAGTCACTTGGTGTGTGCAGCATGCATAAAGTTGATAGAGGTTCAATCAAAGAAAAAAAGAAAATTAAGAAATGGAAAATGTCAAAATCTGATCATGGACGGATCATTGAAGATGGCATTCCATTGGAGTTTTTTTTATTGAACTACCTAACAACTTCTTCTCTTTAGATTCATGTTTTAGAACTTCTAGGACTCAACTAAAAATTGAACTTCCTTGTTATGTTATATGTGCAAGTGTTTTCACATGTACATTGTTTTGGTACATGCACACTAGTATCAACTGAAAGTAGCTTTTCTATACATGCATTCATGAAAACTGTTGCATGCATTGGATATATATATTTTCTAGAATGCAATTCACTGAAAGCATATTTTCTATGTGCATTGATGAAAAATGTTGCAAGTACTGGATATATATGTTCTAGAAGTATTGGATATATATATGTTCTAGAATACAATTAACTTAAAGTAGATTTTCTATGTGCATTGATGAAAAACGTTGCAAGTATTGGATATATATGTTTTAGAATGAAATTAACTGAAAGTAGTTTTTCTATGTGCATTGATGAAAAATGTTGCACATACTGGATATATACATGTTTTAGGAAATTAACTCAAAGTAGATTTTCCATGTACATTGATGAAAAATGTTGCACGTATTGGATATATACATGTTCTATAATGCAATTAAATGTTCAAGTATTTTTACTATGTGAATTGATGAAAAATGTTTCACGTACTGAATAAATATGTTCTAAAATGCAATTAACTGAAAGTAGCTTTTCTATTTACATTGATGAAAAATGTTGAAGTGTTGGATATATATGTTCTAGAATGCAATTAATTGAAAGTAGCTTTTCTATGTGCATTGATAAAAAATGTTCCACGTAATGGATATATATGTTCTAGAATGGAATTAACTTAAAGTAGTTTTTCTATACATGCATTGATGAAAAATGTTTCACGTACTCGATATATATACATTATAGAATGCATTTTTTAAATTTTATGATTGTTTGACACATATAACAAGGCCTAGAATCTTATGATTCTTTATATATATATATATATATATATATATATATATATATATATATATATAGAGAGAGAGAGAGAGAGAGAGAGAGAGAGAGAGAGATGTCAATATGTATTTTACTTCAATCATTTTAACATATGTATTCAAACATGTACTTAAATCATTTTGTACATGTAAATATATTCATGTGATTTTTGTTGTTGTTTGGAAAACGACAACTTGAATTTTAGAAACAAAACATTATATTATAATCACATGCAAAATGTAGTTCAACCATCCATAATTTGAGTTTTAAAAACAAAACATTATATCACATGCCAAATGTAGTTCAACCATCTAAAACTTAAAAGTTTGAAAGAAAAAAATTATAGATCACAACATTACTTCACATGCCAAATGTAGTTCAACCATCGAAAAATTAAGTTTTAAAAACAAAACAAATTATAACACAACATTACTTCACATGCCAAATGTAGTTGAACCATCAAAAACTTGAGTTTGAAAAACAAAACATTATAGATAACAAGTATCAAGTATCAAGTAACATTCCTTCACATGGCAAATGTAGTTCAACCATAACACTGTAAATAAAAACAAATTATAACACAACATTACTTCACATTCCAAATGTAGTTCAACCATCCAAAAATTAGGTTTTAAAAACAAAACAAATTATAACACAACATTACTTCACATCACATGCCAAATGTAGCTCAATCGTCCAAAACATGAGTTTTAAAAACAAAACAAATTATATAACACTGTAGCATTACTTCACATGCCAAATCTAGTTCAACCATCCAAAACATAAGTTTTAAAAGAATTATATATCACATTCACATGTATCAAATGTAGTTCACATAAAATATGTCCAAAATTTGTAGATCTCACAACTATCAAGTATAAGTATCAAGTTATATATGACTGCATCTAGATAAGACTATACATAAAAAAGTAAATTTAAGACTAAATCTATTGAAAATATAATGTTGCATGTTTGCATGTGCCTCATTTATCAAATAGTGCATGTGCATCATCCATCAAATACAAATGGATGTATTGTCTCTCCCAGCAAAGTCATGATCCTTGAGTTATCATGTGAAGCATGGGGAACCTGTACACAATGTGTACAAACATTAAAATCTAATGTTTTAAACTTGAGTGAGAATATATAGAGCTTCATGTTAAAAAACCAAAATGTAAAAAAAATCATGCAATACCTCATGAGGTTCCCTTTCCATTTGTTTCTCGTCTACTAAAACTTCCCCCACTGAAACATCATCAACAATAAACTATATATATATATATATATATATATATATATATATATATATATATATATTAAAAAATTTCAAAAGAAAATGCATATATAAACTTATTTTCAATAATATTAAAAAAAAGGTCAAACAACTTGTTCAAATGGTTGAAATGGTGTGGTTGTTCCTATCTCCATCACTAGAGTCCGTGGAGAAAACAAATCCTCTATAGCAGCCTAAAATTCAAAAAATTTAAAAGTATAAAATAACTCAAGATCAAGATCTCAATTTGTAATAAAAATTTTTAGCTTCAATTTATAAATTATAACTTAAAAACATATATCTAAGTGAAAAATTGAATACTTTTGCTGGTGGATTTGGCACATCTCTTGAGAGAGGCTCCAAAAGAAAATCTCCAAAAACCTAGAATTCAAAAAATTTAAAATAACTCAAGATCTCTAGATCTCAATTTATAATAAAAAATTTATACTTCAATTTATAACTTATTACTTAAAAACATATATATATTTAAGTGAAAAATTTAATACTTGTGCCGGTGGATTTGGCACATCTCCTAATAGTGGCTCGGAAGGAAAATCTCCAAAAACCTAAAATTCAAAAAGTTTAAAATAACTCAGGATCTAGATGTCTCATTTTTTAATGGAGCTTTTTGAGTTGGAATATATAATTTAAAAACATAAATTGAAAAATTGAAAAATTGTTCATACATTTGATGGTGGATTTGGCACATCTCCCAAGGAAGAAGAAGGTACCGCCATCCCAAAAACATCAGACGGAATCAGAATCTGTTAAAACAATTTATTATATATATGTAAATGTACATGTGTGCACAATTATTTATTTTAAAAATATCTCATCGTGTCTCAATATATATAATACGAGATAAAAAATAATTATACATCATCATATGTTCACTTAAAAATCACTAACATTTGCCAACGTATCTTGATGGTGAGAACCAACTTGATTGTATGATTGATAGTGAGACCCATCTTGATTGTTTGAACCGGAGGCTCCGACCATGATATTAAAATTTTCTTCATCCATCAAGCGTGACAACTGCAAATGGTGTTAACATATAATGATAAATGTTTGTTAGATTAATGTATGCAAATAAATATATGTATATATGTATTTATCTCAAATTGTACATGTGTTAAAATAATTGAACCCTAATCATTAACACATATCATTCCCATGCCCTTTTCTCATAAACAATTCGGTACTGCCAGCCATTTTGACAATTCTTTGCATATGTTTTGAGATCTTCAACACTCATGTTATCAATCTCTTCATGTGTATAATACAAAAATATAGTGTGTGCATTCTCAGATGATCTTTGTCGACTCAAAAAAACATCGACTCCACCCAATCCACTGTGAATATTTTCAATGATGTCATTCCTTGATTCTCGACTAATTTGAGAAGTGGAATCCATATCTGACCATAAATTTTAGACACAATGAGGTCGACTAACCAATGGTGGCTCAAGGCTAGGAAAATCAACATCATGCATAGCGCCCCTACAGTCACACAATCAACCTTTCCCAGGACCAAAAAATTTAGAGGAAAGGTCATTGTAATTAGTTTTCATTTGCAAAAAGAATTCTGCATAAAATAATTTTTCAAAATAAACTAGAACCTCGTTGTTCCATGGGAGTCTTCCATAGGTCGCAAGATGTCTATCATACAAATAGTGAGCTATATGAGGGTGCTTGAAATATTGCACCTTCAACATCTTTCTTTTCAACCCTTCTCTGAAATTAAACATAGACTTGGCCATTTCTGTTGTAACTCTTTGTTTAACAACCTCCCATTTATCGAGACCCATCACTGTTTCCTTTTTTTTCTCATCACTTCTACAAAAGTATTAGTGATTGGCCTAAGCTTTAGGTACACATCTACTAGTTCGCTTAAATAGTGTGTAACTATTTCCAAGCTTTGTCGACTCTCAGTAGGTAGAGTCAACACCACGAAATATCTCTTCAATTTTGCATGAAGATGTTGACACCTTTCTAAGGTGCATTGTTGCATGTTTGTTTCCCAAGATATATTGGAAATTTCGGAAATATAAGTCATGGTTGGTGGACAGCCTTCTTCTTGAATGATGCGTTCTTCCCTACGTATTTTTTTATCAATATTTGAAGTAGCATTTTTAGCCTCTGCATCAATAAATACAATTTTTCATATTAAAAAACACATGTAAACAAATTTGTACAAATTGAATGAAAATAATATTCAAATTGATGGCCACCTCGATGTGGTTGGCTAGGATCTTACCCACCCTGAGACTATTGAGAACCAGAACCACCCTGTTGAGAACTAGAATGACTAATGATTGGTTGAGAACCAACACGACCATCCTTTATTTTCCTCTGGGGAATACATATCATCACCTTCACGCAATCCACAAGCACATATTGATGGCTCTCCAAGATAATGTGAACCACCACCAACTTCACAAGACGAGAGAGAAGCTTCATAAAAAAATATAAATTTATAATCAATTCAAAAATGCATTCATACATATAAATACATGTACATATTTATTTATTAAATTTCAAGAACCATACCATGATTGCGTGAACCACGAAAATGATCCATTGATGGAGTAGACACCCCTGTCCTCTTATCTCCTAAAAAATAAAAAATGAGACTTATTAACAACTAATTTAACTCACAAAATTGATAAAAAATCAATTCCATATGTACACACTTGTATGTATATGTATGGATTTTTAATATTATATTTAAATACCATGAACATCCCTCGATCCATGATCCCCCTCTCTAGTAGAGATATGGGATTATGTTGAACTTCATCGTTCATCCTCCATGATACATATATCTACAGTAGACATTTACAATTATTTTTTTAAATTACTATTTAAAATAAATTCAAAATAAATTTCAGAAAACTAATATAATTTAGTGTACACAAATTATGTAAAACACAACTTTCAAAGCACTAATTGATGTGTGAAACTCAATTTAAGCAAAAAAAATTATAAAAATATTAAGTTCACCAAATTGCGCTTTACATGGTGGGAGCACATTTGGTATAAAATTGAAAAGAAAACATGGTGATTAAAAAATAAGCGTGAAAATCCATTTAAACAAAAATTTGTTGAATTCCTCACATTTTAATTTTATAAAAATGTGAATTTTACCACTTGTTGCAAATGTGAAGTTCACCAAGTTGCACTTTACATGGTGTGGTGGGAGTACACTTGGTATATAATTGAAAAAAACACATGGTCATTAAAAAATACGCATTTATAAGTACAAAAGACACACATATCCAAGATATGTGACAATGTCCATCAATAAATTTTGAAGGAGAGCGTCTCAACACTAATTCATCTTTGAGAGATGAATCTTGAATTTTTGAAGAAGAGCGTCTCAAAACTAATTCATCTTTAAGACATGAATCTTGCATTCGCATTACCTTGTATAATTCTAATTCATCTATTAATTCATCTGTGATAGATGAATCCTGAATTGGCATTGCCCCACGCAATAGATCAACAGACATGTTATTCACATTTGTATAATTTCTTATCTTAAAAAATTGAAATTGGCTAACAATATTGTTTGCTTTTCCATGCAGTTGTTTTAGCCTCTCCTTCTTAACTTGGTACATGCCTTTCATCTGGTTGTACACAAGTTTGAAATTGGTGAAAAATACAATTCCATTTGATCCATACTGCCTAGTTGTTCCCAAGCCTTCTATCAATGCAATATAATATGCCTCGTTGTTTGTTGTTCTTCCTAGTATATTCATTTTCCTTTGGGAGACCTTGCTAATCGCAATATTGGAAAGCACATATGTAATCATTGCTTTCCCTAGATTGGGATAACAAGAAACATCTATGCATAATGTCAATTTTTCAACCATATTTAGTGAGTTTTTTTAATCCCTCAAAAAACAAATTCAAAAAATATATATTAAATTAACAGTTATTGCAAATGCATGGGAGAAATGACACATGTGCATGAGATAAATGGCATGCGCATGGTTTATCTTAAATTTTGACTTAAATTTTATAGTAGAATTCACATCTAGAAATGAGATGTGCTAAACATTGCATTGCCTAGGGTTTGAGGGACATTTATGACACATATACATGGTTCATACTTGGTTTGCATGAAAGTGTGCCTTAAAATTTATGGCAAAAATCACATCTAGAAATGACATGCCTTAAGAAAGGATGAGATCCAGAGGCTACCTGGCCCTTTACATGCCTTAAGAAAGGATGATATTCAGAGGCTACCTAGCCCCTTAGAGACTCCTTTAGAACTTGTAGAAGTTAAGGTTCAAACAAACTAAAATCCTATGGAAGTTCAACCACTAGTTTGTGGGAGAAATGACATTTACATGGTTTGCAATATTATTTTATGCACTTACTAAAACAAGTAGTGTTAGTGGTTGATGAAGTTTTGTCAAAAGTCACACTTTTATGAGTTTGTGGGAGAAGTGACAAATTTCCTTATATTTTATGGGAGAGATGAAATAGAAATGACACATGCCATAAAGTTTGCCTAAAATTTTATGGCAGAAGGGAGAAATGACACATGTACATGGTTTTCCTTAAAGTGGTAGTGGTTTATGGATATTAAAATTAATAACTTCTATTTATGTTCCAAAGATTAACTGTAGGGGCATTTACTGGATATGTCACCTTTGAGAAAAGATGACATCCAGAGGCTACCTAGCCCTTTATAGAATCTGCCTTTAGAACTTATAGAAGTTAACACTCAACATACAGACTAAAATCCTATGGAAGTTCAAAATCCTATGAGAGTTCAGCCACTTTAGGTTCAGTTTTTAGGCCTTAAAGTTTGCCTTTAATTAATGGGTGAAATCCTTTAGTTTGTGTGATAAATGGAATTTACATGGTTTGAAAAATTATTTTATGCACTTACTAAAACAACTAGTGGTAGTGGTTGATGAAGTTATGTCAAAAGTCACACCTTTATGAGTTTGTGGGAGAAATGACAAATTGCCTTATAGTTTATCGGAGAAATAAAGTAGAAATGACACATGCCTTAAATTTTGCCTAAAATTTTATGGGAGAAGGGAGAAATGACACATGTACAAGGATTGGCTTAGAGTGGAAGTGGTTTATTGATATTAAAATGAAGAAAATATATTTCTGTTCCAGAGATTGATTGTAGGGGCATTTACTGGATATGTCACCTTTGAGAAAAGATGAGATCCAGAGGCTACCTAGCCCTTTACAGACTCTGCCTTTAGAACTTGTAGAAGTTAACACTAAACATAAAGACTAAAACCCTATGGAAGTTCAAAATCCTATGAGAGTTCGGCCACTTTAGGTTCAATTTTTAGGCCTTAAATTTTGCCATGAAAAAATGGGTGAAATCCTTTAGTTTGTGGGATAAATGGAATTTACATGGTTTGCCAAAAATTATTTTATGCACTTACTAAAACAACTAGTGGTAGTGGTTGATGAAGTTATGTCAAAAGTCACACCTTTATGAGTTTGTGGGAGAAATGACAAATTGCTTTATAGTTTATCAGAGAAATGAAATACAAATGACACATGCCTTAAATTTTTCCTAAAATTTTATGGGAGAAGGGAGAAATGACACATGTAGAAGGTTTTCCTTAAAGTGCAAGTAGTTTATGGATATTAAAATGAAGAAATTCTATTTATGTTCCAGAGATTGACTGTAGGGGAATTTACTGGGTATGTCACCTTTGAGAAAAGATGAGATCCAGAGGCCAATGCCTGGCCCTTTACAAACTCTGCCTTTAGAACTTGTAGAAGTTAACACTCAAGAAATTTACTGGAATTTTACAAATTGAACATCAACCTACACTATCATAATATCACTATACATAATTTAGATTATTAATATCCATTACATCATAAAACACTCCACTTTTCAATTTTTACAAGATTAAAAGCATCATGGAAGGTGTAAATTTAGGTACATTAATGTAATACATTGGGCTGATTTAAATATTACAAGAATTCTGAGTTGCTGAATTCTTTGTGTGAATTTCTTTGCGGTGTTTAATTCTATTCATTCTGTGTGAATTTCTATTCATTATGTTCATGAATTCTGTGTGAATTTCTGTTCATTCTGTTGCTAAATTCTATGTGAATTTTTGTTCATTCTGTTTCTAAATTTTGTGTGAATTTTTGTTCATTCCGTTGTTGAATTATCTGTGAGTTTTCTTAATTATATTCATTCCATTGCAACTAACTTAAATAAAATGTGTTCTGGAAATACATTTGCACAAATTACCTGAATAAATTTAAGTATCATAATTGAGATGTGCATAGAAATATTTCTAATCTAATTATAAAAAAATAAATATGTACAACACATGTTTGGAGAGAAAACATAGAGTATAAGAGACTAAGGATATTTATACAAGAGGGTTTTTTCTGAATTATAAAAGAATATATTTTTGTAAGAAAATAGAAATCTAATTATACTTTGATCTAAGCTAAGAAAGTCAAAGTAGTGATTCTAAAAATCCTGGAATTTTTGGATGTAAATATATATAAGAATCAAAGGCAAATGGAATGAAATAAACAAAATTATATACCTCTGCTATCAAATCTGGAGTTGGATATAAATTATCAATTTCTGCAACATAAGCTTGAAAAGAAAGAAATTCTAGATCTTTGTTACAATTTTGAAGAGTTACATGAAGGATCGAAACAAGGGAAACTGAAAATCAACGAAAAAAGTAAAGAAATTAAAAATAAAAAAATCAGAAATACATAAGAGTGAAGTTGAAATCGAATTTCATTAAGGCATGCAAGTATCTATCTATCTCTAGGTGGGTAAATATCAAAGCTAAGGCACTAACATGAAACCATATCCTAGCAATGCTGGTTGTCTAAATAAACCAATTGTATCTGTAACTACCACCTTATGCATAATATAAGTACTACTTTAATCGTGTTTACATGAATATAAATTGTTACTATATACATCACTACTAGTAATTATGTAGAGACTTATATGATTATATGTGAATAGTGTAAGTACCATATGTATTCAAACTAGTAAGCTTTCTATCAGAAGGTGATATAAAGCTCTTTGTAAGTAGAATCTATACCACTAACATCAAGCTTATTATGGAAACATAGTAGATAAGCTTATATGAACCAATGTAGATGAGTACTATCGCTTGTAAGGGTAATGAAAGAACCGAGAAACTTGGAAGCTTATTATACCTGTAATTAGCTTATACTGTTACAATGTGATTAACACTTGTAGTATATAACTATACAAGATATGAGTGAGTATAAGTATTAGAAAGTCCTGTTGTGTTGAAGGTATCTAATTGAGTGAGTTCCTATGGTTTAGATGTTATGCTCTTATATACATGATGTTCTGGTTGGTGATGTGACTGTGTAGTATATTTGATGTGTTGGTTCTTGCTATGTATCTAATGGAGAATGGCTAGGTAGTGAATTGAGAATTTTAGTAAGTGGTTAAAGTCCAGTACAAAGGGTTTAAGTGCTGTCCAAATCATGGATAGTACCTGGCTAAATTCCTAACTTAATTTGCTGGAGTTGGATATAGATTATCGATTTCTGCAATAGAAGCTTGAAAATAAAGAAATTTTAGATCTTTTTTATAGTTTCCAATAATTACATGAAGGATCGAAACAAGAGAAACAAAAAATAAATGAAAAAAATAAAGAAATTAAAAATAACAAAATCGGAAATACATAAGAGTGAAATTGAAAGGAACTAAAGACAAATCAAACCAACAAGCTTCTAAAGACAAACCAGACCAACATAATTAATCTATGTTGGTTTAATAATTAATTTACTTCATGTGCTGCTCTACCAAATGTGTGTGCAACCCTTTTCTTGCACAGAAGAAGTTTCTTCTAAGATCATAAGAATATCAAATACAAATTACAAGTTATTTTTCACCTCCAAGTTCTGATTTTAATATGCATACTATGGCCTATTGATCTATATGGGTATTGTTATTTATAATTTTTTTCAATTAATAATCCTTATTAATTGAAAGATCACAAAGCAACAACCAGTGAAAGATATTTGTATATCAGAAATGGAATCTCGGTATCTGGTGCTACTTGACATAGTAGTCTTTGACTCTAGAGCAAGTGGGCATAAATCACCGTTCAAAGGTTGTAATTTATAATTTATACTGGTTCTGAAAAAACCATGTTCTTAAGATCGTGGTTCAGTCGTGATTGTTGTCACAAGCCACCTATCAATGTTCAATTTTTCCAAAAGCATACATAAGTGGTAGGGGCCATGTGTAAGTCCCAGATGATTATGAGAAAGATATTACCCCTGCGTTAAGGTGTAGGGTTGATAGTGGTTTCTCATGCATTTGGGAAAATTAAAAATTAAAAACACAAGAGATCAAATATTGTTCACATAATATAGTAAATTAATTAGTGAACCAAGGATCCTTTTAGTTGAGTTCTACAACCAAGATTCTAAGAACAAACCAAACCAACATAATTATAGTTGAAAGGAACTAATAACAAACCCCCAAATTTCTAGTTGATTCTTCATTCATCTACGATAACATACCTATAAATTCAATGACAGAGGATCAGGATATCATACCTAGAAATTCATAGACAAAAAGAGGATGAAGCCGCACCAAGAAGACAAGCATGAGGCGGGAGATCGCTAAATACAAATGGATGACATAGACCAAATTCCCTGCGACCAAAAAAATTAAAATTAAAAAAAAAAAGTCAACAAATTTTTTTTTTTACAAAAAACAGAGCAACAAAGCAACAGGAGCAACACCTCACCTCACCTCGTCGCCCCTGCAAACATAGACGCGAGACAATGGATAGACGTGAGACAAAAATGGTAATATGCTCGAAACCTGTTAAGGTTTGTGGGCCAATATATTTATAAGAGCTAGTTCAACCGAACTATTTTAAAAGTTCAACGATCTAATAGTTCGTCCGGACTATTAGTTCGACCAAATTTTTTTTTCTGGTATTCCCGTCTCTGGCCAAAAATATGTTTTTCCATGTCGCCAATACACCGTTAATGTAAACCACAAAATTAGTTCAGCCAAAATAATTTCGAAAGTTCGACCGAACTCTAGAATAGTTCGACCAAACTTTTAAAAATGTTCGGCTGAACTATTGGGAAAATGAAAATTTTTTCCCTGATTCTCACAAAATTGTAACCCACCTCCATGGGTTTACCCTGTAGCTAGCTGCACTAACAAATCTGGATGAAATTTTTCTAATTTCAACATACATTTTTCCACTATCTAGGGGCTGATATATCTTAAATTTTCTCTTGGATCTATTAAAACATAAACAAGTTGGTCAACAATCATACCTTCAATTTCTGTCATTGTTGATTGGTGTTCAACCTATCTGTCTTCTAATGCAGCACTGATCTGGGGAATATTGCAGGCAATGTCATTTACTATAGTTGCTTCTTGTACTCCCTGACTATTCTTGATTGTTCAAGCGTTGTGTGGGCAGTCTCGCAACATGTGAGGCTCTCCAAACCCCCATCCTTTTAAGGATTCTTTCACTTTTACCACTCCTTCCCTTTTGTTGTTTGTTTCCATTGGCTTAGAACCAGTGTGGGATTGTGTTGTCTAGTTTCCCCCACCCTTATGAAATTTTTTTCGCTGGTGGTTTTTCCCAATATTTTTCAGATAGGTTGGTTTTGATATTTTATGCTTGACTATCCTTTCCCTTTCTCTTTATTTTGATTGTTTTTTCAGCTGATCATTTACGCCTTTAAATTGCTAGTAGCAGAGTCTTGCTTTTCAAATAAATTCATACATTGTTTTAGGATTATCAAATTCAATTCTTTCTTTGTATATGGTAAGTAGAAAGTTCATAAATCGATGTACTTTGGCCTTTTCTTCCCTAATGAAAGGCACATAGCAAACTAAATTTGTAAATTTTGTAACAAATTCATCAATACTGAGCTGTCCAAGTCTCAGCTCATGAAATTCCTTTTCTGTATCATTATAATACCTCTCACTAAGGTATCTAGACTTTAATTTGTCTTCAAATTATTCCCATGTAACACTTTTTTCATCAAGCACATGTAAAATTTTTGTCTCCTCCCACCAGAGAGTGGCTCTACCCTGCAGCTGGTAAACTACTAATATGTCTTTCAAATTACTTCCGTATTCATATACCTAGAATTATTTGACCATATTCAGGAGCCAAGCTTCCACATCCTCTTCATTTTCCCCATCAAAGGATGAAGCTTTGATTTTACAAAATTCCCCTTGCAAATCTTTTTTCTTTTTAGATTTCAATCCAAATTCTTTCCCACTTTTAGACCCTTCTGGGTTCCGTTAAATTTCTTTTCTCTCTCTTGCTTGGTCTTCACTTTTATGACAAGATCTATAGTTTAATTCCCTTACCAACCTCTCTTGCTCATTACTGGCCTGCAACAATCGTTCATTGCTAGTCCTCAGCTGAATCATTTCATGCTGCATATTCCTTATCATTTCCAACGATTGAGAATTTGGATCTAGTGGGGCTCCCTCACCCCCTAGTTCAATGTACAAATATTCTTTGTTATTCATAACAACAGTTGTAACTAGTTCTACACTTCAATCACTATACATAGAATATGATTAGTAATAAAAATAAAATTAAAATTTTTCATAGCATAATTTCTCTTCCTGTGTTCCGACACATAAGCCCAGAGTTTTCAACATAGGCTTTGGTACCATTTATAACAACTCCAACTAACCCAATAATTTTTTCATTTCATAGTAATTCTGGTTGTGATCAGTGGTCTTTTCTAATATATTCGTCATTTCTATTTCTTTTACTAACCGTGCACTTTAAAGATTGTCCTTATTTTATTTTTCTCATCCTCATTCTGTATTTGAAATTTTGGTTCATGTCACACCTTCATTTAAAATTTTTCTTCTTAAGAGCCCTACTTCTTTTATCCACAAAGGGCCCTCTTACATAAATTAATATATATATTGTTCTATGTATTTAATTTTATTTACACTTCTCTTTCCTTATCATTATTCCTTATGTTAATTGATAAAATACATTCATTTCCATGACCTTTTCAATCATCTACTTCATTGATCTACATAGGACTTCCTCTTAATTATTTTATTTTTGAAGATATATACATTACTACCAAAGTATATATATCTAACTCAACTAAAGGTTATACTCATACATATTAATGTAATTCAAATTTCATATCACACCACCTATACATTCATACCTTATACTTGTATGCTTTGGTGACATAATAATTTACGTATACTATAAACCCTACCTCCAGATTTATGTATACCAGGAATATATATGTCTTACACTATAATATATGTCATTACCCAAAGGGCACATATATCAACCTATTCATAATGTTTAATATAGACTTCCATTAAACTTTTATGAAAACTATGGAACCCTTGCGTGTCATTAATTCGAGTTAAGATACTTTATATTTCATTAAAGTTTAGTTGCATTACCTTTATCATTTGAATTCAGAAGGATGTGATTGTATACATATGTATTAACTCATTATCGTTTCGTTTTCACAACCCTATTAATGCTAGTCCTTTCTCGCCTAACTATCACATGGGCTCAATAAGGTCGACGAACACATGTAGGGTCGATCTGGCCTTGCACCAACGGTTGTGATCAATCTGTAATTTATCCATGCATTGAATGACTAGGGTTTTGTTTCATTATTTTCATTTATTTTTTCATTTGGTCAACTCCTCAATGGAGCGAACAAAGCACTGGAAACCATTTTTAAGCGTTCCTACCACAAATTTCTATGAAATTTGCAAGAATGGTACTCTTACATCCATATCTATTCTTATTCTCTTTTGTATAAACTTGCTCGAAGGCCGAATTGGAGGTTCTGCTTCACAAGTCAGCATGGTAAATTTGTCAGTCAAGTAAGAAAACACAATTTATCATTGCTCTATATTTATCATTTTATTCTATCTTTTACTCAACTCCTTTCCTTACATATTCGTTTCAAGAATATCCTTCTTAGGATTTCTAATTAGAATAAATTGTTAATGTTAGACGGTATTCTTTATCTCGCATTTTATTCTCTGTATACAAGAGAATTAGTAAAATTTGATATTATATTGTAGGTCTATAAAAATAGTTAATTGTTTCACTGATATTTAATTTAACGCTATATTTTAGAGTTTTGAGTATTTAACATAGTATCATTTCAGAATTTAAGTTACCTCTACTTATATTTCTGAATTTATACTTTTATAGTATTATTACTTGGTACCTTTAGAGTAATTTACACTGAACAATTTCTTCCATAAATTACTTATTATTTAGTTTATAATATTTTCTTTCTCGAACTAATTCTGGAAACCCATTTTCCATATTCTTATAGTCTTCCACAATTATATCAATTTCCGAGGTAATTCAATACAGCTCTTCCCTCAGGTCAGTATCGACTTTTCCCAATTTTACTTTGGTTTACAGTCACATAATTAATTATCTTCTTTTTATCTTCTTGCACTTACAATTGTGTTGATTGTATGTACAGGAAGAAACTTTCAACATGAGGAAAATTTTAAAGTATTATTATTATTTCCTGTACAACTTCTATGTTTTTACTTTTCATTTTCATGAGTTTATTTTTCTTACTCTGATCTATTTTTTTCATTACAGGTTTGTTCTATTTAATTATGTCTCTGGTACAATTCTTTGCGATCAACTGTGAAAAGATCTGATGATCAATTTTGCCTCTTTCAGGTTGGTCATCCGAAATTTGGAGGCTCTGCCACTATTCTATCCATTTTATGAAATTCATCTTCATACATTGTACTTTGAATTTTGATGGATGACTCAGATTAATTTGTAATGAAATTGTTGTATAATAAATTTATCTTTGGAAGGTTTTCAAACTTGTTTTATCCTCTTCTCCACTAGAGTATTTTATTTAAAAGGACTGCTACATGTAATTAAGGATTTTAATACCTTTTTTACTTTACATGTTTATAACTATGTGGATGAATCTTAATATGCATAGAATATAGGATAATTTCTATATGAAAGTAGTTTATAGTTTTGTTTATAGTTTAAATCTGAATTGTATGTTCATTACTCATATACGTATTTATCGTCATGTTGTATATCTAGACTATTATCTGTTTAGAATTTCATTTCGGTTTCATATTTTCTGCTATTACTATAGCTAAATTGTATTTGGTTTTTTAATACATATACTGTAATAATTCAATGAAAATTCAAATATTTAGATGGACTCAAACAACAGATTTAGACCCTTACCCAGGGTTTAGAGAATATGTCTATATGTCCCTAAATTCAGTTTATTCTATGTTACAACACAGAAATATTAACTGTACTCCTCTATGGTTAATCTATGTCAAATACATAGGACACTAAATTTTTTTGAACTAAACACGGTACCATATAGATAATTTAAATAATTTGATCTACATAAACTCAAGCCAAAATATATAAAAATACTAATTTTTCTAATTTCCGCATCAACATTAGATAAATATTAACATCAATATAAAACATAAAACTTCACAGAATGTGCATACCACTCTTGTAAAGACTATTTTCCTCCCAACCTTGAGCTTATTCCACATCTCTCCCTTGAGCAGAGACCAATTATTCCTTAGTATATACAACCCTCTTGTATTACTAGGAATAGCTTATTTAAGATTATTTTCCCTCATCCTGTTTCCATAATTGTGTCCAGGTATTTAGGGATTTTGTTTCCTTTAGCCCAGGCTTTACTTCTTTTTTTTTCACAAAAGCTCCTTTAAAACTAGTTTTTCCTCTTTCTAGTTTTATTATCACCTCTTCTTAATAACTTTCCACTTTACTAAGACTTTTATAAGATTCTTTTCTCCCATCTAATAATTTTAATTTATTTTTCTCCAAGGATTTTGGAGAATTTTGCGAAAGTCTTAGGATTGTATTCCATCCTCACAGATTTGAAATCGTGGTCTCAAATTTACTCTTGTCTTTACACAATAATAAAAATTCACATTCATTTATTTATTTCCAAAATAATATGTCAACATATAGTTTTTTCCTTAGGTACACTAGACTTTTAAGATTACTAACTCTCTAAGTAAAAGTTTTAAAAATAGGGATATTAATTGAAAATAAGGTATGAACAAGCATACATAAAAAAGTTTGAAAAGTCAATATATATGAATCCATGTAAAAATTATGGAGCACTATTAAGTCATCAACAAATAAACAATAACTTAAAAAAATTACACTTCATATAGCAAGGAGGAAATTGGCTCGAGTTGCAATATTGAAATTCAGTTAAAGAAAACATGTATACTAATTACTTTCCTTTAATGAAGTCTCCAATTCTGTATTGAAGGTTTGTAAACTGACAACTCATAAATGCCTTGTACAAGATACAAATCTGAACTGCTCTAGAGAGGACAAGTTTTCTTTAGTTTTTCACTGTATAAAATGATTGTTTCCCATTTGACTTGGATGCATTTCATTTTATCATCCAATTGTTATTAGAAACAATTAATGAGCGAGTTAATACAGTCTGCTGACCAAATTAGTTGGCACAATGGTTTTCCAACAATTTGACTCGTGCTCACTTATTTTCAATGCTCTCCTAATTTTGGTGCAACCCGGTAACATCATTATAAAAATAGTATGAAAAAAGAATGTTTATATTCTAAAATAAATTGTTCTATAATGTAGAGGATTCCTCGTCATCAAATAAAATTTTATGAGAATGCAATGTTGGATATATATTTTTCATATTATTAAAGAGGCTAGAAACACTACTAATAAATGAGCACTATCTAAAAACAATTGACTATCTATAGAAAACTAAAAATCCCTTTTGAATTTATATGACATCTCCTCCGACAACTAACAAATGTTATAGTTCTGGCCGTTGAATATAAATTTTTATAACAAACATTCTACCATTCTCAATTAAAAAATGTTTGAAATAAATCAATCTCAATACAAACAAAAATTCATTTTGACATTCTTAAGCCAGCTTCAGGGAGAAAGGGCCCCAAATCCGTTGAGTTACCAAATAGGTTTCACATGAATATATTTTAGTTAGTTAAACACCATTTCTTACATCATTTGTGTAAGTCATGGTAACTCCCGCCCGGGTTTCATTTCCAAGCGTTTAATAACCGGGTTAGTCTCATTCAATGCTAACTTTTAAATTACTCAAACCGAGGATGCAGGGGAGAAGGAATCTAAAGGAATGAACGCGGGAATGGAATTCAAAGGACGATGACCTAGGAGTATGTGAGCGCTTGCGCTCTGGGTGAATGGGAGTCTTGAAATGGATCATATTAGAAAACAAAGCAACTTAATGCAAATGTCGGGATCAGATGTTAACGGTAACGTTGGGGGAGTGGTACCTACTTTCACCGGAAGGGCTCCTCGCCGCGGTGAGAGGGCGTGAAACCCAAAGGGTGTTTCGTCGATCCATTAGCTTACTCCAAGAAGATCCAAGACCTTGGAGAGAGGAAGAGATTGTTTGGCGATCTCTCGCTGACAACCTTGCCCTCGTGCACAAAATATGAGGCCAAAGCCGTGCATTGGCATACTTAGAGGTCGTGATTACAAAATAAGACCCAACGAATTTCACCAATGAAGAACGTAAATTAAAATTAAAATGCCTCGTATTTAATTTTGAGTCCAACTAGGAATAATTTCTCCAATCTGTTTTACTCCAAGAAGATCCAAGACCTTGAGATAAAATGCACGTCATGTATTTCGCCTGACAACTTGTCTTTCCACAAAAACATGACACCCAAGCTAGGTATTGTCATACTTAGAGATCATGATTACAAAAATAGGACCCAACGAATTTCAGCAAATGAAAATAATAAAATTAAAATTAAATGTTAATAAATTTTTATTCAACTAAAAATAATTGAAGGTCAAAGTATCGAACACGATATACCTTCCAACAACAAAATAATAAAAATGAGCATCCTTACAACAATTTAATTGTTTAAGTATAAGTATACACAAGTGTACATAGTCTATTCCATCTAATTTTATATATTTAAAAACTTTATTATAGCATGTATAAATAATCCCATCATCAACATTTTCAGTATTATCATATAAACATTTTAATGTTATCTAGTATTATGATATAAAGATTTCCAGAAATATTTAGTATAATCATATTATTTATTCTATAAACCAAGAAAATTTATTATAATCGTCTTATTCATCCTATAAACCAAAACATTTATTACACTGATATTTAAAATCATTATCTTTTAGTTTGTGTTTTTAGAGTCATTCATCAATTTTGAAAAAGTAATTGATTACATGAAGTGATGAAGCTTTTTTCCGAGAATAATTTAAGGTCATATATAGATCTCCCTAGATCCCACGCCTGCACTTTCACTAAGTATTTGGTATCCTAGGTATCCTGTTTTGACTTTAGAGAACTGAGGCCACCTACATTGTGTGCCGCTAAGTAATTTTGACTTGAGATTGCCTCATCTCCATGGCGATCGAGAATGGTCTCTGAGATTCCAGAATCATAACCGGCGTCGTTGCTACCAACTTTTTTTTAGCCCTTAGGGAAATTTTGCAGGACTCCAATTTTCCCCAACCCCACGCTCAAAGGACGAATAGTCTCTTCAAACTTTCAGGTGAATCACACCGCGTCAGTACCGCGTCTCTTCGTCAATTTTCCTCGCCCGAAAAGACAAAGTTAAAAAGAACGCAACTGGTTGGACTGTCGTGAGACCAAGACCCGTAATTGCTGCCTATTTTTCTTAACACTATGTAATATTATATTTACATCGATTTACTTTATCAAATTTTCCAAATATTCCAAAATCTACCGTTGCCTATTTTTCTTCTAACACTATGTAATATTATATTTGCGATGGATTGAATTTACTCAAGTTTTACAAAGACTTAAAATCTACAACAATATTGTCCACCAACCATCTGGAATCTTGTGGGATAATTTTCTGATTTTATTGAAGTGAAACATATAGTTTTTAATGCTCACAATTTCTCCACGAGAGAGTGGTGCTTTGGCACATCAACCAAGGTCTTTATCGTCTTTTTATCAGCTAGCGCTTCTATCAAAACCGTATTTTGTAACAGTTGAAATGTCCCTCATGGTAATATACCAGAAGTGGGCATTGCCTTTTACCTTTTCCAAGAGCCACATCTTCCATCTTCCGTTACCCATAGCATATAAAGAGAAGGCAGTTTTGTGAGCATGGTAAGCCGTACGAGACAATGCAATAACGACAAATGATTTCACACCAATAACGATATATCAACTAAAGACAAATTACATATTTATATATTTATTAATGTGTAATATGATATATGTCAATAGGCATATATAAAATAGATTTACAACCACATTTACCAATGTGGTTGATATACGGTATAGACCTATATATACTACCCATCACATTAAATTTATAAATTAAAAAAAATATTATATATAATAAATTTATTATATTAACTTTGAAATATATATATTATATATTAATAAGAAAATGTCAATATAATTAAAATCAAAAAAATGTTTTATATATATTAATATAAGAATTATATACATACTACATATTAACTTCAAATATATATATATATATATATATATATATATATATATATATATATAATATATTAAACTCGTATATTTGTTTTATTCGTAGTTGAAAGTTATGGAGTTCGGTCGAAGGACGTATGCAGAAACAATGCTTTTGTTTATGTTAAAGGTAAGTGGTATCCGACCGGTTTTGGGGACGGGTTGTTTTCAAATCAAAGTTAGCGACATTCCATACCTCGTTACGTGGCAAGCATTAATCGCTTGGAAACCGCTAGCGATCGCGCGCTGCTATTGTTCAACATGGGGCGATGGCGATATGGACTAGCAAATGCTGGATGCAAAGGGTTGATCTGACGACTGTGGAGGAAGGTGAGATGATAGGGAAATAAAGTAAGTGATGGGCCTAATACAATTAAACACGCATTTAATCATATTTCCGTGCAATTCGATCAGGTGGAATTAATAACAACCAAGAAGGTTGTATAATTAATCATTTTTTAATGCTGCTGAATCAAATGGTTCTTAATTAGTGACTAGTTTAACTAATTAATGACAATTAACACAATATTAAGTTTATTTTTAACCAAAAGGTATTATAGTAAATATAATTCTAACCACTATCGATTCATTCTAACCTCACTTAATTTTAAACTTTAGGTTGTAATAAGCCTACTAAACTAATAGAGATTAGGCATATAATTATGGATATTTTAACCTAAGAAATGAGTGAGCTTGATTAATTACACTTCGCATCCAAGGGCTTATATAAATAATATATTAATATTTATTAATATATTAATATCACAAGATGGTTATATTATTAATAAACTAAAAAGAACTAATAATATATTAATAATATATATTATATCATAGTTGGTTATATTATTAATAATATATATCAATATTATAATAATATTAATATTAGATTATTTATAAATAATATATATAAATATATTAATAATATTAAACCCAAAAACATAAAAAGTAATAAACTTTAGCAATTGTTATAGTTAAACTCGAGAGTAATAAAGCATATGAAACAATATTTAAAAACAAAAAAACCTAAGATATTAAATAAACTAATGAAGGACATTTTGTAAAGTGATGATATTAATAAACCCAAGGGATAATTAATAATACAAACCCAATGTCATCACAAACCAAAGGTTTAAATATTATAAATCAAAGGAACTGTGAACCCAAGGATAAATATTATAAACATGTAGAGATCAATATTAAAAACACAAGAGATTAATAAACTGTAAGACTTGATATTTTAAACTAAAAAACCTAATAAATTAATAATCCATAAGAATCACAGATTTTAAACATAAGATATTAATAAAACAATAGATTATTAACATTATAGACCAAAAGAACTAATAGACCCAAGTGTTAAATGTTTATTATAAAGCAAACGAATCAACTAACCAAGGGATACAAATATTATAAACCTAACACATGAATATTATAAACAATAGAGATTAATAAAACCCTAAGAATTAATATTTTTAATCGAAAAATCCAAGAAATTAACAACAAAACCCCGAGAATTAGTATTTTAAACTCAAGAGAGTAATAAACCGAATGTGATTAACATTATAAACCAAAAAGAACTAAACCCGTGGCTTTAATATTATAAACCAAAGCGAACAAGAACCCAAAGAATAAATATTAAAAACCTAAAGGATCAATAAAGCTAAAAACAATATTAAAAACACAGAGATTAATAAAACCCAACACTATGTAATATTATATTTGCGATGGATTGAATTTACTCAAGTTTTACAAAGACTTAAAATCTACAACAATATTGTCCACCAACCATCTGGAATCTTGTGGGATAATTTTCTGATTTTATTGAAGTGAAACATATAGTTTTTAATGCTCACAATTTCTCCACGAGAGAGTGGTGCTTTGGCACATCAACCAAGGTCTTTATCGTCTTTTTTATCAGCTAGCGCTTCTATCAAAACCGTATTTTGTAACAGTTGAAATGTCCCTCATGGTAATATACCAGAAGTGGGCATTGCCTTTTACCTTTTCCAAGAGCCACATCTTCCATCTTCCGTTACCCATAGCATATAAAGAGAAGGCAGTTTTGTGAGCATGGTAAGCCGTACGAGACAATGCAATAACGACAAATGATTTCACACCAATAACGGATAATATAAATTATTATTTACAGTATGGCGAGGCTCATACAGGTAAACTTCATCATAAATTAGACAAAGAGTTGTTTCTGGAGTTGAATAATAACGAAGAGTCCCCGTTTATAATATTTTATCGGGAAATGGGCAGCCATCTTTGCCTATGCCCAGAGCGAAGAGCTGCAGCAGCTGTCAACCACCGATATAAATAACAGTTTCTCTTACGATGGTGAGCCGTAAATAAAACAAGAACACGAATAAACGGTATCCCATGATACATTGATAACGACGTATGGATTACTGCCATGCAAGACAGTGAGAGGATGCAGAAGAATGCTAACTGTAATCCATGAAAATAGCATTTACTGTGGATCCATGTACTATTTATATACTGTTGAAGATGACAGAAATGGTATTTTATTTTTTTATAAACTTATTTTTTCAACTGACTTTATTGCACTATTGAAATTTAGAAATAGAATTACAATTATTGACCTTTGGTTATTAAATGTTAGTAATTTTTGTCAAACTATAATCAAGTAAATAATATATTAAGGATAAAAATAAGATTTAAATAAATATATTTAATTTTAAAAGTTATTGTAACATAATATATAGGTTTGTTCCAAAATATTTATTGAACATATACAAAGGGTAGTGATTTAATATTAACTAAATATTTTTAATAATAGTGAAAATTTAAAGGTTGAAATTTATCAAAAATTGTATTATTTTTTAATAAATAATTAAATTGATTAATTAAAAAATGTCATATAATAAATATTTTTTTATTTTTATTTTTAAAATTAAATTTGATTAATTGCAAAAATATTGTATAAACATGAGTTATGATTTTTGGGCACATGTCATTAAATACCATAATCATCTATACTATTTTAGTAAAGTCTATTTCTAAATTAAGAATTTTAATAATGAAATGGGTAATATTCATAACAGGCATCAGTTTTTCCAATTGTATATGCTTAACTCATTGCTTTTTGTTAAATATAATTGTCACTAATAGTAGTAATTTAAAATTATTTAAATCTTAGTAATATGAGTATACAAGGAGGTAAGTGTTTTTGTATCTATCAACATTTACCACCCCTTCAACTTATAGAACTAGGAAGAAGTGTATACACTCCTAGACACTTCAATAAGTAGAAGTAAAAACAAGTAAACAGTATACTTATTAGTTGTTAATATAAAACTAAATTTATTTAAAGTAAGAAATCACTGAAATTATTTCCTACCTAGAAATATTAATAAAATAAATAAACAAAACATCTTACCTAGCACAATCATAATACAATCACAATTATAAATATGTTTAACATCAAGATGTTATGGTTATTTGTTGTTATGATATGGTCAATCGATTTCTCGCCTACGACCACCACATGAAAGACCACTATGGTTTGGATTGTTGGTTTATTCAATAATATATGTTATCAACCACACTGTTGATTATTTTTCTGATGTTTATTTTATGTACAACTTTGCATCGTCCACGCTCTTATACACACAAATATTAATCGTCATTTACTACCCATCCATCTGTCTACTTCTTAAAACCTGCCCAGCCTTGGCCACTTAGGCGTTTATCTATCATCCATCTCAGGGGAATGGGATGTAATGGTTAGGATTGATAGGGGAAATGATGAAGTAATTGTCCTTCAAGTCTCAAAGACCCATGACATTTGCTCGCTCTCGGTAGGGTTTTGGTTAGTCCCAAACCTGTTATCGATGGTTTGTTATCCCTCATGACTACTGACGGGCACCTGAAGATCTCTTTGTTAGGTTGTGCATCTTGAATTTTCTCCTGCATATTTGTCCTGCTCTTCTATGCCACAACCCCACCGACCCTTTGAATCTTTCTAACCGACAATTGCATTTTCTTCTTCCGAAAATTAATACGCATTCATCAGAAAGTTGTGTCTGGAGTAGTCCTTCCATTTTATCTACTACCCTCAAATAACCTTTCAGTATGGGTTTTCTAAGCGATAGCTCACCTAACCTTCATCCAAATTTCTGGGAATAGTATGTTAAATGAGGATTTACCGTTAAAATATGACAAAGAATGACCAGTCTTAGTCTAACTCTCAGCCATTGCATGTGATACTGTTTTTGAAGAAGAATCCAAAATAAGTGATAAAATCTTGTCTTGTTGTTAATCATGGATTACATGTGGTGTGCACTTGGTTTGTTATTAACTCATAGTGCTTACATGTGGTGTGTATGTGCACATTAATAATGTTAATTTAGCTTTAGTTAGGTTTTAATTATCCAGTAAATATTTATGAAATAAGCTTTCAAACTACGATATCTATGTATTGATTCTCAAAATGTTGAATGTTAATAAAATCTATCTTCATCCTAATTTTCCACTATCACAGTTTAAAAATTATCCTCCGCCTGTGATCCGTATTTTTATTTAATAATTTTGCTGTATCAAAGCGTATAAGGACTATAGTTTGAATATTTTTTTGCGTGTTCTACATCAGCATTTGAAATTATTTGGATTTATCAGGATCAAAATATTGGAGAATTTTCTCGTATTTTCAGTTACACCACAAAGTGAAATAATGAATTCTAACTTCCACTATTTTAATTCATACAATTACTATGAATGGAAGTGCCAATGATTTTTCTGAGTCTAGGAGCAACACCTGTACCAAATAGTCATGGGAATTGAGAAAAAACACACGTCAGAGATGAGAAGTCAAATTGGCTTAACATATCCCATGGCTTATGGAAGATTGTGTTTATCTCCGTGTCTCATGATATTCCTTATGAGATCAAATATTGAACTTGCAGAACTCTGGATCACATTGAAAGGATTATATAGTGATGAAAAAAATCCTATAAGAACACCATTTGAAAGAGACTGAGTTATAAATCTAAATGCTCATTAAAACTGCAGATCAACAACAGTAGAGAACATTCTCAGCAAGTGTTGTTGAACAAGAAGACTCATTCTTCACATACGAACCTCTGCAGATGAGAATTTTATTCTATCCAACAATGAAGACATCACAGGGAGAAACATTTCCTCTTCAGACGAAGACATTACTTTCAAAAACACAAAAGAGGACTTTGATTTCTACTATTGATCATGGATATGTAGACTTGACGAGGTCTCAATTCTAATGATGCCCTACATGCACTCTCTATCCGTGTCCAAACATGCCCATGCTATATCCCAGGAGACATTTATAAACACCCATGCTAATGGCGTGCATCCATAAAGGAAGCTATAAATGCATACATGCACACATACATAAAAGAAGGAATATGACTACTGTGTTCTGCACATGTTGTGAATCCCATTTTCATGCAACCATGTATATATGTTCTAGTCCCCGATCCAAACATGGATGATACCTCTACTTCCAAAAATGAAGTTTACTTCCCATTCAGATGGATCATCAATCTTTTGTTGTCCTAGTTTCAATCAAACTGCCCATATCTTCACCAAGACTTGCACTAAGTAGAAGTCACTTTCGTTGATCGTCTCTCCGGGTGAAATATATCGCTTAAGAGTTGTATTTTTCTCAACTTTTTGCATTATATTGCAGCTTTTCCACCGGGTTTTCCTTCTTCTTTCATTGTATATGTACCTAAAATGGCCATGTTCTTCCAGATATTATTCATTTTGGTAATTGCACAACTGTTATGCTGTGTTGGTGTATATGCATATGTTAGCCTTAATTAGCTTTAGTTCAATCGTATTTATTGCATGGCAAATTTTCCTCTTTGCATATTAACTGAAAAAGCGTGTATAAGATGTGCACTCCATGATTTTGTTATTAACTCAAGTGATTGCATGTGGTGTGTACTTAATCTAGTTAGTTAACTGTAGTGCTTGCATGTGGCGTATGTTCATACTAACAAAACATAAAGCACACTTAGCTTCTGCCATTTTAATTATCCATATCTATTGCATGAACTCAAGCTTAAATTGGTTTCTTTATGTCTTGATTTCCCGAAAACCAATAATGAATAAAGTTCATTCTCAAATCCACTTTTTCAATTCCTGTGTTTGTCCAATTATCTTTTCAGATCCAGTATTGTGCCTAATAATTTTATGAATTCATGTATGAATGGTTTATGCCATTTTTAATCATTTTATTTCTGTGTTACTATTATGAGCTCTGAACTAATCTGTGTTAATGTACATAAAATTACCACTTCTCTATCTTAGATGTCGAGACGAGCTTAATTAACCATGTGGATTTTGTTGTGTTAAATACACAGATCATAAACAAAACACATGTTAGGGAGTTACACGGAAGCATATTACCACACATATGCATGTACAAATGGTGTAACTTTGACTCACATTCCAAGGTCATTTGATTCTTTTGTCCATTTACTCTACACCTACCCATATAGGATTAGGCGTCCAATATTCCCCCCCCTCTAATATGAAGGGGTATGTGTGAGTCCAAGAAGAGAGTTGTAATACAAATCAGGCATGTAATAAGCACTTTAGATGAATCATTCTCCGAAATGTTATAGCAGTGAGGCATGAATATTAATGCCACTAACCCCAACACTTAAAAGCTTTGAAACCTCCAAGTTTAAAAGAGTTAGGCTTCCAAGAAAGTGTCCCTCATAATTTGAAGAGGGATACCTTCAACCTAAGAAGGGACGTCTAACCTACATTTAAGGATGACCGCCAAATCTGAAACTGACACCAGGAACTTCACCAAAAATCGCAACAAACCGAACTCTTCCGCTAGAGGAAGTGTCCCGAATTTTTCAAGAGGGAGAATATCAACCTCGCATGCATGGTTTGGTTGACACGTCCACCAACCAAAGGCATGCCTGGCATCCATGTCTCCGGCTACAATCGAATCTGGAATGAGAGATTGTGGCTCAGCCTGTTTAATGTGGTGTGTCTGTGGCTGCAACTTTAACTGGGAAAGAGAGATTATGCTCAAGCTCGTCATGGTTTCAACTCAGATGACCACCATTTTCCTCTCGGGTACAGATATGATGGAGAAAATTCAATCGCAATATTGTTCAATATCTCAACAAGTTCTAACACAGACTAAAACATTCTCTTTGTTGTTTATTTCATTGCCAAGAAGCGATCCATCCAAGATGACATTGGCAGAGGCTTGTTTTTGAAGTATCCGTTTGAAGAATGGGTTTGCCGATCACAGTTTGCATGGGTGAAGATCAAAATGGTGTTATTTCAGTGTAGCCAACTTGATCACACTGTTGGAATTTTACAATATGTTGTTGTCAACATGGAAGAGGAGAAGGATTTGGAAGGCTTCAAGGTGAATCACAAGAATAAATCCACAATAAATTGATGGGCTTGGAGTATTGTTATAAGGACAACTCCTTGTCATATTCAAGACTAGTTTTGTGCTTGTTATACGTTTCCCAAGGTCCGATGATGGGCTTGGGAAGTGTAGGAAGCAACTTCCAGACAAAATCTACCCTCAGACTAGGCACCGAATGTGAATCAACCTCACTTCTGCTCTTTGAAGTTTGGAAACTGTTTATAATGTTTTGAGCTAAATATGTTCAAATCACAGTGACCAGCTGTTGTAATTCTTCTTGTTGTTTAACCAAGACAAAAATTATATCTTTTTCTTGTACATTTTAGGAAGAGGTTTGAATATCTCAGAGTGTCTTTACCGACCTTAACTATGCTTTCGCGTAGTTGAAATAATTAGAGTTCTTAATAACTCGAATAAATTGTCAATTCTCACAATTTTGTCCACAATTGAATAAAAATATACCATTTCCACTTCCGAATTATAAAAATCAACACCATAAGATAAAAGTTCATCAATATCCCATATATCTCATATACCATGCATCTTAACCATTAAAAATTTTTCTCAACAAATTTCATGTCACTTTCATCATTATTCCATATATTATCACTCTTATCACTCCAATTATGTCAATCAATTTATTATCCTATCCCAAATATATTATCACTCATATCACTCCATATATATATTTTAAAATCAAAAGCAATAAATTTGGAAACTCAAGGCAATATAAATGTATTTCAATGAAAATCAACTTTAATGCATAGGTGAGGTTTCAAATGATGGTCTCGATGGATGGCTAAAGAGGTTATCCATCGTCACGCCTTCAGCATTTTCTAATGTACATATGTACAAGGGAAGGAATTCATACCGTTGAACTCAAATGACTCCTATACCTAAGGCGTGATTAACACCAACACATTTTAGCTCATTCAAACCATAAATCAAATGGGTTTGTTCAAAGGTAGGCGAAAATGTCAGCATTTCTATTAATAAAGAAATTTTATTGTCAAGAAACCCAATCAAGTCGTGAAGCAGGAGTTAAACCTTCTGCTTCCACTTTGAACTCAAGAACACCACTGTCCTGTCGAAATCCCAGTCTACAAGATGCATGTATCCCTATTCTTTTCACTGAAGATCAATTTCACTGTTAGAGAGAAACGTCGAACACTGAATGAAACAACATATCTTCTTTCCACGCTTCCCTTCTATGCCCGAGATGGATGGCATGCTTGAGTAGAAGAATGAGTATTGAGATTACAGAGGTGAGGGGAGAGCCTACGAGGGTAGGTGGGTAGGCTGGAGGGAAGGTAGGCTGCATATAGGGAGGGAGGGTCGCTTCTGCGGGAGCCTACAGTGAGGGATGAAGCGTGGAGGAAGCTTTCCATCAAAATACAAAAAAAACAAGATTGGGGCAGGACAACCAGACTTGGAGAGAGCAGCACACAGACAGTGACTCACAATATTCAAAACACTGTCAAACCCATCATTGATATTCTAAGAGATCGCACAGACTCAGGGACCCATGTGTGTCAGGGGAGACACTGAACATGACAGGACACCAGCATTGATTATGTAACAAGAGGACATTTTGACTGCATGGCTCCCCTAACTCTCGTGCCACCTATAGTCATGATCAGTTTGCACCCGGGTTATGTCATAGAGGGTAGAATGATGAGAGGTCAGGGTGACTGAAGAGTGAGGGAGAGTGGTATAAGGAAGGAAAATATCAAAAGAAGATGGGAGGCATACACGCATTGGTTAAAAATGGATTACAGAGTCAATCAAATACAGGCCTGACAACACAGGGACTATGCCATGAAAGAGGTGAAGATGTGCAAAGGTTGAGGAGTTCATATTGGGCGATAAAATTACTGCCAAATACCTGGGTCTTCCCAGGGTGCAAACAAGCCCTGTACTATAACTGAAAGCATCCATTTCGTATTTCATCAAAGTGTTATAACGCAGTGAGTCAATTCAAGAACCATGTAAGTAACGTATGATTAGGTGTCCAAAATTTTCCTCTAGGTTTTTATTCTTTCACAATTATCGTGGTCAAAAAAATAATTGTTAGCAGGCAAGCCCGAATCGTGGCACCCTCTCATTCTAGTTTTTCCAGTTACCCTGTGGCCAATTTCTCCGTTATGGTTTAGTTGAAACTAGGTTTTATTTTAATTTTGAGGTTGGAATGAGAATGGATTTTTTCCATTCGGGCTGTTTATCGTATTTCCATTTAAGTGAATTTCATAACTATACGTTGTTATTTTCAACCCTATATGTTCAAGGCCTTTACCATATTTTTTCTAGTTACGACGTTAAAATTTAAAAAGTAAACCTTTGTTATTTATTCATATGATTTGCCACTGTAGCTAGACGATGAACTATAACGCTTACCTATGTGACTTTTCACCGATTGCTATTGATTTCTAGTCATTTTTCTCATCCTCGTTATCAAACAAATCATGCTTTTGTTTCTGTGACAATTAATGTGTCATGGAATTAATAAATACTATTATAGTTCCTTATATGATATCTATTAACATAATATCTTCAGTCTATAACCATATATTTTTGTGAGTTTCTATAGTTAATACTATTTTTTCACTATTTTTAGTATTTTAGTTAAGGAATTTTCGTTGGTATGCATGTCCGGTTAACATGAATTAGGTTATTTTGTTGGTTTGTCTACAACCCAAAGGTGTTACATGGTCATGCCATTGTTTTGACTTCCTCATGCCATCAACTTCATAAATTGTTCTTTAAAAGCACTGTAACCCTCGCATAAGATTCTCTTTAACCAAATGATAATGAAGTTGTTAGCTTCTTTTTTGGTTTATATGCACATCAATTTAAATACAATAATTTTATAATTATTTAAAGAAAAGAAAATAAAAAGCTAATATTTATTCAGTAGTTATTACAATTCTTTTTAGTTACTTCAATTTTTTTGTTAACGTCAACTATGACTGCTTACTTACACAATGCTCAATTATCAAATTATGTCATGTACCTTTAATAGTAACTCGATTCGCTTAATTTTGAGATTTTTTGAAATGTAAATATCAATCCACAATAATATTTATCTAAATATTGTTCTTGGACTAAAAACTTGTCCATGAAGTCTCCCCCACCCGACCGTGAGACCGGAAATAACATCCATCCTCCCACCGAACTTCATCTCGCTCTAGACATATCGGTTATATATCAAACCTCATGACCCGATGGCTCCAGTTTGAAATCTTAATTTTCATAATTTACTTTAAGGATTCCACTATTCCAATGCCCATCTGTAACTCATTAAATTTCACAATGTTTTTCTCCTATAAACTTATGTTAGGCTACCAGTTACCGTATCCTCTCTCCTCCTCCAAAACTCTCCTTACATCAAAAGAAAGAATCATGAAAAGACAACTCTACCTTCCTCAAGTTCCTTTCTATATTCCAGAGGGTTATTTTCCTAAATGAGCTAACTATCTAGATAGATATATCATTATTATTAGATTTTATATTCATATATTTGATTTTCTTTTTAACAATCCAAGACATCTTGTTAACTAATCATAAATTCATTAGGCTCTCCAGCTAATTAATTAAGTTTTTATTTTAAAGAACAATAAATTGAAAAGTAATAATATAAACAATAACCATAAAGCATTCATTGGTATCACATATTCCCTCTCAAGAGAAACACTATCCCTGCAGAAACTAAATTAACTTTAACTAAGATCTGGAACTTTATTACAAAATCTGATTTATGTATTTTTTGTGCTGGGGTGAAACACAAATTTTTGTTTCTGCATCACCGCTCGTAGTGTTGATTCTTTCTCGTTTGAGAATGAACATGGGATCTACCAGAGTCATTTTTTCACTAGTTCGACCTCTGTGGTTTAACTCACATGTGTCATTATCTACAAAATAGTTATTATTATCATTATTCAATTTAAATTTACAACTTATAGGTTACCCGCATGCCTTTCCAACTATTCATGTTCCAGGATCATAATGGTTATTTAATAATGAACATGAAATGATCTTATCCATGTGACCTAGCACTGGGTTCATCGTTTATTAACCAATTCTTTCATATTTGGAAAGGGCTAAGTTCCAAGGTGCTAATGCATAACTAACCAACCATAAAGTGTTTTTGCTGATCTGAGCCATAAAAGACATGAACTTTACACTAAATTACCGATAGGTTATCTTCTATCTATGTATATTTCAGGACAATGATAATGACATTAAATAATTACTATCGTATGTTTCATCTCATCAAGAATTCTCAAATCCCAATATCATTGTTCTTAGGATTACTTTGTGTGGTAAGTAATTTACATTTTCTTCCACAATCAATAGGACTCATCCTATGGGATCATGATAACGGATACGTAAGAATATCTAACTAAGTGATGGTACTTCCTCCTACTTCTGTCATTGCATCACATATATTCTTAACATGTCCTCCAACATGTGATTCACTTGCTCCGTCTACCAATCATTCGAGGGTGATATGCGGTGTTGAATTTAATTTATAACCAATCATTAAAAAAGTTTGTTCAAAAAGTGGGAGGTAAATTTTGTCCCTATCTAAAATTAACTTTCAAGAGCTGACAACTGAATATTTTAAAAAAGACAAATATGAAGTATATTATTATGTGCATTTAACTATATGAAATGAATTTACTCAACTTATCTCACATCACCATGATGGAGTCATTTGATATTATGGAATTGGGAACTCATATGTGGGCTACAATATTTACTTTGTGAAACTAAAGACATGGAATAGTCCAACATGATGTTGATGTTCTCAATTAAACATATTGACACTCCAAAAATTTAGCCAAGTATTCAATAATGTATTTCCTCGCCTAGAGCAGATATATTTCTTTTTTATTACAAAAACTATTTGTATGATAAACATACAAACTTTGCGGAATTCATCCAACATAAATTGTTAGATAGAATTCTCGTTGGTAAAAGATATCCCAGATCGGAAGGTTAATAATGCATCACCATTTAGTCGATAATCCAATTTATTTCCCGAATTCTATATTTGATTCATCTTCATAAAAATTTCTATTCGTGGTCTTTATGGGTAGTTTATTTAATTTCAATAAATTTCACCTCTATTCGACTATACTGATCATATATGTTGTTATAATTTTTCTGCTCAATGTCGCCTACTACCTCTTCTCTTGGGATGTTTTAGGTCAAAGTCGACCACTTATAAAGAAACATCCACCCATATTGAAGACTAAAACGAACAACTGTAAAACCAAGCGGCATTTTATGACTTAGATTAACAAGAATTTATTACCCAATATAGAATGACACCACTTTTAACCATGTAAAAACCATCAAGCCAACTCCAAATCATAAGACCAATACTCTGCTCATGATCCAACTTGAATGATCTGTTGTACTCTCCATCTCATCATAACACCTCCAACATCCCACAGTAAGTATCCATATGTTGTGACTCTAGATGCAAGTGCACACCCTTGAAAATCGGGAAGAGGTGAATAATTTCTTTAAACGTTCAAAACATTTTTGCATTCCACTTCCCCCACTTCATGTCTTGTCTTTATTCTCAGAGAGAGGACAACATAGATAGGAAGTTTTTATATCACTCTCTCTGAATCCGGTGATAATAACCACCTAAGCCCATAAAAGACCAATGTCCTGCGATGCTTTGGTAATAGGTTTATCCATACTGTTTTGATCTTCTATGATTCATCAAGTATTTTCTACCGATATAATATGTCACAAATACTCAATATATTATTTATAAAAGTCACACTTGTTGTATTTAGTATACAATCAAGTAATTACAAAGTTTTAGTACAATTACTAAAGATTTTCATGGTCATCCAATTTTTTTGGAGTAGAACAAAATATCACAATGAAGATTAGAACAAATTTGTCTAATAAGGATGAAATATTCCATGCACTCTAAAACTCATAAAAATTTAGAATGTTAAGTCCTAGTAGAAATATCAAATTCATAGGACTATATCATTGAAATGCTATATTCATAAAACTTCCTCCTTATCCTGATTTCATGATATCCTAATCGTAAGTCTATTTTTGAAAATACGCCCCTTTGGCTTGGGCCAATAGCTCACACCTTTGTAAACTGTATTTATTTTGAAGGCCACCAAGCTATACTAAGCAGGGTCATAGCTACAACGTACCATCTTCTTCCCTACAAATAGTATAGATCCCTATATAACAATGCTCAGTGTGAATGTAGCTTTACCTTAAAGTTTCCAGAAACAATATTAAGTCATGATCTATATAATTAAGACACAAATTCCTTTGATACATGAGTTTCTATTGCGATTAATTGTATAGTAAAATCGATATCCAAGTCATATTTGTATCTTTCATTAAAAGCATTCATAAATCCTTGAATAACTGATGACATTTTCCAAGGTTATTTACTTTCATTTGCAGACCATGCACCAATGCATATTTGACTACTATCCTTTATATTTTCCATCCTATTGGAGGAAATAGATTGTAGTTTATCAACCTTTATCTTGAAATTTCTTTACGTTCAATTACTCTCACCATTAAGAAACTGCATGAGTTTATCTCATAATTTACTAGTGACCAATGTTTCTCTAACCAACTATCATGATTAACACGTCATACTTAAATTTAAAATATTTAAGTCCACTACGGTCACATTAAAAGACTTAAGAGAACATTTTTTTACTGTAGCCACCGCTTGGCTCAACATCCATCAACTAAGTAAGGGTTGTTAAATTTCATTTTCTATAGTTTTACAATGCCAGCTTTACCAACTTAATCATGTAATTGTGTTTGCACCTCGTCAATTAAAATAGATATAGGATGTTTAGAGATTTTACTCTTGAGCTCACACTATTGGTTGAAATCGTTTCTTTTCGGCCCGAGGTTTCATTAATATGTAGAATTTTCCTGCATTGTCATTTTCCTGCACATGGGGAGAGTTTTTTGAATGTTATGTAGTTTGTTTGGGATGAGCAAGAGAGGGGAAGTTTTTATAGAATACATTGGTCTCCTCGCAACCCCAGCATTGGTGTTTGGTTTTTGTTGCTGACTAATTTGTAAATGTTAAATTTCCACCATATTATGGTTTTGGTTTGCAACCCAAAATTATGTTATTTCTTCCAAATAATTTGTGTTTTGTCTTCTGTCCATGCTTCTCCCTTAGTAATTCTGAAAAATCCAGAAAAATTTTGCATCCTTTTGATGTTTTCCAACTAATTTTTCTGATTGCTTCTCTCTTTCACTCATTTTCAGTTGTATATATGAGTCTTTTAGATGGCTTCATCCATTGTCTTTGGGTTCTAAAATTCACTTTTTTCATCATGAAAATGGGAAGATCCATGAACAAAATTTTGTATCTTCGCTCTTTCCTCCCGAATATATGAAGTTATACTTTAATAAAGAATTTAGCCTCTCGAAATTCATCTATCATTACTTTCCAACCTCATATCATGTAATTTACGTTTATCAGAAGTATTTAGTAATTAATTTTTAAATGTTTCTCAAAAATCACCCCATGTATTTTCCTGCTTTGACTGTAATTAGAAGTCTGATTTTCCACCTAGCGTTTTACCCTTAATTAGGAAGTCGGACTTTCACAAACACATTTATAATGCTATAGACCAAATATTTATTCACATTAATCATCCAATCCTCGACTTCCTCTTCATGTCATCAAATGCTGGGGGTCTTATTTCCTGAAAATCTCTAATTTTAACTTTTGTTTTAGTTTCCGTCTCCCCGAGACATTATCTGTCCATTTCACCAGTCCTTATTATCTTCATTGTACTCCCTCCGGGTGAAGTATATCATGGTTTCCATATCCACGCTTTGTTTGGGTTCCCATTGATTATATTTACAAACCTTCTAATCCTTTCTTTGTTCTTGCAGCCTTTCATTGTCGCCTCATAAATTAGGTTATCTCGGCTCATAGTTGTTGGAATGTATCTAGTAATCGCTATATTTCATTGCCTATATTATTTCCCAATGTCTACATTTTTTTGTTTATCATGGGTATTGTATTTAAATATTCTCATTTATCGTACTGATTATGGCATGGTAACAAATTTTGACATATTAGTGAATACATTTGGCCATAGTACTAAAATTGGGATGTCATACCACTTGTAAATGTTAATACCAAGAAATATTAATAAAATAAAAAAATCTACCAGTACAATCATAATAACTTTAAATTTAGCTATATAAGTTTAGCATCAAGATGCTATAGTTATTGGTTGATGTTATATGGTTTAAGGATCATTCATGTGGACTACCACATCAAAAACTTTACATTATATATTCATATAGTTTCGTATATTATATGTTATCAAATTTATTGAAAGTTTTGATTCAATTTATCAACTGATATGAAAAACCATAGCGAATTTCTCATTTACAACACCTATCCAGTCTACTTGGGACTGCCAGTCTTGTCGTTTCAATGCTTATATTCAAATCTATCCGCGAGAAGAATAATGCCAAGATTTTTAGGGAAACCATGATGTAATTGTACTTGTTGTCTACACCGTATAATTTGACTACCTTGTGTAGTGTTTGAATAACCTTGACATCGATGGTTTTTTCTTCTAAAATTAGCTTCCATGGAAACCTGAATATTTATTTCATAGTGGCCTTCGATCTATCTCCTAGTTACTTTTTTCCTCGCCTATGTCGCAGATTTAATTGTCCTCCGAATTTTTTCCTCATCCATTAATTTTGTTTTCGTCTTCAGTAGCACTAGTACGCATCATGTCAGAAGGGTTCTGGAGTGAATTCAGTCATTTTCTTCGCTACCCTTAAGCCATCCATTTTTACCTCAGATTTTTCAGATGACGACTTAACTTTCTGAACCTAAATTATGGCATGAAGGCATAAATAGTTCGAGGAGTGACTCAGAATGGAAATGGTCTGACTTCAGTATTCATCATTTTCATTCTTTTAAGACATTGTAAGGGATTTGAATTGATTTTTTCTTGTTTATTTTAGGTACATTTGAGTCCTACTTCATTATTCATCTGGGATGTGCTTGTGATGGAATGAATTTGTGGCTTTGTTCCTCCAAGTTTTTATTCTCCGACAATTACCGAGTGGAAAAGAAATTGTTGTTCAAATAAGCCCGGCTCAATGAAACCTCTCACTGATTTTTGTTGTTAATTCAGACCTAGTCTTTATAGGCTTATTGAAACTAGGTTTTAGTCTAAACTATGTTGTAAGAGAACATTTTTTCTTCATTCTAGAAGTCTTTCTAGTTTTATATTATTTAAGTGAAGTGTATAATTGCAGCATATTAACCTAGTATTTGTTGTGATAGTTACGTTGAAGAACACTTTAAAGAATCCTCCCAAGTCATTATCGAGGGCAGATTTTGCTACTCAGTTGTCACAACCATATAAGTAGTTTGTCATAATGGGCTTCCCTCACAATAGTGATTTCTGTCATTTTTCCCATCTTGTTATAAAACGAATTATTGTGTTTTGTTTGAAAGCTAATCAACTATTCTCTTCTTTCGAAATTATGAATATTGGTTATCGTTTATAATTTCATACATAATATATATTTAAACTACTCTATCCACAACCAGATATTTTGTGAGTTTCCATAGTTAATACTATCCGTTCAATATTTTTAGTATGTTGCTTAAGAAATTCCGATGGTATGTGCACATCACAAGAATGAAGAAATGGTCATTATTTTAAAACCGAAAGCTATTCCATGGTCATGCCATGGTTCTGGATCGCATGTCAGCTTCGGATCCTATGCCTTTTTCTCGGTGGTAAGTAGAAATCTCGCATGGCAATACCCTTCTTTTAACCAAGCAACATCATTAAGAGGGTGAATTTGTTTTCATTTATATGCACATCAATTCCCGTCCCTCATGTAATAATTTTCTAATTTATGCAAAACTTCAGGGTCAGGACATGAATGAAGGACTGGATTATCCACAAGATTATAAAGATTGCCGACGTTTCGAATCATTGGGATCCATCATCATCAAGAAATGAAGAATGAAACGAGCTTGTTAAAGGCAAACAAGAATAAATGAAGTTTGATAAGAATAAGACTATGAATCCATCATCCACAACATCATAAAAATGTCCATGCTGAATCCCAACGGATCCTTCATCGACGAGAATGAAGAATGAAAGAAGGCCAGATAGTCAAGGTATAAATAGTGAAGGGCAATGAAGTTTGAGAGGAGCCAAACAATAGACAACAACATTTTTTCAATAAATTATTTTTAATTATCAAAACTTAAAATGATAATTAATAAATCCTTTTTAATAATTTTTTTAATAAAAAGTTTTTAATAAAATTTTATGATTATTATTATTATTATTATTATTATTATTTATTTTAATATTAATTATATTTTTTAACAAATATTTAAAGTTTTAAATAATTAAAAAACTGTAAGTGCTAAATTATTTTTATTAAATGACTAAAATTTTTATATATGTCCTAAGAGATTTAAATTAATTCATACTAAACTAATTTGATAATTTTTATCTACTGTCTAAATTTTTATATTTAATGTCTAAAATTTTGATTAATTTAACTAATGTCCAATTTGAGAGGACTGTATGATGATGTCATAATATTAATTCTATTAAAAAGAGAAATATTGTACAAACAGAGTTTGCATGTTAATGCCTGATGGGAGCCATAGGTGGAAGGCTAACAACCCCGCTTCGAAAACTATCAAGGAATGGAAACAAGAGATAACAAGGAGAGAAAACTGAGTTAGACAAAAATATCTACCTGCAGTGGGTGAATCTGCCAAACTGACTTTTTTCCTTTTTCTGTTTATTTTGACCGGCACCATTAGAACTGTATTAGACTGTACTGCATTGTAGACTATTATGCATTGAGGGCAGAATGACGCCACCTAATCGGAGGAAGAAGATTCAGGCAGCTGCTGGAGACTGAGTGAGGGATCCGGAGGACTGCGGGAGTGTCCATCTGAGTCTCACATTCTCCCCATCTACTTCGATTTCTTCTTCATCCGAGCTGGAAGTGCTGTGTCATCCATGGGGGGGAGGAACACGTATTCCAACTCTCAGATTTGGGTTTGCGATTGAGATTCTTCTTTTTGTCTTGAAGCTTGGAGCAAGTATTTGGAGATGCCCCGTTTCAAGAATGCACATCCAAGGATATTTTCATAATCCAAAGTCTGTAACCATAGTCCCACCGTCCTGAAGACTGATCCGGGTAATCATTACATTCCATCAGCGTTATCAACTGCTGTAGTTGTAGAGTCCATTCTCCCTTCTTGTGGTGTTTGTATGACAGGCTGACTAAGGAATCTCCTATGGCTAAGAAAATATAAGTGCCATAGATGTGCCATTCTTAAGCCACCCAAATGGAGTTTGGTGATGATAGCAGAAGGTCAACTTGAAACCATGGGGTGATGAAAAGCCCAAACATGCCCTGCAACCAAGGACCTCCTGCTAGGCTGTAATATTCATTTGAATCAAAAGCCACAATGAAGAAGCCTTTCAGCATATTAGACTTTGTTAGTCTAGTTGGAGTGGATCCATTAGTATAACCCACATACAGGTCTCAAATCCCAGTGATTGCGCATTCTAAAACACACTGCCTAAGTGTAGGATGAGAGAGTTCTATAGAGGGGAAATTCTCCAATTTATCCACGAAATGTGTCAGAGCCATACTGAACTGAGGAAGTCAAAGAAAATCATATTGAATCAGATTTTATGGACAACATCTTTGTAAGAGAATGAAGGTGCAAGAGAGGAGGTCTTCCCAAAGGACCCTCCTCTTAGCCTCAAGAGCAGCATAGAAGCATCTCTTTGAATACACCAAAGAGAGGAAAAGGTCTCACTTTACCTTTATACAAGAATTCGATATGAGGAGGGAATTCCCAAATCAAGTTTGATTATTGTTTCTGTGATAAGATTTGTTTTGTATGCACCCATTGCATCATTGTTTTTCCATAGAGGAGAGTGGTTTGGATTCAAATGGTATCCCGTTGGTAGATCCGTCACAGCTCAGAAGTGAGACTGATTTTTACGAGGAAATAACCATAAAATTCCCTTGTTTTGATCTCAACTTTAGTAGGTTGAAATTTTTAAGCACCATCACCCGGCCTTCCGTCTCCCACCGCTATGTAGGAATTTTTTTCAGAAACTCTCATAATGCCCAAGACTCTAGTGAAAGCCTCAACTTTACCTCAATGTTGATGAAGTCACTGAGCAATATGGAGAGTAATCCTGATCTAAGCCTCATCCGAAACCCCGATGACCGCGGCAAGAGCGGTGGTGATGTAGTCAAATGGTTCTCTTAAGAAATACGTCTTGAACTATCATGGTCTCATTACAGTGCAAAGTGATTAAACTTTACTGGCCAGACAGAGCTGAGAATGTTCCAAATGTGAAACGCGTACTCCGAGTCGTGCATTTTCTCGAGCAGCAGACCGTGGTTCACGACATGGAAATCACGTAGTAGTTCGTTCTAATTTGGTATCGGCACACAGAAATGAACACGAGGATCCGAAGGCAATGGAAGACGTAGCTACTAGGTTTCGCAGCTCTAAATTTGCTTCAAATCCTTTTCCACTTTAACATCATCTGAAAACATTTTAATGAGCACCATGATGACCAACCAAACTAGAATCTACCAATTATTAAACTAAGAATAAATACAAAGAAGATGTTTATTAATTATAAATAATTTTTTAATATATGTTAATAAGTAAATGATAATAATTAATGTATATTATAATTAATAAACGTAATAAGTTGTTATAATTTATTTAAATCCTAATAAGTTATTATAATTTATAAATTACTTTTAACTAAAAATATTTGAAATTTTTTACTCCTCACCGATAATTATTAATTAATTAATTTTTATAAATAGAATAAAAATTAATTAACACTAATTATTACAAGGAGGAAGAAATGACTAGGTAGACACGAATTAAATCGTTTACTGTGTAAGCGTAATACAAACCTATGAACTGGTACTTGTAAAGTGTGACGAACCTGTACGCAGAAAAAGTGTCTAATAAGAGGCCGCTAACCGGCTACTAATCTCATCCTATCCTCATGATTTTATGCCGGTGTTTTATAACGTCTGATCGCTTCTAATCTTTCGTCTCCGATAGTGTTCCTCCCTTAAGAATTTTAGCATCTCAAGACAGCGTTTATTTCGTTTTCGAGGAGTGATGAGTAAGGTCCAGGCTCAAGATCAGCCATGTTTAATATCATCACCATGCTCCTTCGTACGCTTTTGAAGAGAGCGTCTACCACCGATATAACTCTTCCCACATTAGTCAATCTTGTAAACACCTTTAAGCCGCCCCCGACTAATGCTATCTTGAATCGAGCACATATTTTTTCTAATGGTTCTTATTGTTGAGAATTGAGCAAAAATGCTCCTTCCAAACCCTCGGGTAACTTATCCGTCACACATTTGATGTATATGAAAAATCCGTCCACCATTATCCTAAAGATCCGGGTGTGTCTCTTGATATGGCGCGTCTTTTTGCCCTATTTATGATTTTTCATTTTCCTTATACCCTATACCCAAGAAAACAAATGGCAAAGAAGGATATTCTAGGTGCTCTTCATCAGAAACTCTCACACCACAAAGAGTGCTTAGGATGCCAAATTTCGAGCAAAGATGATGGTAAGACTTGGCGTGAAGGTAACCGTTAGTGTGGTTTTCTTCCTATAAACTCCGATGCCCTAATGTTCCATCCTCCTTTCGGTAACCAGGACATCCAAGAAAGGAATTCTCCTATTTTCCATCTTCCACAAAACTGACTTAAGGAAATTGAGTCGAGGTGATTGAAGAATTTATCTAGATTCTCCCTACCATGCGACCACTGCATAGCGTCCACAAATACTTTCCAACAAGCCGGGACTTAAGGGAAAGGAGGAAAGGCTTTTTCAAAGCTCATAACAAGTTGGCCACAAGAGAGAGAGGAGATCCACGACACCAGAACTTGTCATAGAACTTTGGGCCGAAGAATGTGGATCTTAAACAACAAGCTTGCCTGCTTCGAGATCCGTGACCTCATTAATAACCTTCACCGGCCTATCTAAGGGATTATAAATAATGAAACCACATCAAAACTTACAAGGATGCTTCTTCCAAACCCTCTTCTTTAGAATTTTAATGGCCATCAGAGTCTTTAATGTAGGATTTGGTGTTCCCAACGAGGCTTGAGAATTTTTGTGGCATATTTCGCCAAATTTATGAGATCCAGTATTGACACTTGAGACAATTAGAACTGCCTTTGGTGAATTTTATGGCTCTATAAATTCTTGAATGACTCTTCAGTAGTCACTCTTCTGAATCGTATTTCATTTGTATGGGAGTTTGATATTGCTCTCTTAACTTCTTCAGACTTTGCAAGGAGTTGGACTCCAGCCTTCTGTAGTCATCTACCAAGATGTTCTTCATTTTCCTAATCTAATTTTGTCTTAAGAATTAAACAAAACAACTCCCACCCCTTGTCTGCCTTAAGGAAAACAATTTCATCATTGTTGCGAAGGGCTTTAAGAGTGCCTATCTCCTCCTCCTTTGCCAAGGTTGTTTTAGTGATCGTGTTTTCTTAGAATCCAGGAGCATGGTTGTCTAAGTGCATCTTTGTCATCTAAAGGTAAACTCGACGTCCTCTCAGTCGCTACACAAAATGCTCATTTGTACACCCCAGAGCAACAACAAATCCCAAACCTCTTTGCCGAGAATGCCTTCACTATTTAGCACCTTGGACCTCTCCTTTGTCTCTTCATTCTTCATTCTCGGCCCTAATGATGCATCCCCATTGATTTGAAATGTCGACCACAATGCTTTATGATACCATGGATAACTGATTCTCGCAATTAATTTAATTATTTAAATAAAATAAATGAATAAGTACATAGAAGAAATGTGTAGTTAGTTACATTTTTTTCCCTTTTTTTGAGAAAAAATATCATTTTTTGTAGTTCTTCTAACTTTTTATGAAGTCAAAACAATCATTCATTAGGAATTATTTTAAGATAAAAATAAAAACTTTTCAAAAATTTTATTAGCGTTCTATTATTTATTTTTGGAATTTTTTATTTCACATTTGATATGTCAACTTAACATTTCTTTGAGTGTGTTATTTAACAATGAAAATGATTCATAAAAATCATTGAACAAGTACTGTATTCTTTGAAATCTTGTTTTTAAAATAAATAACAATATAGAGAGTGTACTTTGGTATCAAGTATATTTACAAAACCAACTAATGCATATCATGATTACTTTTGAATTGAACGAATATGAAAAATCCCCATAATTTGAATATGTTTCACTCTCGTGAATTTTCTCAACATATTAGTTATAAACTAAAAATTTAAAAATGACCCATTACAAACTACGTGTACTAAATTTTAATTCATTTATAATTTTTTCAATATGGCATATTTGAAGATGCTGTGAATTTTTGATTTCAATGAATCATAATGACCTTCAAATTATTTCCAGACCTATTTTATTACAAAATTAATTAAAATTATAACATCAAGGAATTCCATAAAAATTTATATTTCAGCAGATTGAATTTTGAAATGCTTGCCTTGGTTCTAAAGTTAATTCAATATTATTTAATCATTTTAAAGTTGAAGAATGTGTTCAGCTAAGAAAATATTATATTTTAGAATAAATTTTGTAATATTGAATTCAGCCGAATTGTTTTTTACTTGCCTCATTAGCTACTGATAAAAAGTTTGGCCGAACTTATGTCACAAATTACGTCACCGAGTATCTGAATGTTCTCCATTCGAAACTATATGTATAAAAATAGAACCATTATTTTCACACATTTTCCATTTAAATTAATGCAAAGGAATCATGAATGAATTTTCAAAGGACATTTTTTGGAAGTATTTTTTAAAGTGACATTTAGAGTGTATTTTGGGCTTAATTTTTCAACTACATTTTTGGAGGTATTTTTGAAATGACATTTTTTAGAGGTTTTTAGGCTTAATTTTCAAAGGACATTTTTTGGAGGTATTTTTTAAAGATTTTAGGTTTTTTGGGTTTATTCAAAGAATATTTTGGAGGTATTTTTTAAAGTGATATTTTTTAGCATGGTTGAAGTAAATCTTTTATAATTATTTTTGAAAGTGAGTTTATCTAATTTTTTAAGTGAATTTTTTTATAGATTCTGAAGGAAATATTCTCGAGCTTCATTTCATTTTTTGAAGACATTTTTTTGGCGGAATTTTTAAAGTAAGTGTTTTGGGTTGAAGTATGTCTTTTGCTATACAAATGTATGAATTTTTTGAATGAACCTTGTGACGCATTTGAAGCAGATTTGTCTAAATTTTAATAGTGAGTTTTTGATTTGTAAGGAAAATTTTTAGAGCTTCATACTAAATTATCAATGAAACAAAGGAATTGCAAGATAAAATATGATCGAATAAGAGACCTACAATTCTAGAGAACAAAGATATTCAAAAGAGAGAGAAAACTCAAATATTGATAGGGCAACTAACCTCACTAGAAGTCAAGAACACATGTAAATGTAAATATTATAAATTTTATATTTAAAATTTTAACTAGTGTATTGTAAAACTTAATTTTTATTTGATGAACTAATTTTAAAAATATTTTGCAATGTAAATATTTATATATTCTCAAAAACATTGATATTAGATAGAAAATTTCGAAAGAAATTGAAAGAGATATTTAAAATCAATGATTGAAGATGTTAAAATCTCAAAGAAATTCAAGTGAAGAAATCAAATCACCAAAATATGGATATATGTTGAATGTGTGTATTTATTGAGATTATATATTAATTAATTTAATTATTTTACTATTATAAACTTACTATGCATTTAATTCTAATATGGTTGTATGAAATCAATATCGATGATGAGATGTTAGAAAATGTTATCTCCGACACATATGGAGATAAAAAAACTAACCATATGATATCGTGTTAAGTGCATTGATATGTTCTTCAAAGATGAAAATGTGGTAGTTCAAGCCCAAATTTGAAAAGTCCCTTAATGTCAAAAATTAAAAGAAGCTATGACTATATTGGGTATTCGAAAAATCAGCAAAAGATAAAAATGAAAGAAAATGTATGACAAAAATATAAATATTTAATGTCAATTTGAAGATCTAGGAAATGGCAAACTAGATTATATCTTCATGTAGGGAAATACAAATAAAATGTTTTCATCAATTACTTTTTGTTAAATAAATTGTTAAAATATACGGCACCTGTGATTACGGACCTCATCAAATACTTTGCACAAACATAAAAAAATTTGATCGCAAATACAAATGATGAACTCGCTTGTTTAAAATTTTTTTATAAACCATACTAAGATATACTGAGAAGATGTTAAAAATAATATATGAATATTGGATGAACACAGCCACCAAACGCAAGGGATGTGAAGTGCGACAAAGAATAGAATGAAATAAATATATTATGCAAAAAATATCTTTGACACCACCGTATAGAGTTTTTCATAACATAAGAGAATCATGAAATTACTGCCTCAATCAGTGCTTTTGTGCCAGCAAACCCCCATATGTTAAACCTTACCACCGTACGCAACACTTTGTTGTTGCCACATTGCGTGGAATTTCAGTTTATATTATGACAATATTCTTTAATTTTGGTAAAGCCTTTCCCGAAAGATTCACTCCTCCTCACTATCCATGATTTCATATCTCACTTATGGGGTGAGAGGCCATGAATTATTTTACCAAAATAAATGTTGTATTAAAAAATGCAATTATTATGGAAATTTGAATTCATTTAAAAAACACAAACATCATAATTTATATAAATGATCAATCATTGTTCAACATAAAAGTGAAATGGTAGGATATGAATATTCATACATGATTTGTCTATGTAGTACTACAAGTGCTAAAAGGAATTGATTTACAAGAAGAAGAAATTTTTTGTGATATTTTTGAGAAATTTTGAGGGAAATATATGCCCACCAAAAATTCTATTAAACTCGATGGTAGACTTGTAATTCAAATAATACCATGAATTTTTTTCCACCAGACCATTTTGTCAATATTTATTTTGTATATAGAACTGCATACATACTTGTTCCACAAAATAAATACATAGTGAATACTAGCATTCTCGACCAAGTATCCATGCTTTGTCCATACCTCATGTCGACATGCTAAAAATGTTGATCATATAGAAAGTACTTGAAAATCCACATGTTATTAAATAATATCACTTTATATTAGTGACGATCGTACACATGATACATATTTTGTACAACATTGTTTTGAAAAATATTTATGACTTCTTCAAAAGTCAGAAATAAAATTCAATGAACATTGACATGGTCATATGGATGCTAGAAATAACCAAATCTTCATGATCATTATTTTGGTTGTGTCGCCTTTATATGAAAGGCTACATTAAACATTATTAGAATTTCTTTGAGACTTGTCATGGAAAATGAGAAATATGATAGCAAAGTATGAGTAAATCTAGGCAATGCAGATATCAAAATGGATCACTGTGCAATGAACTTGTCTCATGGAAAAATTTTCACTGAATACATCGCCGCACTAAGCCATGAGACTAACCAGCTAAGGGAAGTAATAAAGGTACATGTATACACACACACACACACGTACATATATCCGTGTGTGTGTGTCTATATATATATATATATATATATATATATATATATATATATATATATATATATATATATGTATATATATATATATATGAACTTAATATGTACATGATCTAATTTTTATTATATTTCTAATTTAATCATTTATTTATCATAATGTACTAGTACAAAATGGTTAATTAGTTACTAAAAAAATGATCAAAATTTGCATATAACACTATTTTTTTACTGTACAGTAGCTAATTTGGCGTATCTTATAACGCAACCGACTTTGTTGTTTAATGACAATAATTAGTTGTCCTAACTAATTTAGCAGTAGTATTTTAAATAATTTTACCATGATTTAATTATTTATTTAATATTAATTTACTATCTATCATTTGGTTGTTTTAATCATTGATTTTTGTCATTAATTGTCATAATAATGACTTAAATATACAATAAAATATATTACTAAATGATCACCCGAGAAACCAATTAATGATCAGGAATATAACCAAAAATTTGGTTATGTTATAAGATACTATATAAATTAGCTACTAATAGTCATATATATAAATTTGTCACATCAAGTCCAAGTAATGACCAAAGAAATATGACTAAATTTTAGTCGTGTTATAAGATACTATAAATTAGCTACTAATAGTCGTAGGCGTAAAATACTATTTGTCACTGTAAATTTATTATTTGTAATAGTAATTTACATTTTTTTGGTAGTTTAATATTCATTATATAAATGACTACTTATATTTATATTCATTTCATTTACTTTTATTAAATCATAAGCAACTAATTTAGCCGTATTCATTTTATTTTTGTTCATCATTAATAAACATAAAATTTATATCTAGTAGTTTTAGATTAATTTTTTTGTGTTTATTATTAATCAACATAAATTAATTAGTATGATTTTTCCAACTAAATTTAAAAAGAAAAATGTCATACACCACACATGTAAATATATGAAATAATAAAAGTTAGAATAATAATTATAATATTATGATTACAAATTCAGGCTACTCCAACCACAAATTATATTATATAAAATGTCAAGTATTACAATATGAGTTTCCAACTTAATATTGTTTAGAGTACAATTTACACATGAAATATTGTTTCATCACTTTCAAAACATTATCATCGTTGGAAAGACATCAGCAGTGAATTCACCAACTCTAAATACTTGACCATCAATATCTATGGTCTTATGTGGGATATTGTCTCTAGCAGCACCGAACAACATCTTTTTTAATTTGCATTTTGTCGCTCTAGTATTATTTTCTCTATTCAATTTATGCTTCTTACCATCAATACCGAGTTCATTTTCACAAAAAAAGAAAAGTACAAAGCAAAGTATAAGACATCAAAGTCAATAACATTGGAATATAACCTTTAAATGCAGACTATCAAGGATTTATACGATATATACCTCAACATAAACAATATTTAATGTAATTTTTCACCATAAATGTAATAGGAATTAAACATTTTTTCTTCAATTGTGCAATAGTAATCATGGCTGTCAAATGATCTCATAAACAAAGAAAATAAAATGTGACCATAGAATAAATTTTGTGCCTACCTGTATTTCAAGAAGAACTTTAATAACAGCATTCAATTAAAGTAATAAATACAAATAGAAGCACACATTTTTAACCTAATATTTTGAAATCTCATGCTATGGTACATTGAAATTTTCATTTTATCCAACATAATCAAACACAAGAGAGCTAGCAATTTCTACTAAGAATGTTCTCATCCTAAATTTTATTGTATCATTTCTCTAGGTATCTTTAAGAAGCAAGTGACACTTCAACAATAAAATCACACAATAGAAATCTAATGGGTGGAGCAAAGTATTGATGACACAAAAATTACAAATATAAACCAAGAAATAACATAGCATCAGGAATTAAGTATACTAACCGGGAACATAGCTTCAATAAGTACACCCGCAATTGTCGCACAGACATTCCCCGGGGGAAAAATAATCCAATTCCAAAAAGCTAACAAACTATATCTAGAGAAACTAAACAGTTAACTATCAGCAGGTGCTAACTCTGGGACTAGCTAGTGTCCGATAGTTTTTAGAGGTATGGTAGCTACTAACACCATTAACACGTAATGATAATAGACCGTTTACAATATGACCAAAATGTAAACAATTTTATATATTTTATGTATACATTTCAAAATGTATTACAATGATATAAGAGTATCAAATACACTACACATAATTACATATTCAACATCCACTTTTGTTCCAAAACAACATTCAAATAACTGATATAAATTACCTTGAAAAATATACTAATTTGTTCATTTTTCACACACCTCATTGCCGCTTCATGGGAAAGTGGTTTCAAAGTAAATGAAATCCTGCTCAAAAACAAAACAAAAACTTAATAGGAGAAAAAATATGAAAAATACCCATACCTTTTCTCCTTTAAAGAATGCAGATTTCAAAAAGGGTCTAAAATTATAACACGAGTCTATTCAATCACAAATATAAAAGCTATGGGAATATAAGAACCGCACAAGTGGAGGAAAATTATTTCTCATAGCATGTATATAAAAAACTTCATTACTGAAGATTAGGGTTTACTAGCAGCTAACGTTTTAAAAAAGTAATTATCAACTACTTTCTTTTTGTGCCAGAAGCAAAACCATGATAACAATATTTTTTTCTCAGGGTACGCATCATCAATTTTGTTCCCTACAATGTGATGGAACTAGTGCCACCATTTCTACTAAAATTAATAATTACGAAAGGAAAATAATGAAACCGAAAAATATTCATAATATTAAGAGGTTGCAATATGTCAGAGCATATAGTTTATATGTTTTAAATCTACTGCCATGGTCAATATGTTTTAATAAATTTTAAACTAGTATAAATCATAAGAATGAAAGTGTTCAAAACCAAATCAAGGATGAAATGTAGAGAATCCATGTATTGTAACAAGCAGCAGTTGGTAGATTAATTGAGTTGGAAGATTTGGATAATTGGAAATATGAGCTCCAACCTCCTTGTTTGTTGAAGCACCTAACTGAAATCACATTTAGTTGATGATCAGCTTCATTATGTAACCGCAAAATTTCAAAATAATGGGGTTTGATACTTAAGATGAAATAAGATAAGCATTCATTATTTTCGTCATTTGTATCCAAAGAAGATTGAAAATTAAAATACATTAGTGAGACCAACTACCTACCCGCTCATTGTGACCCCGTGGAAAATATAACCTGAGCCCTAAAAGTAAGCATACACAAGTGGTCCAGCCACCATACCAAAGTCAATACAGACTTTTCGCTCGATGTGAAATGAATAGATAAACTTTTCAATCTGATATTCCTTTATAAACCTCTACATTCCAAAAGTATTTGCATAAAGTAATATGATATTATCATTTTAAACATTGCAAGATAAAAGCATTAACATAATTATCTTTTCATCAAAATACAGTTGAATACAGGAGCACTTAATATTCATTCCACCGTATCTCAATATGAACTTAATCCAAAAAATCACCTAAAAGAAAAATCATTCTAACTAGAGTAGACGCATTAAAAAGGTAGAAGTAATAATTTCTACGTTTAAGCTCTTGGAATAATTTAAGCGACAAGTTATTACATAGATATATTTTATTTAAATATTCATGAGACTTTAAATATATGCCAGACAAAGAAAAGCTTACATAATGTGTGACATTTTAAAATAAATTAACCTCAAAAATGGAAACAAGCAAAGATAGAGGGTGAAAATACGGTAACCAAATCTTTGTCCTGTCCCACTGACATATGATTATATTGTTCCACCATAATGTCCAAGTATTCAAGAAATAACAAGAAATATAATATATGAAGGAAAGTATAAACCATCTTAAAATAATAGTTTCTTCCTCTAAAACCAACATACTTTATAATCGATTAGATGCTAGTAAGTTCCGATAAAACCAGGATATAATATATCCAGCTATTTTTTCAAAAACAATATAAGATGTGAATAAATTATACCTAGGAAGTATATAATAATGCTTTTGTATACACCATTAAATATTTTTCTATTCCTACTTACTTACATGTTATGGTTCAGTCCAATTAATTGCCCTTAATGTATACAAAATCCCTAGATATGACAAAGAGATAACTATATTACTAGACATGAAATTTTTTTATATCCGTGGCTCTCTAGGACAATTTATGAATGATAATGAATTAGTTTCATTTATCTTCATCATCCAAAAATGTTAAAAACCAGAAACTGATATATGTTCTTGGTGTGTTTCCTAGTGATGCAATCTTCCTTGCAGCCCAAGACTCCTCATTTTGTACCATCTTCTACAGCATCATACCTTGTAACCAAAATTAATAATGATGTGATAGGGTATTGTCCTATGACATTGTGTCTTTAAAGGTAATGTAGCTAATTTTAAATTATCATAAAATAATGAAGTACATCCTCACATTTTTAGCTCTAATTGTTTGTTTCATGTGCTGAACTTTAATACATAATATTGTTAAGTTTAGAGGATATCCATCAATGTAATAGAAGGAATGGAAGTCTATCATCAAATTCATCACAAGACATATTTTTTTCCACTATATTTACTGCATTCACTGTAGTTATACCATCAAGCTCGCAAGGACTAGATTGGTAGCTAGCTCACCCTGGGTGCTTGTTGAACATAAGATGAGCATCAAGCAATATGATGGTGAGTGATTTACAAGACCTCAGGATGATAATACAAAAAAGATAAGAGATAGTTCTTTTGTAGTGTAAGATATAACTTTTTTATCCTAGCTTTTTGGTCAGCGATTAATATGTTTTTCAATTCACCAAATCTAACATGACTCGATTTGTAGGTTGATCAAACATGACTGGGAATTACATGAAAAAGAGGACAACATACTAGGGTACTAAGGACAATGTTGAGCCTAAAGATGCACTTCCATTAACAATATTAGATTACAAGTCAAAAACAATAAATAAAGAAAATAACTAAATCCATGCGAACATAGATTGTTACACTAAAGTCAATATCATTTTACATCATGGCTGAAAGCAGGGTATCAGCCTATATGTGAGGTTTAAAATGATCCATAGGTTCATATGGTCAATGAAAGCACTAAATAACCTTTTCTAACATGAGGGGATATCATACCAAAATTATATTCACATCAATTCCCAAGGATTATTTTAACATTCCTATCAATTTATATATAGAATCAAGATTGATGAATTCACTCGAGTGGTGGAACATGTATGATGTTTCTAATCAAAGGTGCAACATTTGGAAAAATGGGGTGCTTCTACGTAGTGAACATTTTTTTCCACATGTTGGACCACCTACATTTTTCATACAACAAGAAAAAAACACCTTTAACTATTCCTACGAGAGCTATATGTACTTCAACTTGTAGTTTTCCCATTATAAGAGGAAGAAAAGATTTGAGCAAACATGTATCACAATCAGAGATAGCTATCCAAACAGAGGAAAAATGAAAACAAAGAACACCGAGAACTTGATATTGCACCTTTTGATGATCATCATCATATCGAAACGCCACCCTCGCCTACTTCCATGTTCAACCCAACCAGATCACAACATGGAGATTTTAGAAAACTTCATCTCTTTGCAATTAAATCCATATGTATCCATGCAAAATGGTAGTGTTAACATAAAGGAAAAAATTTTCATTATCATTAATCACTATTTAATAACAAAATTACCTTATCGTATTGAAATAATTCTATATGTTTTTACTTTATTATGATATTAAATATTTTAGTTTTCAATTTTGTTTCTATTTTGTAATATAATATCTCTATTTTGGAAAGTGGACACATGATATTTTCTTCTATAAACATGACTCTTGAATGTCAGACCTACTTTGTAAAGATAAACATTTTAGGCATGATTTAATCTACTTCATTTCATAAAATCATTGTTTACTCTTCGTATTATCGATAGTTCTAGTTTCTAACTTAAATAACTTATCAAAATATTATTTGTGTTGTACTAACCGCTGATTTATTATTTACTGAATCCATTATGATAACATGTTTAAAAACTTCCACACTTATGTAGACATTTTGCATGTTTTTTTGAATGTGTATATGTACCTATCAACTTTATATCACAATTTTTCATAGATTCAAGATGATTTTGTTGTATGGTTGAAACGGGTGCTCTGATACAAAGAAATATACTAAGACGTGAGGTTGTGGACTGTTTCCAAGAGTATAGTAAGAGCTCTGAGCACCATCTCTCATAAAATTGTTTGGGGAATGTGCTTGAGATCCTTCCCTATGATAACAAGAGGGTGATTGTCTCACAACCTAAAATCCTAATGTCTGAAGCCAAATACTCCGCTATCCACAAAAATCATCTTAACCCATTTGCAACGAGGTAAAGTTGACTGCATCAACAGCAGAAACATGGCGGATTCAGCATCAAAGTCACCAACCACCACTCCACCCATCATGGTACCATCAATAAATAGAGTTGTCAACAAACAAAAAATTTAACTACCCATCATTTATGTAGTTTTAACTAACTCCAATAAATTCTATAATAGAAAATTCTCTAATATTATTCAAGGAACTCCATGGCTCGATGAGAATTTTAACAAGGCAAGAGCATCATATACAGAAAATACCAGCACAGAACTTTGAAATGTTGTTAGTAAAGCCAAAAGATAAGAATTGTGAAAAATGAACAAGAGGGTAACCATAAAATAAAAATATAATCCCTAGTGATTTTTGAAAGAACTAAGTACTTGGAAGCAATTGCATGGTTACCATATCTCAAACTATCATAGAGTGATCAAGGTATCATATGGAACATAGTTCTTCAAAATGTGAGTGACCAAATGATATTTCATAAAAACAAGAATTCTTTAGTTTGGTCAAAGGTTTCTTGAGTGGCCAACTCAACTGAATGTGTTTCTGTAGGAGTTGTAACCTTAACCTTTATTGAAACACCATAGATCAACCTCACAATAACTGTGAGAATACCATGGTAAAAATGAATGCACACACTAGACACTTGGGTGACTTCCACCAAGATCAGTGATTAGTCATATATAAATCAAGGAACACACCTCAACCAAAAAAATCAAGAGGGGCAAAATCATATCAGAAAGAATATTATCGGGGGTGCAAATCAACTCTCCTAGTCATAAACATGTTTCATTCATTGGGATCTCACAAGCATCTCACCCAGCAACCTTCCCACATGCACCAAAACTTATCTCAAGTATAGTTTAGCTTCAATTATTGAAGTCAGGCATCAGAGACACCGAGAACGTCAAAGATACCTCTCACAAGTAGTATTCCATTCCAGATATACGTATTTGAAAATCACAACAGCTATCTCCGATACCTCCGTCAAAATGAACATGGTATGCATTTTTGGACTCCTAAAAATGAAACAATAACTCATAGGAAAGTGAGTAATAATTTAACCTCTATTCACATAGTAGAAAACACAAACTCTAGATCTATAAACACATAAGTCTAAAAACACAAATAGCAAGCTTTAGAATAGCACACTGTAATGTTCTAAATTTGAATAATTAGAGTCTATGGAAATTACAACAGTATAGAGTTAGTCGCACACAACAAGCCATATCTTAACATAAAGAATATTATGATTACAAACTAATAGCCAAAAACTAACAAACAACACCCCTACCTTTTCTTTCTTTTCTAGAAGAAGAAAATGCTAAGAAATACAAAAACATATCATCCTGCACCCATACAAGGAAACAAAAATCTCATAATTCGCTACCCAAAAAGGTGTGCCTAAGAATACATGATATCTTTGCTTAGGAATCAACACCTACCTAAATTTAACATCCTCTAGCTCATGCACTTTGTATAAACTTGGAAACTATGCCCTAAAACATTGAAAAACACCCTAAATAAAACCAGAGCTCCTTCCTAGACTATAAAATAAAATTCTAATTGCCACTCAACCTCGCAACAACCCAAGGTCAAAATTTAAGACTACTATAGATTCGAAGGTGCAAATTTGTCTATTACTTGCACCTCTTCTCGTGGGAGAACACATATAAAAGAACAGGTAAAACTACCACTAACCTCCCCACTTCTATAGAGAATTCAACCATAACATTAGCAAATTTAACCCCCATCTCTCGAGTAGCCATGAATCATGATATCCACTTCTGTCCTCACTTCTGATTATTTTAGAATAATCATTTTGAGAAAAACCTTGAATTTATTGGGTATACATTTGTGGAAACCATTATTCAGGATTGCTAAATATTTTTGAGCAGCTACTCTAAGAAGAATGGGACTTGTAAGACTGCTGTAGGAAAATTTATCTCACATTTTTTTTAGCAACAAAAAAGCCTCGACTTGTGCTATTTGTCAAGATATTCCCTTGTCAGTATTCTCATTATTATGGTATCACCTTGAGTATGGGGCACCTACGTCTTTAAGGGAAATAATTTATTGAGAAGAAATAATGATGAATGGGAGCTCTTTGCAGACCAGAGTCATTACTAGTCCATGAATCTTGGCTGGATTGTTATGGAAATGTAGAACTGATTTCAGAATTTTCATATTATGTCATTTCTGGGCTAGGGATCAATCAGAGTATGTTTTGGAAGCCACCGAGGTGCTTTAAGAAAACACATTTTTCATGTAGAGAACATTTTTATTTCCCTTCCGAGTGTTGGGTGATAAACTGCATCGTTTGAAATCCTCCCCTTAGCACTAGGCATCCATTGTCCCTTATAATTTGAAAATTCAAAAATCCTTATCTACGGTTGGCCTCTCAAAGCTTATATTACTACTACGTGAGCTAGATTTGGTATCATCATCATGACAATCACAACTTCGGGGAACGTCACTATCCTTACCATTTGAGGACTCTCTTCCCCTCATCATCGTAATAGCATCATGTTCTCCCTCCTACCTCGACTACACTCAACTCCTTCATGTTCACTATTCTTATAATACATAAGCTTTCACCCATTTTCCTCCCTCTAGGCACAACATCTATACAACACTACATTGCTAGCATTGGCATACAATTTTTTTTGTGTCAATCCTTAGTCTTTGGTGTAGCCGACAACTCACCTTCTTTCTCTTTCAACTTTCTGCCGGGCATGTGAACTCTTCAATATGACTCAAATCCATGGTCCTCCTTCCATTCTTAAGCGCATGCTAATTTTTTAGTTTCCTATCCAACATTACATGACAAATTTTAGCTACACAAGTGCATATACATACAAGTTTTTAATAAGGGTTCACATATATAACAATTTTTTTAGCTCACAAGAAACTAAAAGAAAAAAAGTTAAATGCATGTACAGATGTTGACTTCAGAAAGCAAGAAATCTCTTGGTATTGCACCTTTCATCTCTCAAACCAAATAAATTATTGAGAAACACAAAAATTGCAAGAAAAACAAGTACACATTTCACTCCACATCCAACCATAACATTACAATATAGACATATAAATTGTAATGAACTAAATTGCAATGCATTGTAAATTTATAAAATAATCCAGATTACAGCATTCCCACCACTAAGAGACTGAGAACCACATGAGAATATCTCATAGTAAATCATTGTTTCCTCATAAATCATCATAATTTATATAGTACAAATAATGAACGTGTACATTAGATGGGGAGAGGTATTTCACCACAAGAATCACCGTGTTTCAGCAAGCTTAAATCAAGAAATACTTATATTTGAGTTTTTGTTGCTTCCTAGTAGTTTATTTAATCAATGATGTATTGTGTCCTATGTCCTCTATGTATTTATAAATTTTAAAAATACTGAAGATAGAGAATTTGCCATACCTAGTAAAGGCCCCAACCTATCTTTATGGAAGGTTCGTGTCTTTCCTCACCAACCATTTTGCCGGGATTTGAATGCAAAATCTGTCTCTACCAAGAAGACAATAATCTCAAAATGAGATATACAAACAACAAAATATGTGTAAAAACAAGCTTAAAAATTCTCTATATTACATCTGTTAAACTAAATTTTCTGCATAATTTTTTAAGTCTCTTTAAAGTTATGTTTTCCATACTTGATAATTATTCTAACTTTTAACACATGGTACAAAGCCCATTGTCCTCGCACTTGATTCTTTTGCAACTACAATCACAACATTTGAGTCATCTAAATTTTCAATGATACCTAACCGCATGGTTGTACCAGAATCCCATCAAGAGCAAAGTGTTGGAAATGAAATTTTCTCCGCCGACTTTTATGCCCATTTTGTCATTTCATAAACACCATCTCCCTCGATGGCACTTTCACCATTTCTCATCCTTGTAATCTTCAGAGATTTGTTCCGTTTATTTAATCTTTCTAACCATTGCTCTCACGTATAGCCATATTTCAAATTAGTGTTTGTAATATTAGCTCTAGCACTTCCATCACTCTCCTCTATTATACTTGTTTCACTACCTTTTTGCAACACGCTCTTCACTTTCAATCGCGTACTTTGTGTCCTCTCCATTGAATGAGGTCAGTACATGTTACCCGCATTATATTTGCATCATCATCATGAAAATAACCACCTCGTATATCTTTCATCCAGTTGATCTTTGAGGAATTTATTCTCATCATCCGCATTAGCATCATGTTATCCTCCTTCCTCAAAGACAACACTCAAGCTCTTTTAATATTCATGTATATTCCTATACTACCTATTTGCACCATTATGCTCCCCTCTATGCAGAATATCTATACACATTTCCGCATTGGCATACAATGTGTTTTACTAACCAATATTTCAGTAGGTGACAACTCACCTTCTTCTCTTTCAACTTTCAAGTCGCTATGTACATCTCTTTCTTCAATATATCTCAAATCCATGCTCTTATCTTCATTCTTCCCAGCCAATATGTCGTCTCTCACTTCCTATCCCACATTGCATGATAAAGTCGAGTTACATATGCATATATGATACAATTTTTAGCAAGGGTTAATGAGTCAAGGAAGAATTTTTTTAGCTCACAAGAAACAAAAATAAAACAACAACAAAAAAAGACAAGGATCATAAGCAAGAACTTCATATCATGTCTTTCATCTCTCAAACCAAATGAAACTAGAGAACCAAAAAATTTCAATTAAAAGTATTATTTACTCCAACGAACCATAAGGGCATACTTACAAACATATAAATGGTAATGAACTCAATAGCCATGATTGCAAATTTGACAATGAAGAGATCATAAATCATTCCCACCAAGAGACGAAACCAACATGGAAAGAGAAAATGTTTCATAAGCATTTAATGAATCATCATAATTTATATAACATTTCAAACGTAATAAAATATAAGATGGGATATACTTCACCAACAATTATTGTGTTTCATTTAAAACTAATGCAATATCTATATTTGAGTTTGTTAATCTTCATAGTAGTGTATTTTAATCGTTGATGTATTGTATCATGTCCTGTATTTATAATTGCTAAAAAAAATAATAGACAATTATATAAACCATACCTCTACTAAAGGCCCTTCCCTATCATTTATGTATGTCAGTCTACCTCTGACCAACCATTTTGTGCCTTGAATGCAATGCACCCGTTCGCGCTGTATATCTTACACACCTGAAATGAGACATAAACAAAATAATAGGTAGAAAACAACTAAAATTTTCAAATAATCGCTTAAGAAGCCAAGTTATTATAGTAAGTTTTAAGTCTCCGGAAGTCAGGAATGTCCCATGCATGGGATAAGTATTCTAATCCTCGACATGGTACAAAGCCAATTGTCCCAAACTTGACTTTTTCTAACTATAATCATAATAGTCATCTAAGTTTTTTAAAATGTGACCAACTCCAGATGTTTGTACCAAAGAATCTCATCAGCCATTGTGGGTGCAAAGTGGAATGCAAATTTCCACCCTCGCTATATGCCCATTTTGATCAATTTCATGAACACCATCTCCTCGATGGAACTCTCACCATTTGGAATTCTACCTTGCCGCAGATTGTTGTTCCACTATTAAATTTTCCTCACCATTACTCTTTACCCAGTTTGTTGTCTCACATTTGTGTTTGCAAAGATCAGCTCTAGCATTTCCATCACTCTCCTCATTATACCTACTGCACTACCTTTGCAACAAGAGTTCTTCACTTTCACTCCCTCATGTGTGTCCTTCCGCACCGCGATATCATGGAGGGGTACCATGAGCTAGATTTTGCATCATCATCATGAAAATAACCACTTTAGAAGCATTCTACTATCCTTAACTGCTTGAGACTCGAATCTCTCATCATCCGCATCAAGATCACCTTCATCCTCCCGCATCAACACCATACCAACCTCCTCATCTTCATGTCTATTCCTATATCGTTCGTTTGCACCATTATCCTCACACACATTTGTACCGATGCTATTAATTCCTAGTCTGGCATAATGTGTTTTTTCCGGCTACTCACACTCCCACACTCGCTATCAACGAAACTACTTTCATGAACCTCATCCAAACTTCCCTTACTACATTGGATTTCCATGAGTATGCTACATAGTATATATCTCATGCACCGGAGGAGAAAATGGCCAAGAATTCGAGGTATAACTAATAAAAATTTTGTACAAATAAAAAGGATTATTATAATAATAATACAAATAACATCATGGAAATCACCCTACAAACACCCTAAACATTGAATTTTATTCTTAAGACTAGATCCCATTCATCTACTAATCTCATATACATTGAATGATTCCACTTTCACCCATGCAAATGTCTGAAGAAGAAGAGAACTTCATAGCTACAACTTCACATGTGGCCCACCTGCAACAAACCAACTCTTGAATTATCAACACCTTAAAACTACAAACTAAAAAATTTCAAATTAAGTGAACCCGTAAGAAATGTATATCACTTCCGTCAACCGTAGTCAAATTTTCCAACATTGATACCTTAATAAGAAATATTACATCAAATATATTTTATAGCCTACAATCATTTATACCATTAGTAGGACATATTTAAGTTTAACATGATTAACTTTCTTTGCTTTCAAAATGAACACATAAATAAGTTAAAAAAATCCATCCTTTCACACAATCAAAGGAAAGAACTATTCATCTTTGCAAATCATTTACATTCTATGTCATAAACACATAACAATGAACCTCTTATGTCTACCTAAACTAATAATTTCAATCAATCAACATCCAAAAAATGAAAGTTAATTAGATTTTTCAAGCAAGGGCATTAAGAAGCTTTGATATCCTAAAAATGTCAATAAAATGCACAAGGTCTTTAAAAATATTTAAAATTATGTTTCGCTCATAATTTAAAATACTCAGAACATTTAAACTTTTCTTGTTTATAAACAAAACCCCAAAAATTGCATTAAAATGTAATAACAAATATTGATTTAACCCATTCATAATATTTAAAACACACATAGAACAATGATAAGTAGGAATAGCAAGGAAGAACCACCGAAACAAGGACACACTTCTCCTGAATAAGAAGTTTAAATTTAGATAAATACAATGTATCAAAAACCATAATCCTTAATCTAATAACTAAAAGGATGATAATGCACATCAAGTCAGTGGTCTAGTGGAAACTGAGCAATTGTTCACAATTCTCACAGGATCACTCCTCCCCCATAAAAGGGTTGATATGTCTATTAACTTCTGTACATTGTGCCAATTAATGATTGTATCTTTTGTGGCCTCAAGCAGATAATTGGAATAACCATCGAGAAGTAACAATTAAATCCATTCTTTGAAAATGTAAGAGTTGGAGGGTTTATCATCCATAAACACAGGTTTCCATTTAGAAAAGAAAAAAAGGGATCATCATGGAAATATGCTTTTTATTTTCAAAACTTCTTTGCAAACAAGCTCCGTATAGGCAGTTCACCGCAGCTATGACTATTGTACAAGTCCCAGTAGTATCCATTCACTAAAATGACAAGGTAATCGCACATAGTCCATCTGAACTCATGCAATAATCATGGGTAAATGTCATGTGGTTGAGAAAACAATTCAAGAAATGAACCTTGTCGAAGACTAACCATTAGAACAACATATATATTTTGCTCGCGGGTATCGTTCTAGTTTGGCACTGGTGGATGTAAATGTGATTAAGGCTTTCAGGCTAAATAATATCTATAATATCGACCTGTGCTCGTGCCTCCTAGAAATTTTTGAGCGTGACTCGATAAATTTGATTACACCCATTACAAATGAAATTATTGGGCTTCTCCCCATTTTAACATAAAGATTTTTCCTTCATATTCATTTGTCCGTGGAAGCTTCCTTGTAGAGGCTGCACCCGCCTCATTCGTTCTATTGACTAAGGAGAAAACCCACCATCAAACTCTTTTTCAAAACACATAACGAACTAAATATAGACTGTTGAATAGAATAGTGAATTTGTGCTTGTTCTATCGTAAACATATATTATTAGTGGTTTAATAAACATGGTTGTACTTGAATAATAAGTACTACACAACCTATTAGGAATACTAAAATTACTTTCCATAAAAAGCACTTATTTTGATGATAAGAAAGTGTTGAGATAGTATTTGTAAGACTGCTGGTAAAATCGTTGAACAAAAAAATATTCTAATCGATGTTATTTTCCAGGTTAAAGTCACTTCTAGTATTTTATTTCTAATTAACACTTTTTTGCGGCTCTTACAAGGTTAAAATGGTGCCCTCATTTTGAAATGTTTTTGGTCAAATTTTGCAGATATTGATATTACATTTCTTCTTTATGATCTATGTGTTATATGTATATTCACAACATCGCTACTCTAGAAATATTTTTGATTATGTTGTGTTTCAATTATTTATGATCTTTCAAGATGTTCAAGGAAAAATATTGGAAAATATAATGCAGAACTTCTGTGTAGTTACAGCCTTTCCCTTGATGTTGTATGAGTTGAACATTGTAAAGAATTGCAAATATATCTTAGAAATTTCATACAATGTTGTCTTAGTTGCCTCGTAAAAGAAAGAAGATTATTTCTTGCATTAAGGCATGTTGAACAGAGAAGGAGGTAATTCGTTAATATGTGTGTGGGTTGACCTATTCACTTTGTTTTCCTATGTCTAACAATACCTTTAATCTACATGGTGAATTGAAATTGAGGTGAAATGGATTCGGATAAAACTCCGCATCTACGCAATATCATTCATGTTCACACTTTAACTTGGAAGTGTGAATCATGCATTAAGGCTATAAAAAAATTGAGTTTGACTTTGGGACAACAAAGCATCTTTGGTTGGTGGATACTATTAGGAAGATTAACTACATTTCAGAGGATACAATAGAGGAATGGTGGTTGTGAGAAGAAGAAAGCCAGAACGTAGTCATAGATGTTAAGGCTAAGTGCACACATGTTACAACAAAGTCCTTATAGTGATAACAAGTCAGGGGGTGTTTACATGGAGACATTGACTAAAGGCATAGACAAAGAAAGGGGAGCCAAATTAGACCCTAACTTCACTCGCTTAAATTATGATATATGACAACCAAGGTCTTATTCACAAACCCCAACTACAATTTATGGAATGACTTAAGGCTTAAAAAATAAAAATAAACACTCGATCAGTAATAGCAGAGAAAGAGTTTTTTAGCACTATAAAATAATGTTTCAATCTCAAGGATATGATGGATAGTAAGAAAAAATACAAATTTTTTATTGATGCAATTCCCAAAAAACTCCATGCAAGAACAATAAGGAGCATGTGATTAAAAATCAACACTAGATGAGTTAACAATTACCCTAGGGGATTATTTAATATTAAGTCCCTTGGATAGGATGGTTATTTATGTCCTGATAAAGTCACTTGGGGTTTTTATTTTCTGGGCCATCTTTTTCTCCTAATGTATAAAGTATTTAAAGGGACATTACAAGACAAGGTAAGCACATCAACAAGCTATTGATCAAGTTCATTCCAGTTTAGAGACACATTATTACCCACAGTGCCCATAACTTTACTTAATCTACCTTTATAAAATTGTAGCCAAAGAGCTTGCTTTGTAGCGAAATATATTTGTCAAAAAATCATCAGAAAAATAGATGAAGATGGAGGAAGATACATTTATAATGCGATTGTTTTGGAAGGAATTGAATGAGTTAGAAGCCAAGGCTTGGAGGCCTCGTTAAGGTAAACTCTAAAATCCTATTGTGATTTGTCTGTTTTTTCAATCTCTCCATGCTTAAGGTGCTTGAATTTGATACATAATGTAGTTGGAACTTTAATATGGGTTCAACTTTGCATAAATTAGTCCAACTTGAAAGAGATAGAGTTCTTTTATTATATCTCGAAAATGGTGTTTGTTGGCCTCAACTTATGTATTAGTTATTAGAAGCCCTTAGTTATCCCATTCAAAGAAGAATTGGATAGGGAATAATCAAATATAAAACACCCCTTCCTTGTCCTAATGGTGATAACTAATGAAGAAACTACATTGTTTCCTAACCACCATTGAAGATAACAACCGCAGAACACGCTATGAATTGGTTGAAATTTTAATGTGAAATCGTCAGTCAAAAATTTCAAATGGCCATAAATCAATTTTATTGATAAAGGAGTTCTCATTAGTTGAGTAGGCAATGATGTGCTAGACACCATTTAAGTTAAAATTGTTCCTTTGCATTTGAAGACATCACGAGTATCTTTTAGCAAATAACGCTACTTTGAGTTGTCTACATTCTATTACAAGTTTCCGATGGAGTTTGTTATTCATTGCATAGCGTGATGCACTATGAAGAAAGGGAAGGTGGAGCTCCTTTGGCCAATACGTGCATTTTTTAGGAGTTCTAAGAAGTATTAGAACCCAACGATGCAATTAATTACAAAGTACTTCCAATGCCAGTAGAACTCTTAGTTGAGGGACATCCTTCTTCTCTTAGAGAATAGTTTTATAACTTAATAAAGATCTCATCAGTGGTTCATGTAGTTTCCCAAGACTAAGAAAGCCCTCGGTATTTGTGGTTTATCCTTACAAAAACTATGCCCAACTTCTCTCGAATTATTATAGTATATCCTTAATTTACCGAATTTAGGTTCTCCACGTGGTAGCGTGGTCATTATAGATAATTAACAAACCAATGATTTGAGTAGAAATTCCTTTTCCATCGGAGATGTGGGAGCCTGGAAGTTATATATTTTTGTGTAAATGCCTAGATTTCTAGAATTTATATTGTTGATTTTTCTGCCATTATATTATCCTTAATTGCTCACTATTTATTTGTACAAAGGAGTTGTACTAGTAAAGGGTTGAAGTTTCTCCAAAGGTTTTCAAAATCATACAGAACATTCTTAGCTAAATAAAATAATCGCACTGTATTTCAATTAAAGTGTTTTTGCTCGCTAAAAAATCAGGCCATGCTCTCGCAGTAGTATTGGTTTGTTCTTTGAATGTTCAAAATATCATTTTCACTGAAACCGATGAATACCCTTAAATATGAGTAGGTGTTCCATATTGAAGGTCTTGATACTTCTTTATGCTCCATACTCTTGACTATAAAAAAGGGATTCCTTTGAAAACATTTCACTTTTAGATGTTCCACAAGAAAAGTGCTCAAAATGTATACACATTTCTAATGTATCAAACCTCTATGCTAAATGGCCACAAACATTAGGAAAATTTGCTCAAAGAAAGTTATCAACATCCAAAAAGAGTGGATCCACATACATATGCAAGAAATTCAAATATTGTCTATACCGTACTATTACAAAATGGGTCTAGAGTAGAGAAAAGTGGCATTGGTACAGTATCTCTCTCTAACCTTCTACTGGGGCCTAGTTGTAGATGATGTCCACTTAACTCCGTGGTTGTAGGAACGCACATAGTAACTATTGTAGTCTAGGGCCGTAAATATGCTAGAGTTTTGTTGTCAAGACCAAGGTATCCATTTAAGAAGCATCGTTGGCATACAATGACATTGAAGCAAGGAAATATAATTTTATTTACAAACAAATGTAGTTGCAATTTAGAACACTCAAAACAGTATCTAATAAGAACACCCGTAGTAATGGTTCTTTTCAATCCTAATAATCCTCGTGTTGTTTATAACCATGAGAATCTAAACTGGGGTTAAAGATGGAAAACAAAGGGCTTGTCAATTTGTGAGGGATTATATGAACTTAAACTCTACCTGGGGTACAGGTACCTTCCCCCCATGCAAAATTTTGAAATAGAAATTATGGCTCTTCCCTAGTGGATGGTACCTTCTCCCAATGCAAATTTAAATATAAATTATGGTTTTACTTTGGAAATACTTTAATCCAACACCACAAATCCCCACATTTATGGGAATTTCATGGCTCATAAATTTTATAGTAACGTATGATGATATTTATTTAAACAGAGTTATTCTAATGAACAATTTATTTTATTCCTCTTCCAAAATGGCTATGTTTTTCTTAGATTCAACCTATTTTCTGTTTATGTATTTCTTTGCTTCTTAAATTCCACAATCGTCTCTTATCCTTCTTTTTATATGTTATTTTCTGAATTTTCACCCAAATTTGATGAAAAATGGAATGCTAGTGTTCCTCAATGGCTAATTAGAAGTTTGATCTCTTTATATATCATATGCATGCTATTTTTAACGGACTTGTAGTGATCTAATAGTTTCCCCCAACATAGACTATGCCATAGTAAATCCATTGGTCCTTCTTGAATGTTATTTGTGGCCTACTATAACATGCATCACGTCCTACCATTTTACTAAAAACTTGTCAAGCATTTCACAAACTGATAAAATAACTCATTCATCCCAAAGTAAAGATAGAATAATATAATTAAAATGGTCGTTCAAGTGCTTCACTTGTATAGTTTGGATTTTTGAACAATACATTTGGAATTAATGATTGCATCATTATTGCCAAGATGGAAACAAAAGTGCTTTCATTATAGCAAACACCGCATCTAAAAATATTCACCTTTTTTAGCTAAATGTTCCCCAATCCTTCATGCTAGATATTTAATTATCATAATGGCACAAATTTTTGGCTATTCCATCCCATGCATGATCAGAACTGGGACTAAAAACAAAATTTATTATTGTTCATAATATTTCCATGCATTACAAATACAACATTTGTACATATGAAAAGATGATAGAAAAGAGATTTTATGGATGACTAATTTTTAGCTGAAGTGTCCCTATCTTCACTTTGTGGAAATGTAGCTTTAGGTTCAAGGGGAGACTCTCCTTAGATGGGTTAGTCGTTTTCATCTCAGCTCTAGGATGACAAGAGCTATATTGAACCTCATGAAAACAGAGGTGATCTCCTTCGTTGGATTTTTATTTGCCAACAAGTCGATATGTTATGTCTTAGAATGCTATCAGACCAATGAAGAATCTCAGCACAGTAAAGTTCTCTTATCCCTTTATCAAACGTTTCAATGGAGATTTAGCAACAACTCTACAAGATCAGAACTTTTGAGTTCCCCTTTGGAAAAATTATATGGTGGCTCATGGTTTATTGATTTTCTCAATTTTTGAAGTCATTATCAAATATAAAGAGATGGAACTTCCTTCAATTTTCATTACATATTTCTGCCTGCCGCAACCTAGATGCTCCCACTAGATGGATCACAAGAATGTAGCATATTTGTATTTTATCATCATCCCATGTCCTCATGTTAACCATTGAAATTTTCTATTTATTCGTTAAGAATTTTTTCCAAATTGTCATGCTTATTTTTATCAGTCTAGTTCTCTTTTACTCATTGGTCTCCTTAACTTTTGTTATTCCTATACACATTCTCTATTATTCTATGGGATTCATTTTTAAGTCTTTATTTAGTAATGAGACAGTTTATTTTTTTCATCTGTCTTCCACCCCAATATATTTTAACTGATTTTAATATGGGGAAATGGAAATATAAAAATGTTACAAAATAACTATACTCTCCTATTACCAAAGCTTTGTAGTTGTGTAAGAGGAAAGTATACCCGAGGTAACCACAACCAATCTTTAGATGCATCAGCCAATCCGCATCCGCAGAGTGGCCTCTATGATTTATCTTTGTTCCCCCAAGTATTTAGGCTGGGGTTACAGATTCAAAGTTTGTTTTGGAAATGGTGGAATCCACAAACTAAGGGCAAGGTTGAGGGCTACCCATTGGGCTATGGAGTCATGATACTTTACCGATTTCTTTTCTAAACACAAGATGGTATTACGGCAAGATAGCTATTGAACAACTTTAAAATGTAAAGTGGATGGATGGTCTTGAAGGGATGAAGAACGTAGAATCTTCACCAGAGTCTGGTGAGGCAGAAATGACTAAGCAAAGAGAAATGAAGGATTCTTTTGTTACAAGAATCAACAATGGCGGAAATCAAAGAAACATGACAATTAAGAATTCATGCTTATAACTAATCCAAGAAACATCGAATAATCACATGTGAAAACGAGTACAATTAAGTAAATTTGCCTAATCCTTTATGTAAACTATTCCGTAAATTATGATGATAGCATAAACTAATATAAAATTTAAACAATATTAAATTATTGAATCAAGTTCCAACATGAATCCGCAACAAGTCCAAAGCCCAAAACGTCATCCAAGAAGTCACAAGTAAATTTGTCCAAAAAGATTATTCAAAAACCCTAATGTTACAACAGAGTAACAGAATCCACCCTAAATAAGCTCCCAAGAGTGGAGTATTTATACAAATTCTAAACTAAAATATCTTGAAACAAATATCAAAATTGTCTTACAAATCTTCCAATTATTTACATAAATAGAACTAAAGTAAAGGACACTCAAACTATTTGGCACTATTTTTGATGGATAGGTGATGACAAAGAGGATAATTCGAATGACCCAAATTGCAATAGATGATGAGGTAATTCAAGCTAATTAAATGCCTTTCTTTGTGCAACTACTCAACAATTCTGCAACTAGTCCAAGGATACCTTGTATTTTCAACTGTAATAGATATGTAAAAAAGTGAAAAGAGGTTATTGTGGATGAATATGTTGTTAGAGATAAACCTTTTCTGGCTTCAGCACTTTCCAGTTGCATAATATTCTGTAAAAATATGAAATAGAGCCATAGAGTCTGAAAAAATGGCCCGTAAAGATGCGCATGTATCTCTCATTATAAAACCACTGTGCAAAAACTGAGATAGGTTTTTGTAGATGGGTCTCTTAGGAACAAAACTTTCCATTTTTGTGAAAATGTATTTCTAATTGGCCACAATATTCTCTGCAAAATGATGGATTTGACTGTAATTTTCTAAAAGTGCTTCAACTTTGTTTATTTCCAAAACTAATATTGTTAGAAAAGTGAGAGAGGTTTTTGTGAGAGTCCTAGAACATAAACCTCCTCTAGTTTGTGTGTCCATCTTTGATTGATCACAATAGCTTGCAAACTATGACTAAAATATGCAATTTCTGCAAAAATGTTCCTTCTTGTTGTATTTTTTTCATCTCTTCACTTTTTTGTTCCTTTGATCATGCATTTTCACTTTAGATAAACTTCAATGTTGGGGAAAGCATTTTCATCTCTTTTTACCATTTTACCGCTCTCCTGAATACTTTTACCGTTTTACCTTTGACCGTCTGTAACTTCATTTTTACTTTCACTCACTTTTACTCCGATATGACGAATTCATCGATACTTTTTTTTTAATCCCGATACTCTTGATTGTTCTTTATCAGCTATTAGATCGAGCAAGTAATTGGGAAAAGGACATTTTGCTAGGGGACACACGTTTCCTTGAGTTGGATCATAGTTAGAATGGCAATAGTGACAATTTCAAAATAATGATCGAGGGATGAGATACCTTGGGAGATTGGACTCCCCACAACGCAATGTTCACTTTTGAGAATTGCCTCTCGCAGCGATAAGTCACACCTGGGACTTTCATCGAAACCTGTGTCTTTTATTTGTACCATCTAATGAGGTAAATAGTCCAATTCACTTGCAAGAGGAGCATTCAATGAGGATATTAAGAGTCGCTAGACCTCCATTTTGGTTCTCAGATCAAAATGGTGTTTTTGCTTACACTGGATGGATATTCACAGAAGAGAATGTCAATGTGTTTTGGGGTAATTTCACAGTTTAAATCTTCGTGAGGACTCGCAATGATTTTTAACTATTTTCTGGGTTAAAACAGAGGAAACCGAGTTTTTCGTAAAATAAGCAATGATAAATAATTGCTTAGGACTAAGAAACCGGTTCTTTTCGATGTAACAGCAACAGACGCTTTTCAACATGTCAGTTATAGTCCTTAAATAAATGTCAATCGCTAATTTAAAACGCATGTGGGACACCGCTTTCTAATAAATGAAAATAATCTAAAAACACGAAAAAATGCTTATTCACATGCTGGGTGCTGTTTTTGTTTTTTCAGGATGACAGCCACAGTACCAGATGACGTGTGCAGAAATGCGGTAAGTGGTAGCGGGAAGTGCCCGCAGACCAAAGGTTGAGGGCGGTATTAATCGCGTATTATCCACAGCGCGCCTGCCACGCAGTCTCACTCAGTAAACCGCCCATCCCCCACAATATGCCGGCAAGGGATGGGCATGGACAATGCACACCGTCGATCAACGAATGAGCTACTCCACCATTGAAGGATGGGAACAGCAGGGTTGGGGTGGGCCCGTCTGGCGAGGTGCTGTTTTAATGCAGAATTAACGTGGAACATAAGGATAGCTGTTAATTAGTCCTAATGACTTAATTAATCCCGTGTACATAATGAAATAGGTTGGGTGCTATTTGTTGAATGGAATGCCATGGACTTACCCCACGGCACAAGGCTTTTCGCAAAGTTTATCGATATGTTTTGGTGCATTAAACATAATTATAGTATACCTGAAGTTTTTATATTATATTTTTATTATGATAATGAATTACTACACTTAATCATCATAGGGTGTTTGATTGTAGTGTAATGCTATAGTTTAACTAAAGGTATTTATGTTTTGTGTTTATTTTAATAAAGTTAGAATATAATTTTAAAATACTATAATAAGTGTATTGTATTACTTATAGAAAAGGGAGTTAGGAGACCAGGAAAATGGATTTACTGCATCGAATATAGAATTGTTAATAGTAGAAGTAGATTGCATGAAACTAAAATGATTTTGTACATCTAAGAAAGGATAACTTATGAAGTAAATCTAAAAGATTTACCTCAAGACTTAAACTGTGAATAATAAAATGGTTTATAATCTAGTGGAATTAGTCAGCTTTCTCTCCCAAGGTAAATAGGATTTTAATGAGAAAAGTTAAAGAGAAGATGAATAAATGATGAACACTTGGCAAAACATTTTTTATCAGTTTGTGTCTAGTAATCCCAACTCTTCCTCCGTGGTTAAGAAATGCCTGGAAAGTCTCTTGATCTCAAATTACCTGCATTTCTTTGGGGGAAATTATAAACTTGAGGGGAAAGCATATAGTTATTAACTCAATTTTCAAGGCTGTGATTCTGTTGTGGTTTCTGCTAGGCATTTGTGAGAAAGTGTAATGATTGAACTAACACTTTCAGCAAACACCATTCCATCAGAGCAATATCAAAAGAATACCCACCACCCAGACTGAATTTAACACTACCCATTCTTCTTTATTAGGTGCACGCCTAGACTTGCAAACCCCCGATCAATCTTTTCTTTTACATGATGAATTATCGTATTTCTACTCCTTATTACATCCAAGGGCTCACAACCGTTGAGCACATTTTATTCACTCTACCTAGCTACTTTCATTCGCCAAGATTAAACTCGTTTGGCTAGATATTTATTCTCTAATTCATAGTTACAATTAAAAATATTACTAAGCCAAGTTTAAAATAAATAGATCTATTCATAAATTGTAGCAAAGTCATGGTTAATAATTGATTATTAGCAAATGAGCAGTGGCATTTGGATTTGCACACTTTCCTTTGGTCTATTTTTTTGCTTGGGGTTCATTTCTTTCTCTTTTCACCATTTTATCTTTTTACCCTTGATCTTCTTTAGGTGCACTTCTTTACATTTTTTAAACTTTTTGATTTTTGCATTTTTCAAGAATATAAACACTTGCTCAAGAAAGTGCCTAGAACATATTCAGTTTATCCAGACAACTAAAATACCTATTGCAAGTAGGAGGCTAACACCTGCAGCCACCATCTCATCTGTAATTATGTACTCCCACCATCTTACTTAGAAATTTAGACCACCAACATTCCTGGAAATTCAAGAACTCCAAATGCATTATAACTAAACACATATGATATCAAAGAGCATCCAAATATTCCCATTAGGCCTCGCACATTCATAGGTCTACTAATTTTTCATCTCTTGATGTGGTATTTAGGTCCATTGTTCTATCTCCTAGTGTGGTCTTATTGCTACTTCCAGTTGGAAGGTTCTTAATCAAAGATGATGCCTTAGGTGTTTCAAGCAGACATGATTCATCCCTGACAAAAAATGTGGTAAGAATCAGAAGACATAATAATGTTATTCACTTATCCTCCTAAGGAAATGTTAAAAGAATAGATATATGGGTGTGTTAGTGTGTTTGGTGCATGTATGTACGTGTTCCACCAATTTAACGTGTTTACCTACATGTTATCATCATATAAGGGGTAATAATGGAGTCAAGAAAGTTAGTGGAAAAATCTAGAATCAGAAACACATTAGATAGAGAAATATCATGCATATATAACTGAAAACTAAACTAAACTAAAACAAATAAACAAAAGCTATGAATAGAGTCAAAAAAATTCAATAATCTAAACAATTTTTCCACCTCTTATTGAGTGTTGGTAGCAAACATATTGAAATCTTAACCCTCTTGCCAACGGCCCTGTGAACATGCGTTCTAAGTCTCGATGGTGATGTTTACTCCCAAAAGCTCTCAAAAGTCTCTCACTGTAGCACTTAACTTATAATAAAATTGAGTCCCCCATATTCAAATCAACTGCTGGTATTTCTTGGGCAATTTAGCTAGCATAACAATGTGTTCACATGTTCTTCATCTCAGATGGTGGCCTTGGATGATGACAATTCAAATCCTCCTCTCTCTTGGTAAATTGTGGATGGTGACCCAAGAGAAGATCTCAAAGCAAGGATCATTTGTATGTCACTTGATGTTTAAGGAAGTTTGTGGCTGTACATAGGTAGCTTCAAGTGAGGAATCACTATCTTAAGTGTGCTTTGTATCCTTAAAGTGACATTTTTCCACTCTTAGGATTGTGTCCATTTGGGTCATAAGGCTAGCAGGTTCTTCAGAAAGTTGGAGAATGCTGTGCACAAAAGCATTTATGAATTTCTCAACTTTATTTTTCCACGTACCTTAGATTTTAAGTATTCTAGATTTTGTAATGTCTCCAACTCGTAAATCCTTCCGCTGACACAAATGTCGTCTTCTCGCTTGTATGATTTTCTAGAGTTAAAATTTTCCACCTAATGTGTGAGCCGTGGGAATAATTGTATACCCTAGCAATATAGCTATTTTCGTATATCATGCGTAGAGTAGAGAGACCCGTGAAGCTGAATTAGGAAAACACCCCGCACCGGTTCCAAGAATGAACATGTCCTATTGAACCCCGTAAGAAAATATAACAGAATACATATACAAATTTTCTACGAGACCGCATGTCCATATGCCTGATACAGCTAGTTAAAAAATCTATTTAAGATATGTTATATCTCCGTCACCGATACTTAGTGATCTCATAGTTGTTGACATACCGCCGATGCCTCCGTGACGTTTTTTCTTTTGACAATAGGTGAATGTGGTACCCATATGTGGCAAAATTGGTATGGCATATAGTTGTGTATCATGTATGCATAGTGTGATGTTGGGACCTTTCCATGTAATCATTTTTGACAGAGACACTTATGAAGGCATGGGTCTTCGATGAATTTGATCAAATTGCAATGGTTGTAACATACAGTACCATATTGACATGAAATATTTTGTCATATTCGAATACCGTGGATTCATATTCAGGAATGATACTCACAATGCCACCTGATGCCCCTTTATGGAGAGGGCATCCAAGGTACCCACTTCCTTTTTTGGAAAATAGGTGTCGAAGTCGACAAAAAGGAGGCCAAAGCCGAACGAGGGGTCGCCACAGGGATCGAGGACCGGGGTTGCGGGTTTAAATAGGCACAGTGAGCGGTGACCTAAAACCGATGGACAGGGATTTAGTGGCCTGCGCTGGAGACACAAATTAATGGGGACTCATAGTTACTCGATGGGAACCCCAGAGTCGTAGGACCTCTAGGGTGGTATAATGGCTACAGAATGTCATGGTGGTTTGTACATGGGTAATACCTGATCAAGGGTGTTCGTGGACTTCGGCATTGGAGAAAAAGATGAATCGTAGGGTGGGGGACGTAGTGCACCGTTTGCGGTCTTTGTACTGGCTCAAAATAATGAACAATGGGGTTTTGTTTGTACAAAACATAGAGATAGGCACCATAATATACAGTCTTTTATCACCGATGTTGTGAGGAAGGTGTTTTTCCGAGGGTGGGGTCCCATTAGTTGGTCTCAAAGGTGGGTTGATGAAGTGATAGAAAAGTATCCTTCAAAATGGGATTATGATGTATAGGGCTAGCCAGAGGCGTTGTGAGTTTACATGACACAAACCCGATCGTCCATAGTTAAGTAGTTTGGGCAGAAACCTCACCTTTATGCAATGTGGATGGATGGGCATGAGGTGCTTCCTGACGAAAGTGGTATGGCCATGGCGTCACTTTGTTGTGATATATGGTCTACTCGTGGGTGACAATCGCTATGGAGGGGGGGGCTCTACTAACCAATGAGGATGTTTATCATGTGTGCAGAGGTGATGGAGACACCTTACGATATGAGGACTCCTATGGTTGACTTCTACTCTGGAGAAATGATGTCAGGATATGCAAAGTTTACTAGAACTCTATCATGCTCGGGGTAGAATGACACATGTCTGACACAGATGGATTTGTGGATGGTTTGCGAGCCTTTCCCCGCAAAAATAACTACCTCAAGTGCAAGCATATTCTTTATCAAATATTATTGAAATTCATGAGCTTTAAAAAAGAAGATGAGAGAGGGTGCACTCGCCGACGCTCGAATGGTGCAAATGTGGCATCACCTCTATTCGTTATGGACCTGATCAGCGTGTATCTTATGATTCAAAGAACGGACCTTCGATATCTCATTATGGTCCTCCAAAATTCTTGAAAAGGGCTATATAGGTAATATACTTAATTCAATGTATTTCCACTTTGTGGCCCTGAGAGGTCGAGGCTTCGTGTAGCAAAGCTTCTGTCGTTGCGGTCAACTTGAGCACTGTGGATTAGTGATATCACGTCAGTAATCCCATGATGTCCTCTCGCACTTCTAATTTTTTCAACTTATGTAGTGTGGGTCCGTAGAAACTAGATTTTGTATGTATTCTAAGTGTTTTTTTCCTAGATTGCACTAGAGATTGTGTGAAAAATGCGCCTTGTGCCATTTTCCGAGGGTGCGACGAAATCACTCGATCCCATTATTTGTATGTTTTCCTTGCTACTGAAATATATACTTAGAAATTCCTGCCCGAGACATGCGCACAGGAGACAGTGAAAATTTTCTAGGTTTTTCCTATTTTTGTTTTATGTTGTTGATGTGGATGTGTTTGGATGATAGGTTGATGTGGAGTAGGATTTACCGAGCTCCGAATCGCATTGGTCGTCGATTTTAAAGGGAAGAATGTGAGGAGGCACAATGCGGGCTCCCTGCTCGCAGTTGCTTTCGATCGGCAGACCATTGCTACGTTGTTTAACTGCATCAAGTAGGAGTACAACATGTTCGTGTTGCATGGGATGAACCTCATTCACTTAACATGAGATGGATGTATATTTTGTGATCGAGTTACTTCCTCATGATGAGGCCGCAGGCATCTACTCCCTTCGGGGAGAGGACCGAGAGAAGCCGGATGTCATGGGGCCGCTCTTACGAGGGGTAACGTTGACATATTTGGTAGAGTGATGTGCTCGGTGGTGATTGTGGATTCTCAAGGTCATTGGCTCGCACGAAAGCATCGTGCCCATTGGTTGGAGTATTGTGTCGTTGAGATCTCGTGGGGTAGACCTCATGATTTTTCCCGTTTCTACTATGACAGGATGGTGGAGAAAATCAACAAAAACCACAGAAAGGGGATCAAATTTAACATAGTACACCAAGATTTTGAAAAGATCATGGCGGAGAGAGGATGTTGAGACGGCGAGCGTTGCCTCCTGGGGCGGGGAGCCAGACAGAGGTGGGCTACGGTGATACGTTTATGAAAATGGTAAAGGCATGGTGGGGTATTATTGAACGCTACGACAGAGGCTTCATTTTGAGGTGGAATCCATAGATGTTCTTGCCATTCCCATACGCGGGATTATCCTCAGTATTCGGATATGGTTCTCCTCCTAGTAATAGTCCACTGTGCACATTTTCAATGTTTTTTTCATTTATTAACATGTATGGGATTATTTGTTTTTGCTAGTGACACCGACATATTTCTTGGTTACTCTTGCAAACATGTTAATGAGGTGGTCACTCCCGTGGCTCGATTTTTCAGCCACGGCCTCTCAAAGGCCGACGGGGGAGACAAGCCAGAGGACTCCGGAGACAGGACCGGTGGTGGTGCTAGCCCTTTAGGAGAGGGTATCATCTTGGCTACTACCGAGGTTACACTTATGGATAACAGGACGACGCAATGGTGGCATGCGGCATACTGGGCGAGGCTCCTCACGTTGAATCGACCGCTGAGTGTTGGCCGAGGATGCCCAGGTTCAAGTGGACCACTTGACCTGGGGATACCGCTCGAGGTTTTATGGATGACATCAGGAGGTCTGTTGTAGGACTGATGTCAGAGGGATTACTTCCGCCTATTTTACATCGGGTAAAGTCGATTATGACAACAACTCCAAGTAGTACTGTGAGTGCTGTGGTCTAGGTGGCCCTCCCGAGGGGAACTTCCCTAGAGAGCATTTATTGGCACCCATTATGAGTATGCTTCCCCTATTTTTGATGAATTTTTGTATCTTTTAAGCTATACACAAATAATATTTTTGTATCCATATATATATCTTTATATATATATATATATATATGTATGTGTGTATGTATGTATGTATATATATATATATATATATATATATATATATATATATATATATATATGTATATATATATATATATATATATATATATATGTATATGTATATATATATATATATATATGTATATATATATGTATATATATATATATATATATATATATATATATATATATATATATATATATATATATATATATATATATATATATATATATATATATATATATTAAGTGCTTCTACATGTTGTATCACCTTTCATTTATGGATGATGTTGGTGTCATGGATATCTATTTTAGTTTTTATCCATGATGGTTTATTAGAGATGTATTCCAATTTACATGTTAAATAAGTGACTATTTTCAGTCCCTGTACATGTGTAAATGTGACATAGTCGAATTGTTCGCTTAATCTTTTAGCACACAAATATTTTCTATATAGATGTACTGTCTGTCATTATTTAACCGCGACACTACTAACTCGGAATGATAGACATGCATGTAGGTGCCTTAATGGATGTCATCGCACATAAGTCCAATGACGGCTACATTTTTCCTAATTGTTTGTTGTTATACATGCACACACCATTTGTGCAAAGTGGTGATTGGTCGTAGATGACCTAGAAATTACTAAACCTTAGACCATCTTGATGCTCCATCGAAAAATCAAATACAATAGTTGTGATCCATGGCATCACTTGAGTTTTTAATAAGTCTTTTGGTCAAAAATTTGAGAGGTTGGGCTGTGTGTCATCTTCAGTGAAGGCTTACCTGTCTCATGTAAAATTCTCTGAGGTAAAGGCCATGGTTACTGAGGTATGTCCTATCCGGTTCCATCAAGATGTAAGGGCCTCCTTCGCAGGCAATGTTTGATGATGTAGGTCCTTTCCACAAGGTTTCAACTCTTTCCTGCCTCTAAGGCTTTCTTTGTGACATCATACTCGAGGACTAGTTCTCCCTCGTGTGAATGAGCAAGGGTTGGATGTGGCGTCGAATGACGGTTTTAACCTTCTCATGGGCCTCATTTTGGCAGACTCCGTTGGTTTTTTGTCAACAAGCAGCCTTGTTGTATTAGGGACACCATGTAAGAAATACCAGCAGTTCGATAGAAATACATGGAAGTTTGGATTCGTGTGGAAATCAATGCAAAATCATAAGGTACCTTGATCTTTTGGCAGATGAATAAGATGGAAATACTCGCATGCGGGGGTGGATGTAATCCTATTCTCCATATGTGATTATACAAATCACAGGTTAAGATCAACTGATGCTGGTGGGGAAGAACTCTGTTGGGAGTTTTTGTAAGTGCAAAGTTGGGTTCCATGCTAGGATGGTAATAATTTCCCCGTGGGTGGAGTTTGTGCTCGAATTTTTCTAATAGCTGGCTTACCTCTAGGGGTGTGTGATTTTGGCTAGTGCATGGTAATCAAGTGGTATCAACTTATCAATTAAATGGGATTAAATAATATTATTGATGAAAATGGTAAGAAAGACTTAAAATAGTAAGCGGGTTGGTGTGCGTGAAAATGCATATAAAAAAGGGGACAGGACATAGAGTTTTAACTTTGCGGTAAAACCTTACTCAACACAAAGGAGCATATATGTGCAAGACATATGGACAGAGCGGGACCCGCCCAAGTGTCGAACAGTAAAAAGAGGAGAACAACGTTAAGCATTTCTGGGGGTATCAAAGAAGGCTGGGGAAAGTGGAAGCTCAACCCCCTGGAAACATGACAACAGTGGGGCCCCAAGAGACACATTTTGTGGGGTGATGGCCGCAGGCTTAGAGCCGCTCCAAGACCCCACCGGACTACTTAGTGGGCCCATTTAGGTAACAACTGGCGCAAGTAACACAAGGGTAAGGTAATTCCTAGGACACCTGGTACACGACCAGTACCGGTATTTAACCCGGCGCGTGGTATACACCTAACCAAACTTTGATAACCAATAGCCAAATGCCACATGTCCCAATGTCGACGTCCTTATGACATCAGCCCTACAAGTTTCGTCCTAGCCTTATTTTTCGGGTAATCTAAATTTGTTTAACCCTGTTCTATGTTCACTATGGTAAAATAATTTCTTTTACGAGATATCATATAGCCAAAGCGCAAGCTCCCAGTACCAAGTCTACCAAGTCGCCTTCAACTTCCCTCCGTCGTTTTCTCCCGAGCATTTTCCTTACTATGAAGGTATTCTGTCCCTCTTTCACTGTCTAGTTTCCTTCCTCTTTTCATTTTTCATAATGGTCATGGGTAGAATCAAGATTAAGAAGTCGGAGCATTAAACCCCCCAAGTTCGCGAGTCCAGGGCTGCCCCTGGACTTGAGCCATTCACCGACATGCAAGCCCAAATTCGAGACCCACAATACCCTTTCCTCATCAGTAGCATCAAACCTGACATATTTAGGATACATTTGGAAAATAGGGATAGGTTCAGAGTTGTTTTGTCGAGACTAGACCACCAAATTGCTCCACCCGTATACTCAGTTGTGGAATTAATATGTTGGCTCAGAGAAGCTTATGATGAGCACCGAGATATGTTCCTATCAACTCAAGGGAACAAGATATTTATTATATCTCCTGAGATCATCAGGAAAGCCCTTTGCTATCCCCCCAGTTCAAATTATGTCAGTTTCACTGAAATGTCTTTATCTCGTCAGTTTTCCAAGTTACCTTGGAGGCAGTAGAGCGATTTTATCGCCACTATTTCCGACTCCCGCCTTACAGCTTTCTCGTCTTTGAACTCGGTGCCTCTGAATACATTCAAGGAAAACCTTCAGCCAACACTTGCTGTCATTGCGGGGTTACTAGGTATAGAGGGGTCGAGCAAGTCTTGAAGGAATGTGTAGCCCTTTAATGGTTGATATCACAACCAGGTGTTATATTGGATATCCCTAGTTTCTTGGCCTCCGTCATCCAAACCCAGTTTCAAGACCTCCTGGCCACATGCTATTTTTATTTATGCTCAATGGTGTTCTACCTCTTCCTCTTCCAATAGGCTGATAAGTTTGAGGGTTTGGGTTTGGAAAAGGTTTCTAGGATAAATTCTCAACCAAGAACTGTCTTTGACTGGAACCCCACAGTGCATCAGTTGGCTAATGGGGTGGTTTATTCAAACTTCTTGAAAAAATTCATGACAATAGCCTACACTATTATTCATGACAACCCTCCGCTTAGAATTTTTCCTAAGTAGAGGAACTAGCTATAGTTTAGTGAGGAAGAAAGCGCAAGATATTGGTACCTATGTGATGACTACACTAAGATCAGGGTCTACGGTGTAGAGGTTCCCCCTTGCAGACTGCCAGTTTTTCCTGCCATGCGGATTTTCACCTTGGAGTACCTTCGGAAAACCTTGAAGGCTGACCAGCTCCACTTCATCCCTGCAAAAAAGGGGTTCATTCTTAAACTTCCTACCACCATCAGCCCCTTTATTGTTAACTCAAGACATGCCCTCCCCATAGTGGAAACCCTGCTCAAGGGTATGGATTTAAGGCAAGGGAAAGCTTGGCCTTATGACCCAAAAGGCATCATCTCTAACAAGAGGAGGAAGATTAAGTCAATTGCATATGCTCACGAATATAGGCCCTTTGTCAAGTGGAGAGCTAATATTGATACCTGGCCTTTGCTTTCACATATGGAGATTGAGTCATTGGCGACGGGGGAAAAATGGGACACTGATTCAACACAAGAAGCAAGAAAGAAAGAGTTCGAGGAAGCCACGGTCACAAAAGAACAAGTAGAGGTGGACATAGGAGAAGATTCTCAACCCCCTAAAAGGCAGAGAACAAGTGATGAGGAATATGTCGAGGAAGAGCCGTCACTCGAAAAAGTGGCACTGCATGGAGAGTCAGAAAAATAAAAATCAGGTTTTACGGTGAGATATGATGGCCCATCTTCATTTGATTTCTAAGAGGTGTCACAAGCTGTCTCCATTAACAGGGCCGAGGTGGGAGACGAAATAAACAGCAAAAATAGATCTATCAGAGAGAAGCTTTGGTCTGAATTATATGGATATGTAGACAAATATCATACTCGGCTTATAGCAGAGCTTGATATGGATAAGGAGTAGCTGCTGATGGCCATGACAGAAGTAGTTCTAGATCCAGAGGCTGGGACCACTAGCTACAGAGATCTGGAGGTTGCCGTGAACATGTCACAAGTCCTCCCAACTGACAAATGAAATTTGTTTCAGTGTTTCGGTGACATGCTGAAAGAAGAGGCCGTGAAGCTCTCCCTCACCCTAAGGAAGCTGCAAACTAAGTATAACCAAGTGGTTTAGAACCTCAGGATAGAGAAGACTAATGCCCGGGCACTTTCAAATGATTTGTGGAGTCTCCAAGCAGCTGTGAAGGGAAAAAACAAGTCGCATCTTTGAAACATAAATTGAATATGCCTGGTTTTCAACATGTGCAAACTATTGAATTAGCTCAAATAGAGAAATATAAATCTGACCTCGCTAAATCCCTGGCTAAAGAAAAAGAGGAGAGAGCTAAGATCGATAATGAGATGGCTGCCCTCAAGCAAGAGAGAGATGAATTGCAAACAAGATGGGATACACATGTATGCGCTGCTCCCGTTTCGGAGGTTTCTAATACCACTCTTGTGGAGTTAACCAAAACGCGGGCCGACCTTCAAGTGGTAGAGAGATAGGTTCATACCACGCAACAGAAGATTCAGGAGCTCGAGGATTGACTTAAGGAGAACGGAAAAATGGTAGCAGCCTTACAAAAAGAAGTGGAAGAGGTGAAACAAGAGAAGCTTCAACAAGAAAAGAGTATCAAGGACCTAACAAACCGAATGAAGGGAAATGCCACCCTCTTAGAAGCCAGACACTTGATCTAGATGGACATTGTCGCAAAGTTAAGAAAGCATTGGGCCTTTCTTACTTTAATTGAAGAAAAGAGGGCAGCAGTTCGTCGGTTCAGAAGAAATCTACACGAAGGATACACAGAGGCTACAATAAAAGTGGAAATGGCCGAAAGGTATATCACCTTCCTGAAAAACTTGAGCTCCGAGGAATTGGCAACTCAGGGAGTAGAAGACAGATTCAAGGAGGTAATAGAGCTTAGAAGGGTAATGGAAAAAGAAGCCGCGTGCACTCATGCATTAGTAAGTTTGGAAAAGATGGTGACAAGTTTGGAAATTTTTGAAGAGGAGTGGATTGAACTAACTAAGGTAGGTCTCCCATCATGTTGGGAGCCCAGAACAGCTTTTTTTCAGCCGTTACAAGTATATGAGCTCAAGATGACAGAAGTGATGAATCAGACAGACGTCCCATTTGAAAAGACCACTCGGCTCAAGGCTAAAACTATAATTGCCTCTCTCGGTAAAGAATTCTCGCTCCTATGTCAGATCAAGCAGTGGTTTCCCATCCAAATAAAATATGTTTAGTTGACCGAGGTGCATGCTTTGGTTGATGCCTTCGTTACAATGCTTACTCCAGCAGTCGACATCTGGCAGGAGTGTAACGATCTTACCAATACTTCGATTACCGCATCTTCACCTTTGCCAACATCGACTCTGAAGCAGAAAGACAGCTCTTCCATGACCTCAGTGCCACCTCCTCCGTCAGCAACAGCTACCCAGCCTCTTTAGAAAAAGAATTAACTCTTGTTTTTGGCCCACGCAGCCTTTAATTTATTTACTTTTTGTAATTTCGGGTGAAAACTTCATTTCACCTTTGGAAATATACTTTTAGTTCAAAAGTTGTTTCATTTTTAGTTAGAAATGGTGTTAAGACCACTCTATAATATGATGAGATGCGTTCTACTTCATCAACAATTTTGTTTTTCATTAGGAATTTAAACAGCATACAGGCATGCAGAAAATATATTTTCTCAAAATATCTTTCTGCATATGGGAACCATAAAACTATAAAAACAGAAAGGAAACACTAATACAGGGTTCTAGATTTTGAGAAAAAATAATCAGCTAAAGCAGCTCTGTATGAGTATTTTTTATGAACTTAATTGTTTTTGTTGAAGATCACATTGGGATTCAGATATAAAGATTTTGTAGCAAAGGGGATTCCACATGAAGTGTTTCACAGTTTTTAATATTTCCTTATCGTTATTGTTTTAAATGAATGTTCATCTCATCTTCGTCCATATTTCTTGTATCTCAAATGTTCTAGAATGCGAGTGCTTCATGTTTAGATGTGAATTTATCACAGTTGATACTCATATCTATTCATTTTTAGCGCTTTAAATATGGCTCAGGCATGATAATCTGCCCATTTTTTGTCTCATTTCCATTGTTCTTCTGATACGAACTATAATGGATTCTTATCTTGGAATAAGCCCATTTGCAGTTAATATCTCATTTCACATTCTTCCATAGCTTTCACTATCACTGAACTTGATAACTGTGTATTCATTTTATAGCTGGCCCTCTTTACAACATTATGATTTATAGTTGTCTAACGCATTCACTTATTCAGTCTCATATTCATCCTCTGCAGTTTTCTTAGTTGTTGTGTTTATTATTAAGGTTTCGGTCCCACTCTTTTAAAAAAAATTCACAAATTGTTAATTGAAAGGAAGCCTAATATTGTCAGCTACAAATAGTTTAGTCAAAGTTCCTTGCATTTTAAGATGTCCTAGGCACTGGTCCTTTTACAACTTAGGGTTGTCTATAGGAGTTACAACATCTTTTTGGCACCATTGTCGGGGACTGAATTTAAAGATTTAAATCCTTGCGATATGACAAAAACACAGTCACCCTTCAAAATAGGTGAGGAGGAAGGGTTGAGAGTTGTAGATGCCTCCCCTTGGCAACTCCACTATCATCCAAATTATTAATCTATTTCACAATCCTGGCTCATAATAAGCCCCACCTGAGGTCAGATACATCTCAACTAAGGACTCCTTCAGTGTCTGACCCTAAGAAGGTATTACACAAAAGAAATTGGAGAGAAAAGAAGTCTGCTTATACTGATATACCAAGATTTTCCTTGGAAGACTCTCCATCTTCCTCACAGTTTGCTTAAGTTTAAGGCCCTGATACCACTGCTAGAATCCTTGAATGCTCTCCAGATAATATTTCCCTTGAACATACAGAAGTCAAAGATGAGGCTGAATCGATAGACAGTTCAATATTTTTATCACACCCCACTCCTGAAACAAAAGAGTTCAAAGGAGTCATAGCGATTACTACCTCTCGTACTCCATTGGTCCAAACAAACCCACAAGCCACTGTTCAGTATATTCCTATTATCATTCATTAGAAACCCCCTCTGCCTCCTCCACCTATAATGGTTGTTCCCAGGTTATTATTGAATAAATATTCCCCCTTGGTGTTGCCATAGATCTTGCATGACATGCCTCAAGATTATCTAAAGGTCCTACCTCGCTTTAATGGGAAAGATGACACTGTCGCCCAAAAACACGTGGAATTTTTTTGTGCCTTTGTAGAAAAATTAAATGTTTAGCATTTAGATGTAGTATTGAGACTTTTTGTTCAGTCCTTAGATGCGAAGGCTCAAAAATGATTCAAAACCCTTGGGGACCGCTCTATTACCACTTGGGAGGAAATGTAGAATGCCTTCACCAGGAAATGGGGAGAGAAAAAGGATCATGGATATTGTCTTGCTAAATTCAACGCCCTAAAGAAAAGACATGATGAAGATTTGTCTGAGTTCATTAAGAGATTTAACAAGTTGTATACTAGTCTACCAGCAGATATGAAACCTCATCATATCGCCGCTAAGGTGGTGTTTGTAGCAGTATTTGAATCAAAGTTAAGATTATCCCTTAGGGAGATAAAGTCTGCCACTCTTGACCAAGCTCAAATTGATGCTTTAGAAGTGGAAGCTAACTTTTCTTCTACGGGTAAATCTAAAGAGAGGCTGGACCATGATTCTAGACACAGGGGCAAAGAAGAAACTTCTACCTCAAATAAAGGAAGGGAGGCATCGGATTATAAGATCGAGAAAATGAACGAGATGATCAAAAACATCTCAAGAAAGCTGGTGAAACTTGAGCTGGAAGCAAAGAATTCATCCTTTAGACCACCTCAAGCTGCTCCTAACAAGGGATATAACCCTTAGTACAAAAACCCTCCTTTGAAAATATTGCAACAAGATCACATACAGCCCCCGCTGTGTCTTGAAGGGAAAATGGATGGCTCTGCTAAAGAATTTCTTGACAGGAACGATGATCAATACGTCACCTAATCAGAAGGTGAGGAGGTGAAACTCTCTTTGCAAGAGGATGAGGAGGTTGAGCTTCCTTTGCAAGAACAAGCTGAGAAAACAGGTGTTGTTGAAGATCCTGATATTGATGATTACTACAAATAATTTGTGGACTTCATGCAAGCACAATTTCAAATAAAGTATGATCTCCAATCCTCTAGGAAGAGGACCCGAACACAAGAGCTAGAAGAAGATTTGCCTCAAAAGGAGTCAATTGTTCAAAAATTTGAAGACAAAGGTAAGAAACCTATCAATGAACCTATACATTCTAATGTTTCCATCCCCTCTTCTTCTAAGCCTATAGCTAATTCCCATGTAAAGGTCAAACATATTACAATGGAGGAGAAACCTCCAGTCATGCCAAAAGAACCCAAGGAAAACCCAATAGAGAAGTCCCCTACTATTTTTTGTCTTCAAAAAGAGCTGGAGAAAGTCAAGATCCCAGTCCCCCTAGATGAGATTTTGAAACATCCTGCCTACCAAGCTCAAGTGTCTCAGTTCATGCTTCCTCAAGGAGTAACCTCAATCCCAGAAAGTCTTAACTTTCAAGAGGAAAGGCCCATGGTAGTGTTTGGTCCCCATGTGGGGGAGTTGGATTCATTGACCCCTCCTTTCTATGGCTCCCTAGTGATTCATGATTTGTTGTTGCATAACTGCATGCTAGACTCAGGGGCATCCCATAACCTATTACCTCTATCAGTAATGGAACAATTGGGACTGCATATTACTCATCTGTACAAAGGCCTATACTCTTTCGATTCTAAGAGAGTCAAATGTTTGGGGATGATCAAAGATCTAGTTGTAAATCTAGCTCAAATCCCAGCCAAGAGTGTGGTAATGGATATAGTGGTTGCTGATATCCTGGCCCGTTTTGGGATGTTATTATCCAAATCATGGGGGACAAAGATTGGGGGATCCATCAAGCTAGATCTGACATACACAACCATCTCTGTATTTGGAGGCTAAGAGAGAAGGCTATACAAGGAGACAATATTTGTAAAGATGGTGACCAGGGCTGATAACTCAGTCAATTCACCCATATATAGCAAACATGGGGAGTTCTCTTGTTTGATGCTCAAAGAAGACGAGGATTTCTTGCAGGTGCCAACCTTCTGCCAATTGAAGGTAGAACAATCGACAGATGTTGAAGACAGGGGTATCTGGACCCTACATTTTGATGGAGCAAATTCCAGAGAAGGGAATGGAGCTGGGGTCCTTTTGATTTCTCCTACTGGGCAGTTAGTTCCCTTTTCCTTCAAATTAGAATACGAAGCAACAAACAATGTGGCTGAATATGAGGCGTTGTTGCTGGGGTTGCAGACAGCCAGAAACATGAACATCCAAAGTCTGAAAGTCTTTGGGGATTCGGAGTTGGTAGTAAGGCAGATCGAGAATCAGTGCCAGGAAAAGCATCCTCGATTAAGGGCTTACAGAAATGAAGTATGGGACCTAGTGGAGAAATTCTTCCTGACGTTCAATACACAATTTATGCCAAGGGATCAAAATAGAATGACTGACTCTCTCGCTGTCGTAGCAAGTAATTTTAGGCCACCTCAGAATCCCCTCCTCAGAATCCCCTCCTCAGATATGAAATAGAGGTTCGTTATTTTCCCTCTATCCCTGATAATGTCAAGCATTGGAAAGTGTTTGAAGATGAGGAGTAGATTCAATTCTTCATGGAGACTATCGAAGAATTCTCCAACCTAGTCATTGATGCTGGTGATGAAGAGGCAGGAGATCTACCCAAAAATAGATGGATGGATACTGTGGCTGGACATAAGGTATTGCAGCTCAAAGGAAATGTAATACCCAGAGGTTTGGTGCCTTTAGAGAGGTTGTTTGACAAAAATGATGTCTCGATCAATCCTAACAAGATGGTGGAAGAAGGATAGGTGGACGATTTAAACTTCGGAACAGAAGCAGATCCCAAGATTTTAAAGCTATCCAAGAAAGTCCCAGAAGAGTACAAAGACCAATATTTGAAATTATTCCAGACGTACAAAGACCTATTTTCTTGGTCTTATCAAGACTTACAAACTTTTGATATTAGCATCATACATCATAAAATCCCACTGAAAGGAGATGCTAAGCCAAACAGGTAGAAGTTAAGACAGATCAATCCTCTACTTCTACCTTCAATAGAAAAAAAAATCAAGAAGCTGCTCAAAGCCAAGATTATTGTGCCTCTGAGATATTTTGAGTGGGTGGCCAATTTGGTCCCGGTTAGAAAGAAGAACGGAGAGATAGGATTGTGTGTTGATTTTCAGAACTTAAACAGAGCATCCCTTAAAGACAATTATCTGCTACCAAAAATGGATCACATATTGTAGAAGGTGGTGGGATCCTCACGCATGTCCATGATGGATGATTTCTCAGGGTACAATCAAGTGGCAGTTCTTCCAAAAGACCAAAAGAAAACAACATTTACCACTCCATGGGGTACATTCATGCATTCTCGGATGCCATTTGGGTTGATAAACATGGGTGCCACATTTCAGAGAGCCATGGACATCGCTTTCGTAGGTGATCAGGAAAAATTTGTGGTGGTATACCTGGACGATATCACAGTTCTCTCCAAGGATGATATCGAGCACATCGATCACTTGTGCAGAACCTTTGACAAATGCCGCAGGTATGGGCTATCTCTGAATCGACAAAAATCTTTGTTTTCTTTAGAAGAAGGGAAATTGTTGGGTCATATTGTAACTAAAGCTGGGGTCAAAATTGATCCAAAAAGGGTAGAAGTAATAAACAACATATCCTTACCCCGAAACAAGAAGGAAGTACAAGTGTTTCTTGGACGCATAAATTTTTTGAGGGGGTTCATACCGAACTACGCAGAGATAGTTCGGTATATAACGGAAATGTTGAAGAAAGATAATGATGTGAAGTGGACTACAGAGTCGAGGGAAGTGTTTAATAGAATAAAAAGTGCTTTTGCAGAAGCCCCTGTACTGGCAGGTCCTAACTACGGTAAACCCTTCATGATTTTCTTGTTTGCATCTCCTCACACTGTAGCAGCGGTACTATTACAGAAGAATGTAGAATGGTACAAGCAACCCATTGCCTTTTTTAGTCAGGTGCTTCAAGACGCTAAGCTGAAATATAATATTTTGGAGAAACATGCCTATGCCCTGGTCAAGTCCCTAAAGGCTTTTCAAATGTACGTATTGTAGTCAGATATAACTGCTTTCGTACCCATTGCTATAGTGAAAGAAGTTTTGATCCAAGGTGACAGCAAGGGTAAGAGGGGTAAGTGGATAGCAAAGATCCAAGAATATGAGTTTGATATTCGCCCCACCAAGCTTATAAAGGGACAAGGACTAGCAAAGATCCTATCTGAATCTAATTGTCAAGCCTTGGGAATAAACTTAACCATGGGAGTTGAAGAGGTACTTGAAGGTACAGGTGAGCAGCCTGGCGTAGAAACTGCCATTTAGAAGACTCACATGAAATACCTACTCAGTGCATGGTACAAGGAGATTGTAGAGTATCTTCTAACTCTCAGGTGTCCCCCGAGATGTGATAAGATGAAATACTGAACTCTGAGATTAAAATCCCAAAATTTTATTATATCAAATGGCCAGTTGTACTGGAGATACTCCTTAGAATATTTCTCTTATGTCTCACAGAGCTCGAGGTGGAGGAATTTATGGCTAAATTCCACGAAGGCATTTGCGGAGGACACTATAGTTGGAGGGCCACAGTCCAAAAAATTTTCAAGGCAAGTTTCTTCTGGCCTAAACTTTTTGGAGATGTTCATGCTCAGGTCAGGGCTTATGAAAAATTTCAAAGATTCACTGAGAATCAAAAGTTTGCACCCTTGCCCATGATCCCAGTACATATAGAAGAGCCTTTTCAACAGTGGGGAATTGACTTCATAAGAGAGATTCATCCTACGTCCAGTGTGCAGCACAAGTGGATCCTAACAGCCACAGACTACTTTACTAAATGGGTAGAAGCGATGCCAGCGAGGAATGCCATAGATGCAGTTGTGATCAAGTTCATGGAGGATAACATCATATCCAGGTTTGGCTGCCCTACTAAGATTGTAACTGATAATGCACATGCTTTTAAGTCTGCCAAGTTCATTAACTTCTGCTAGCAATACAATATTGTGTTGGGACACTCCACTGCATACTATCCATAGGGAAATTGCTGGTGGAATCCTCTAACAAGACATTGGTAAGAGCATTGAAAAATCCATAAACGAAAACCAGAAAAACTGGGATTCTTAGCTCAAGTTTGCACTATAGGAAAATAGAATTACCAGCAATCGATCAACTGGAAAATCTCCATATGAATTTTTCTATGGATGAGCAGTGGTGTTTCCAATACATCTAGCTCTACCTATAGCTCGTTTCCTGCAAGACAGTCATGAGGAGCCAAATGATCTTATCAGAAAAATGAATCAGTTGGTTGAATTGGAAGAAACCCAGAGTGAGGTAAACCGAAGGTTGATAGAGTATCAAGAAAAAATGAAAGACTTGTTCGACCAACATACTAAAGATAAAGAAATGCAGGTTGGAGATCTGGTACTAAGGTGGGATGTCAGGAGAGTCGAGAAAGGAAAGCATGGGAAGTTTGATCCATTGTGGTTTGGACCATTCAAAATTGCAGAAGCTAGAGGAAATGACACTTTCATGCTGGAAAATTTGGAAGGTGATCTGCTTGAAATTTATAAAACCTTATTTCCAGTACTGATTCAGGTTGTGAGACCTGCTATATATATATTATACAATATATTTTTTCTTTTAATCTTATGTTTGTTGTTTTTTATTAATACCTAAGCAAGGTAGAGGTGTCACGAAGGTTGTGCCTATAGAAAGAAGTTAACAGTTGGTCTGCGGAGTTCTCAACACATTCGAGGATGAACGTGTCATCCCCAAATGGATCCAATGTTGTTATATCAACCCTCATCACTCAAAAGGGATTAAAGACTATTATCTTAATAAGAAATGGTAAGAAATACTTAAAGGAGTAAGCGGGTTGGTGTGCATGAAAATGAATATAAAAAAGGGGATAGGACATAGAGTTTCAACTTTGCGATAAAACCTTACTCAACACAAAGGAGCATATATGTGCAAGACATCTGGACAGAGCAGGAACCGCCCAAGTGCCGAACAGTCAAAAGAGGAGAACAACGCTAAGAATTTCCGGGGGTATCAAAGAAGGTTGGGTAAAGCAAAAGCTCAACCCCTCGGAAGCATGAGGTGACGTGACAGTGGTGGGGCCCCAAGAGACACATTCCGTGGGGTGATGGTCGCGGGCTTAGAGCCACTCCAAGACCCTCCCGGACTACTTAGTGGGCCCATTCAGGTAATAACTGGCGCAAGTAACACAAGGGTAAAGTAAGTCCTAGGACACTCGGTACACGACCAGTAGCGGTATTTAACCTAGCGCGTGGTATACACCTAACCAAACTTTGATAACCAATAGCCAAATGCCACACATCCCAATGTCGACATCCTTATGACGTCAGCCCTACAAGTGTCATCCTAGCCTTGTTTTTTGGGTAATCTAAAACCGTTTAACCCTGTTCTATGTTAACTATGGTAAAATACTTTATTTTACGAGATATCATATAGCCAAAGCACGAGCTCCTAGTACCAGGTCTACCAAGTCGCTTTCAACTTCCCTGCATCATTTTCTCCCAAGCATTTTCCTTACTGCGCAGGTATTTTGCCCCTCTTTCACTGTCTATTTTCCTTCCTCTTTTCATTTTTCATAATGGTCGTGGGTAGAATCAAGATTAAGAAGTCAGAGCCTGAAACCCCCCAAGTTTACGAGTCAAGGGCTGCCCCTGGACCTAAGCCATTCACCGACATGCAAGCCCACATTCGAGACCCCCAATACCCTTTCCTCATCAGTAGCGTCAAACCTGACATATTTAGGAAACATTTGGAAAATAGGGATAGGTTCAGAGTTGTTTTGTCAGAAATATACTACCAAATTGGTCCACTCATCTACTTATTTGTGGAATTAATATGTTGGCTCAGAGAAGCTTATGATGAGTGCCGAGATATGTTCCTATCAACTCAAGGGAACAAGATATATAGTATATCTCCTGAGATCATCAGGAAATCCCTCTGCTATCCCCCCAGTTCAACTCATGTCAGTTTCACTGAAATGTCTTTATCCCATCAGTTTTCCAAGCTACCCTGGAGGCAGCAGAGCAATTTCATCACTGCTATTTCTGACTCCCACCTTACAAATTTCCTGTCTTCAGACTCGGTGCCTCTAAATAAATTCAAGGAAAACCTTCAACCAACACTTGCTCTCATTGCAAGGTTACTAGGTATAGAGGGGGTCAAGCGAGTCTCAAAGGAATGTGTAGCCCTTTTATGGTTGATGTCACAACCAGATGTTATATTGGATATCCCTAGTTTCTTGGCCTCTGTCATCCAAACCCAATTTCATTTTCATTTCTACTCCATGGTGTTCTACCTCTTCCTCTTCCAACAGGCTGATAAGTTTGAGGGTTTGGGTCTGGAAAAGGTTTCTAGGATAAATTCTCAACCAAGAACTGTCTTTGAGTGGAACCCCACAGTGAATCGGTTGGCTAATGGGGTGGGTTATTCAAACTTCTTGAACGAATTCATGAAAATATCCTATACTATTATTCATGAGAACCCTCTGCCCAAGATTTTTCCTGAGTAGAGGAACTGGCTACAGTTTAGTGAGGAAGAAAGCACGGGAGATTGGTACCTATGTAACGACTACACTAAGAGCAGGGTCTACAGTGCAGAGTTCCCCCCTTATAGATTGCCAGTTTTTCCCGCCATGCGGATTTTCTCCTTGGATTACCTCAGGAAGACCTTGAAGGCTGACCAGCTCCACTTTGTCTCTACTAAAAAGGGGTTCATTCTTTAAACTTCCTACCACCATCGACCCCTTTATTGTTAACTCAATGCATGCCCTCCCCATAGTGGAAACCCTGCTCAAGGGTATGGATTTAAGGCAAGGGAAAGCTTGGCCTTATAACCCAAAAGGAATCATCTCTAACAAGAGAAGGAAGATTAAGTCAACTACATATGCTCACGAATCTAGGCCCTTCATCGATTGGAGAGCTAATCTTGATACTTGGCCTTTGCTTTCATAGATGGAGACTGAGTCATCAACGATAGGGGAAAAGGGGGACACTGCTTCAACATGAGAAGCAAGAAATAAATAGGTCAAAGAAGTCAGGGTCATAGGAGAACAAGTAGAGGTGGACACAGGAGAAGGTTCTCGGCCCCCTAAAAGGCAGAGAAAAAATGATGAGGAAGATGTCGACGAAGAGTCGCCGCTTGAAAAAGTGGCACTGCATGGAGAGTCAGACAAAGGAAAAGTAGGTTTTACGATGAGATATGATGGTCCATCTTCATCTGATTTCTCAGAGATGTCACAAGTCGTCTCCATTAACAGGGTCGAGGTGGGAGACAAAATAAAAGGAAAAAACAAATCTATCAGAGAGAAGCTTTGGTCTAAATTATCTGGATATGTAGACAAATATCATACTCGGCTTACTGCAGAGCTTGATATGGATAAGGAGCAGCTGTTGATGGCCATGACAGAAGTAGTTCTAGATCTAGAGTCTAGGAACACCAGCTACAGAGCTCTAAAGGTTGCAGTGAACAATGAACATGTCACAAGTCCCCCCAATCGAAAAATCCAATTTGTTTCAGTGTTTCGGTGACATTCTGAAAGACGAGGTTGTGAAGCTCTCCCTCACCCTAAGGAAGCTGAAAACTAAGTATAACCATGTGGTTGAGAACCTCATGATAGAGAAGACTAATGCCTGAGCACTTTCAAATGATTTGTGGAGTCTCCAAGCAGCCGTGAAGGGTAAAGGGAGTAGTAAATTTGATCCTTAGGGTCATGTTATTTCGGAGTTGCAAATACAGGTCGCAGCTTTGAAACATAAATTGAATATGCCCAATTTTCAGCATGTGCAAAATGCTGAATTAGCTAAAATAGAGAAAGATAAATCCAACCTCGCTGACTCCCTGGCTAAAGAAAAAGAGGAGAGAGCTAAGATCGAGAATGAGATGGCTGTTCTCAAGAAAGAGAGAGATGAATTGCAAACAAGATGGGATACGCATGTATGCGCTACTCCTGTTCCAGAGGTTTCTGATACCACTCTTGCACAGTTAACCAAAACACAGGCCGACCTTCAAGTGGTAGAGAGACAGGTTCATACTGCCCAACAAAAGATTTAGGAGCTCGAGGCTTGACTTGAGGAGAACGGAAAAATGGTAGCAGCCTTACAGAAAGAAGTAGAAGAGGCGAAACAAGAGAAGCTTCAAGAAGAAAAGACTATCAAGGACCTGACGAACTGAACGAAGGAAAATTTCACCCTCTTAGAAGCCAGATGCTTGATTTGGATGGAAATTATCACAAAGGTAAGAAAGCATTGGGCCTTTCTTACTTTAATTGAAGAAAAGAGGGCAACAGTTTGTCGGTTCAGAAGAATGCTACACGAAGGATACACAACAAAAGTGGAAATGGCCAAAAGGTATATCATCTTCCTGAGAAACCTGAACTCTGAGGAATTGGAAACTCATGGAGTAGAAGACAGATTCAAGGAAGTAACAGAGCTTAGAAGGGTAATTGAAAAAGAAGCCGCACGCACTCATGCATTAGGCAGTCTGGAAAATATGGTGACAAGTTTGGAACATTTCGAAGAGGAGTGAATCGAACTGACTAAGGTAGGCCTCCCATCATGTTGGGAGCCCAAAACAGCTATGTTTCAGCCGTTACAAGTATATGAGCTCAAGATGACAGAAGTGATGAATCAGACATATGTCCCATTTGAAAAGACCACTCAGCTCAAGGCTGAAACTATAATTGCCTCTCTTGGTAAATAATTCTCCCTCCTATTTCAAATCAAGCAGCAGTTTCCCATTCAAACAGACTACACTGAGTTGACCGAGGTGCATGGTCTAGTTGATGCCTTTATTACAATGCCTACTCCAGCAGCCGACATCTGGCAGAAGTGTAACGATGTTAACAATACTTCGATTACCGCATCTTCACCTCTTCCAAGATCACCTCTGAAGCAGAAAGACATCTCTTCCACGACCTCAATGCCACCTCCTCCATTAGCAACATCTGCCTAGCCTCTCCAGAAAAAGTGTTAACTCATGTTTTTGGCCCACATGGCCTTTACTTTATTTACTTTTTGTAATTTCGGGTGAAAAATGCATGTCACCTTTGGCAATTTACTTTCAGTTCAAAAGTTGTTTCATTTTTAGTTAAAAATGGTGTTAAGACCACTTTATAAGATGATGAGATGCGTTCTACTTCATCATAAATTTTGTTTTTGATTAGGACTTTAAACAGCATACAGGCATGTAGAAAAGATATTTTCTCAAAATATCTTTCCACATACGAGAACCAGAAAGCTATAAAAACAAAAAGGAAACACTAATACAGGGTTCCAAATTTTGTGAAAATCTAATCAGCTAAAGCAGCTCTGTATGAGTATTTTGTATGAACTTAATATATTTTGTTGAGGATCACATTGGGATTAAGATATAGATTTTGTCACAAACAGGATTCCACATGAAGTGTTTCATAGTTTGTAATCTTTCCTTATCATTATTGTTTTAAATGAATGTTCATTTCATCTTCATCCATATTTATTGTATCTCAAATGTTCTGGAATGCGAGTGCTTCATGTTTACATGTGAATGTATCACAGTTGATGCTCATATCTGTTCATTTTTAGCGCTTTAAATATGGCTCAGGCATGATACTCTACCCATTTTCCGTCTCATTTCTGTTGTTCTTCTGATACGAACTATAATGGATTCTTATCTTGGAATAAGCCCATTTGCAGTTAATATCTCATTTCACATTCTGCCATAGTTTTCACTATCACTGAACTTGATAACTGTGTATTCATTTTATAGCTAGCCCTCTTTACAGCATTACGATTTATAACTGTCTGAAGCATTCACTTATTCAGTCTCATACTCATCCTCTACATTTTTCTTAGTTGATGTGTTTATTATTAAGGTCTCATTCCCACTCTTTTAAAAAAAATTCACCAGTTTTTAATTGCAAGGAAGCCTAATATTGTCGGCTACAAATAGTTTAGTCAAATTTCCTTGCGTTTTAAGATGTCCTAGGCACTGGTCCTCTTACAAATTTGAGTTGTCTATAGGAGTTACAACAGGATCCATGTGGTATTGTGTTTAGTTTTAGTTTATTCTTTTGTGCTCGTATGCCAGAATGTTTTTTGTATTTCATACATCATTCCATTTCTATTAAGTGAATTTTTACAAGTTAGATGAACATAATCCATAATTTCTATACTCTGTTTTGGATAAATATCCACAGTTTGTAAATTTCTCCAATTTAGAAAGAAATCATGAGTTCACCATGCTCTTTCTAGCTCCTCACTTGTCTTAATCATCCCATCATCAAAACCATAAAGTGATAAACATTGTACCTACCTTGCCCCATAGAACACCCTACAAATTTTGACCTAATTTACTTTCCCTAGCTGTTTGACTCCTCCTGATCCAGCAAAACCCTACACAGTCAAAATAAAAAACCATTAGCTACTACACCTAGCCTAATATCTTCTTTTCTCGGTCATTTTGGCTTTGATTTTTTATGGAGAGAGCCCTCTCCTGGCCTAGTAGGGCTAGCTACTTGGCTAAGCGTGGTTTGAGGTTACCTTGGAATTACCTTCTTTAGCCTGAGATTCAATCCGAGTGATAACAAGTTCCAAAGAATCAAATATTTTTAGCCTTGGATATAGCTCTGAAAGCTACCCCTTATAGATATTGGAATGCACACAAGAAGAATATAGGAGGTTAGAAAGAATGTTGAAGACTAATGTGGATAAGGTTTGGATAGATTGAATCATAAATGGAGATGAAGTATGATGGTCAAACTAGTCCTAGGGATCATATCCAACTATGAAATTTAGCATGGAGCCTTACATAGAAATAATGGGTACATGGATTCATTGATACATTGGAGACAATCCATAAGAATTGATACCTAGAAACAGAGCTTTGACATGGTACCGAGAAGTGGGAAAACATGGTAGATGGCTTCATATTAACATTTAGCTTTGAAGATGATTTCCCCTACATGGATTTAGGCCTTCAGACAGTCAATAAGGAGGTCTTTGAGAATGTCAGCTCACTGACATGGTAGAAACCTGATTAGGTTACACTGATAAAAAATGCACTGGAATGCTATAACATTATTTTATATGGAGAAGAAGAATATCCTCGCAACATCGACATAGCAGAATCAGAAGGATACCTCAAAGTGAATGGACCTGAGATAGATATACCAGAAATAATGAAGACACTAAAGACCAAGAAGGTAAATGTATGATTAGAGAAGGAACCCAAATTTCCAACAATAGGAGATTACTGAGATGGCGAGACATTTAGTAAAGTTACAGAGTTACTTCATGAATATCAAGAAGTGTTTTCTACCAAGTTTTCAAAAATGAAGGGAATAATAGGAGATCTAGGAGTAACGAAGATTTATCTTAATCCTGATGTGAAGCCAGTCAAACAAAAACCTTATAGACTGAACCCAAATTATAAGGAGAAAGTGAAAGTAGAGCTTGATAAGATGATAGCAGCAGGAATTATTGAACCTGTACAAGAATCAGAATGGGTAAGTCCTATGGTGGTGCAAGAGAAGAAGAATCAAGGGGAAATTAGGATCTGTGTTGATCTAATAAAGTTGAATGATGCATGTTTACATGATCCATTCCCTACTCCTTTCACATATAAAGTGTTGGACAATGTAGGAGGAGAAAAAGCTTACTCATTTACTGATGGATTCTCAAGATATCATCATATTAGGATTTCACCTCAAGATTGGCATAAGACCACATTTGCTATAGAATGGGGCTCATATCAATACAGAGTAATGCAGATTTTAGATTTCTGTGGTGAGAGTTTTGGGTTTCTGGGTTCAGAATATCCACAGTGAACATTTTTGTGTCTATTTTGGACTGAAAAAACACAGTAATGCATTTTGGACTAAAAAATTCCCCTGCTCTATTTTCTAGGGTGGTGATCATAGATTTTAAGGTTTACATCCACAAGTTTTTGGAGTTATACTTTGATGATCGGACAATATTTGGACTTTTGAGAAAACATGTTGGGAGTTCAAGACTTATGCTCAACACATGTAAAAATATCAGATCTATTTGAACTTAAATAAGTACATATTTTGTGCATCATGTTATCACCAAACTGAGTCTAATTGGGCTGCTCAACAATCAATCGAATGTAACTATTTAAAACCACTTAGGGTTGGATATTAGCCCTTCCAACCAAAGAGGGATCTCTCAAGAAAATATATGATATTCAACAATGAAGCTTAAAAAGGAATATGGCTAAATATCATATGTCTTTTGGATGATATTTTGTAGGTGAAAGATGTGTGATGGATACCATTGGGTATGGAGTCAGCATGAAACTCAATTACATAAAAATATCATTCATGGAAGCTGAGGCATATGAGCTCTTATAAAAAAAAACTCTGACAACAAACAAGATACATAAAGGAAGTTGGAGCATAAAAATTTATGAATTCCAAGTAATTATGTATGAGTAAGATTAATTAACATTGAATAGGTAAAGGAGACAAACATATAAGAGCCCACAAAGAATCCCAGGTCTGAACAAATAACTGTATATTAACTAAGTAGAGAAAATATTAAAATAACAATATTGGTCATAACATCGATCAACCCTCTCTAACTCTTAAACCTCTCTATTTATAGAGTGAAATTCCTTTTACATATGGTCTGCCACCTGGGCTAGACTCTCAAAAATAATGTAGAGATCTAATCCAAAAAGGAATTCATTACATGGAAAAAAGTTAAATATAATTCTATTGGAAAGAGTTTGACTCTACCATTATTAACTTCATTAACAAACTTTAAATAACCCATACATAATGATTCTTATCAAATCAAAAAAATTTGTCTGAGGTGGAAATAACCATGATCATGTGATAAAATTTAATGCTAGAATCTAGGCTCTGATTCTCGTAATTTTAGGATGAGATGTGTGTTGTTGAGGTGGAAAAAATGGTGAGCTAGCAGCCATGTAATCTTATTGATGAGTGACCTTCATCGACATGTGTCTCAATGATACCCTTAAACCTCTTCTGATGATTCATATGCTCCCCTAAAAACATTAATTTCTATAAAAATATCAAAATTCCAGCTCGCTATAAAATCAGAGCATTTTAAGGCAAGTTTGTAGCGTAGTTTTTGTAGCATTTTCCTTTTAGCACTTTCTGCACTTTTTCTAACTTTGTTGCTTATTGGAGGGTCTTCATTAGGAAAAATGAGGTAAATACATGTTTTTCCTCACCCCTGTTATGATATATTTTGGAAATTTCGCCTCAAAACATCCTTTAGCGAGTTCGTAGCAAAAACTCAACTTTAAGCCTGGACCTCACTACAGATTTGCCTGACTTTTCCAGATTTTGCAATTTTCAATCTTTACCTCCAAAAAACATGTTCACAACACTATAACTGATTTGATAGAGTATCCTAAGACAAAATTTTCCAAAAAATGTGTCTTACCATATTTCAAGGGGCAGCAGGGTCATCAACTATAACCATCTTCAAACCCTTTTTCTTCAATTCTGTTTGCACCATCTCCATTTGGATTTCTAATTCTTTGACTTGGTCTCGTAGCTTCCTCCTCTTTGACTGAAACCACCTTTTTCTCCTCAAGGTATTTTTCATCATCTTGTGCAGTGGTAATTTTCTTCTTAGCATCTTCCTTGACCTTTTCGCAACTTCATCATAAAAATAAATTTGTTTGCTCACTTCCTTTTTGAAGTCTGTGAGCTCCTTCTTTTCTTGTTTAAAGTCATATAACTCTAGTTTAGCTTATAAAATTCTTCTATAGCTTCCTTAAGGTGTTCTCTTAGAAGCTCTACTTCATACTTTTCTTGAACCTTTTATTTTCCTTTCCTTGTCTTGATCACTTCTGATTCAGCTAGGGATAGCTCTATGATCTCTTCCCTTATTGGCTGCATCTTATTTTATGTTTCTTTATGGAATTTATCAAACTTTCCTCCATTTGATAGTTGTGACCTAGTGAGTGGCATCCTAGGTTTAAAGACAAATCCTGAATCTTCACTGGAAAAATCCAGCTTCTTTGCTATAAGACCCTTCTTCTTGATTTTTTTTCCTTTAACCTCTACAAGATTTACAGCAGGGGCTTCCTCAATATCAATTGCTTGCAAGATGTATTCAAGTTTTCCTCTCCCCTCTGTTTGACTTATAGTGACTCTTCTATGAGCTCTTGTATCAAAATTGAGTTTACCGCTGGTAGGGGTTTGTTGAGTTACCACTGTCTCCTTCAACTGATCAATCTCTACCTCCATTGGCTCCACCATGGGCTGCACCTCTACCTTAGGTTCAACCTTTATTTCAGCTCTTGGTTATTTTTCCTTCTTAGGAGTGTTTGTCTTCGACTTATGTGTCTTTCTTGGAGTGAGAACATCTACCTCATACCCACTCAAAAATAGAAAATTAGCCCAATCGTTGTTCAACTTCTTCAACTCCTCCATAACTAACAATTTGATTAAACCATGATGAAAATTAGAAGTATCACTACTCTCAGGTTTAGCTTGTACCTTGTCAGCCATCTTTCCTAAACTTCTGAAGAGAAAGAATGGAAGATCAAGAATTTGTTTACCTGTGAAATGAAGTAACAATATTAAGTTATATTGGTAGATCATGTTAAATATACCTTCATAAGTAAAATATTTTTAAATCACCATCAACAGCTTTGAGTAGTTGTCCTTGAGGCAACTCCTAGGTATGATTGAGGTCATGTCAAGTCCTATGTGCTCCTACTTTAGAAACTCATCACAGTTTTGATGCTTTAATTTTGTTGTTTTGAATCACTCTTCTCCAGACCTTGGAATCTCAGTTGCCTATGCAATGGTATCAGGAGAGACAATAAAATTTAATATGCCTACCTTTGAAGCTATACCAATGAAGCTGACATTGAAATCCTTGGAGACTTGTGCATGATATCCTTGCATTTTTTGGAAAAACCTAAAACAACCAACATTTGTGAAATCTTGTGAAAAGCTATGGTCTTCCACAACTAGCTTCATGTCCATGGGATCATATCTGACTACATAGCCACCTTTTTTGGATTTTTATGTGAAGCCATGCCCTCTAATACAGCGATGACCGGCTTCAAACTTTGACATCGGAAAAATTTTCCAAGACAGAAAGCACCTTCCTTGACAGAGGTAACAACTAGCCTAAGACAACAACTAGACAAGAAACAAAACTGAAAACTATTGGCAAAAGGATTAAAAAACTTACAAGAATGAAATTGAAAGTGCTATTGTTCAGATGAGGTATTAGGCTAAATTAGGAAAGAAATATGAGAGGGAAAATGAAATGATGAAAGGTGTGATGATTACCATGCATGCAGTATGACACAATATGACTCATAACTGTAATGTACCATGATGAAAAAAGGATTTTTGACCACTGTAATGATGACAGGATATTGATTAACCCACCATTAGTAGAAAAGCCACAATCCGTAGCGCTTTTAATTAGTGGGAGGAAAGATTCGCTACGGAACTGTCAGGTATGTTCGTAGCAAAAACATGTTGTTTTACACAGAAAACGCTATGGACTTAGGAAAAAGATACCAAGTGTCATAACATAACTCTTTTAACCCATGCAATCAATTTTTTTGAATTGTACTTTGACAAGACCTCAATCACATGACCAATGAAGATTTAGACCCCCCTGAAACTATGTACAAAACATGAAATTTAATGAATTTCATGACCTTATTTCACCCTAATAGCCTAATCCTAACTTAAAAAGACACACGTAGACCAACCTATTTGTTATTAAGGAAAAAAATCCTTTCAGTATATTTTTGGGACATATTTTTTGCAAGCAAGGACTAATGGTGGACCCTACTAAGATTGCTATCATTGTGAATTGTCTCCACCTAAGACAGTAAAACAACTTCGCACTACATTGGGACATATTGGGTATTACAAGAAGATCATTAAGGGGTATGCGTAGATCACTGGGCCTATGGAGAATTTTTTGAAGAAGGATGCAACCTTTATGTGGAATGAATAATGCCAAAAGAGCCCCGACATATTGAAAGAAAAGATGGTAGCTGCCTATACTAGTGTTCCCTGATTGGAACAAGGAATTTCATGTCCATATAGATGTTTCTTGTATATCTTTGGGAGTGATATTGGCATAGCCTGGTGAAGGGGAGATTGATCATCCTATAGATTTTGCATGTAGGAAGTTGTCTAAAGCAGAAAATAATTACACCACTACATAAAGGGAAGGATTGGCCATGGTGTATGCTTTGCAGAATTTTAGACACTCTTTACTAGGGTCACACTTTCATATTTTTACAGATCATTCGTATTTGGTTAATAAGCTTTTCCTAGGAGGAAATATTTGAATATGGTTGTTGTTATTCTAGGAATATGAATTTTATATCATTGTTAAACCAGGGAGACTGACTCTAGAAGACCTGACCATATGTCAAGATTGGAGACAGGGGAAGAACAAACCAACATAGAAGATAATATCCCTGATGCATGATTGTTTGTAATCAGAGTGGTAGATAACCAATTCACATATATCATTCAATTTTTTACCACAGTAATGGATCCTTCAGAGTATACTATGCAAAAAAAAGAAATAATTGGTGGTTAAGGAAACTGAATTTTCAATAATATTAGGACACTTATATAAGATGGGACCAGATGAGATATTGCACAAATATGTTCCTGAAAATGAAATATAGATGATCCTAGTATACGCTCATGAGGCACAACTTGAGGACACTATACAGGAAAGGCTACTACGCAGAAAATTTTTAGAGCAGGATTGTGGTGGCCTACACTACACAAGGATGTGAAGGAGTATTGCAGAGAATGTGGTGTATGTCAAAGAATAGGGAAGACTTTAAGAAGATATGAGATGCCATTGGTACCACAAGTTACATTGTATGATTTTGATAAGTGGACCATTGATTTTGTTGGACCCATCAACCCACCTGGAAAGAGAATCGGTATGAGGTACATAATTACAAAAACTGATTACTTGAAAATATGGACTGAAGCACAACTAGTAAGGGACTACATCGCAAAAACTACAATGAAGTTCATTTTTGAGTACATATTGTCTATATTTGGATGTACGGATATTTTGGTGCGTGAGAAAGGTTCACACTTCATTAATAATACCAATTAAGCATTGAATAAGGAGTTTTAAGTTTATCATTATAAGAGCACCCATTATCACCCTCAGGCCAATGGAACAATGAAATAATTTAATAATATTTTGGAAAATTCCATCACCAAGGTATGCAATGTTAATAGAGATTATTTAGACCTTAGAATTCCAATAGTGTTATGGGAAATAAGTTGTGATTCCCATGGAGTAAATTGTGCCTAGCTTGAGGATTGCAGCTTTTACAGATATGGAAAATCTTGAGATAATGGAGTAAATAATGTCACAGTTGCTTACTTTGGAGGAAGATATATTGATAACAAGATTCCATAAACATGTGTAGAAAGCAAGATAAAAAGCATGGCATGGCAGACATATTAAGCAGAAGAATTTCTAGGTAGGATACCTTGTTATCCTCTATGACAATAAGTTTGTAAGGTTTTCAGGAAAATTCAAGATGCATTGGTTGGGCCCATACATTATCAAGCATAATACTGATGGAGGTGCAGTTCAACTAGAAAATTTACTAGAGAATTGGTTCAAGGAAGAGTAAATGGAATCAGGTTGAAGTTGTACAGGGAAAACCATGCCCCTACAGCTTCGCTCTGAAGAAGAAAGGATACAAGTATTAGTGCCACCTGTAGTTGAAAGTGGGCATTGGAATATAAACTATGTTGCAGAGAAAGAGCTTCGATATAGGAAGCCTCGACGTAAGAAGGGTTATTCTTTGTAGTATGGGAATTTTTCGAAGTTCGCAGGAAGGGGTTTTCACTACATTATGGAGTATGTTGAAGTTCACAAGAAGGGTTGTTCGCTACAGTATGGAGTATGTCAAAGTTCACAAGGAGGGTTGGTTTGCTACAATTTGGGATATGTCAAAGATTCGCTGGAAAAATATGACCATTAAAAGGGAAAGTTGCCGTTAAAAGGCACATAAAGCTGCATTTATGAGGATAGATGGACTTATATGCAATTAATGAACACAATCTGAACAAGATCTAAGCTAATGATGAGGTTAAAAGTTCTAAATTACTATAAAAATATGCGTCCCACCAAGATTTGGCACTTTGTTGTTCTGAGAGATCGAAAATTGTGAAGTGTGGAGAAATTGCATAAGTTGATAATGTTGTATGAATACTGAAGAATTCATTCATATATTCAATGAGAAATCTTTAGCAGGAATCATGGAGGAAGCTGCAGTTGATACACCCATAGCACCAAATGAGATGCCTACAACATCATCACCTAAAACTAAAAATTAAAGATCTCCATAAAAGAAACCAATTAAAGAACAAAGAACCAATAAGAAACAAGATAAGAGACCTGTCGAGAAAGAACCTGAACAAGTAAGAGATAGCGATGAAGAAGTAGAGTAGGTACAAATGGAAAAAAAGGGCACAAAATTTTCGTCACCTCTCCCACCATACATTCCACCTAGAAAACCAGATGCAAAACCCGTAAAATATTTAAAGGATGCAAAGTATGGAACCTTTACACTCCTGTTTCCAAAGTCAGTACCATTTGCTAGAGACATCCTTGGAAAAATTCCACAGGTCAAGTTTGCAGACTCTGATTTCAACGACAGGAAGAAATACCCATAGTTCGAACCAGGCAGGTACCTAAAGCAGGTCCACTACCCTGAAAGTGGTGTGACGAGGTTAGAGACGAAAAAATGAGTGGCTCGATTAGCGCAGTCGAGGTTATTGAACATGTTGAACATGCTGCACATTGATAGAAGCCCAACAAAAACAACCTGTATAAGAAAATTTATTGTGCTGGTGCACGATGGATGCCTATGGATGGGAAAGAGGATCCCTATCAATGAAGTGATGATATGGAGAATCACGAGAATTCCATATCAATTACGGAACCCTATAGAAGAATTTTTGGTCAAAGACCAGGACAAGGAAATAGTGGAGAATATGAAGAAGAAGTTCAAACCGACAAAAGGGAGGCTAGGATATGACATTAACTCAATCAATATCCAAGAATTTCGCTTACTAGCACACATTCTAGCTTGGAATATCATGAGAAAGTTTCAAGCCAATGAATTCGCCGAAGCAATAGTTTCACTAGCTGCGTAGTGTGCCAACAGGGTTTAGTACAACTGGTTTGCATACCTTTGCAAGGAATTTTTAGACAATTGCTGCGAGGTCCATGAAAAATGTACTACCTTTCATTATGCCTAGTTGATTTTGATAATAGAAATGCTGGCATGGAGAGAGTCAGAGCAGTCATAGTCTCCTTCGGTAGCTTCAGATGTGTGTGAATTCATGTGGTATTCCTCGTTGTGGTATACCAATCAACCGTCATGAGCATAGGAGAACATGATGTTTTTTGTGTTGTATCATATGGATATACACATGGTTGTGAACCAACACCCTTGTCTATCACCAAGCCTATACCACCAATATAAATCTATCATGAAGTTCAAGGTTGAATTCCAAAAAATATATATACAAGCTCGCAAGGAGGCAAAAAATACATGGCATCCCCTACCATACTTCGTAATGGAAGATAATCTCTGTGCACAAGTGAAATAGGGGTCCACTGAATGGATGATTATGTCAGAGAAATAAGCAAGATATAGTTTGACAGAGGATGACACATCACACCATGGAGAACCAAGTGGAAAGGATAAGGATAATGACAATGATGAGGAAGAGGAAGAACAAGAGGAGCAACATGACAAGGAACCTCTTATAGGAGAAGAGCACAACACAGAGCCTAGAAATATTGAGACAAACCCTTTTGTCATAGAGAAAATAAAGGAAGATGGTGAAGCTGCCAAGAAACCCAAAAAGAAGCAAAAGGTAGATAAATCAAAGGACGCAATGCCATTGGTCCTTACTGATGGGGAACTCGATCAGATTGGAGAAAGGACACAGGAAGCTATGACAGAGTCATGGAACAGGTTAAAGGATCTCTATGACACATTTCTAATAGGTGTCGAGGAGAAAATTGGAGAGTTAAATATATTGGTGCAGACAACCAGAAAACTAGTGTAGGTAAAGCAATGGCTTCGAGAAGAAAGATTAATAGAGCCCACAACTGGGGAGCTGTTAGTGTAGGTACCTGCGAGACCCCTAAATTTTGAACCCGTGGAAGCAAAGAAATAGGCAAAAGGATGGAATTATGTTAACATGAACATCATAGCGCTTCCATTGCAAATATTTCATGAGCTGCATCAAGGAATCATAGATGAGCTCAAGCAGTGAGAAAAAATCACTTCAAAATTGAACATTCAAGTAGAAAAAGAGTGAGATTCGCTGAAGCAAAAACTCGACTAGGCCATCTAGAAAAAGGACTAGATAGTGCAGCAACAACAAGAGTTAAAAGACATGGTCGAAGCCAAATGCCGAGAAGTTTCGTACATGGATGTCTGCGAGGAGGAATCAGTGGAAGACAAGGTCATAAAGCTTCACCTTATAGTGAAGGAATACAATAATAAGGTTGCAGATGTACAATTTTAGTATGAAATAAAGATTAGTGAGTTGTAGATGAAGTTGTAGCCAACTAACCCACCAGAAGTGTGAGAGAAGAGGGAGACCAACCTAAAGGCTGTAGTGGCCAGTATCTCTGCAATAGTGGAAGATTGTGGGAAGTTGTTGGATGAAAATTTACAAATTTGGACTTCACTGTAGGAATATCAAAAGGTGCAGAATCTAAATGAAGACATTCAACATAAAGAAAAACAACTGGAGGAGATTTAGACAACTATGAATACCTTACCAATCTTGCAGAAGTTCGCCTAGATTAATGAAGGAAATACACTTCAAAAGAAAATAGAATAGATGAGAAAAGAAGAGCAGGTTTTGACAGAGAGAACTCAACCATTGTAGGATCAGGCTCTCCAACTATCTTAGGAAGTGGATGGGAAGCTTCAAGAGCTTCAACAAAGATTATAGGCAATGTTGTAGAGGACTATAGGGCTAGTGATAGAAGCACTATTGGAAGAAGTGTGCAATGAAGAAAAGTAGATTCTAGAGATTCTAGAGAATTTCAACAAAGCCTATGACAACATAGTAGCAAAGATCAGAGGAAAAATAGCTAAGTGACTCGAGACGAGTCACATGTGAGTTTTGGGGGCTTATTGGGCCCAAGCCCAACTTGGCCAAGATTTTGGCTAAGACTTAACATTTTGGGGGGCGGAGCACGAAGTGGGTTGCACAACAGAGTGCAAAGTGGACCGCCCAGTGAATCATTTTAAGTATATCATGCGGTGTCATAGGGTCTTCGAGGTGGGTTGAAGGCCCTCCTTTTTGTAATGAACACAATTTGTAAAGGGGTTTGGGTCATAGTTTCTTGTTTTAGGGATTCCATGGTATTTTGGTGATGTAATTGTATCTATAAAGGATTGAAATGCTATGTTTAGAGAAATGAAATGATAGATGGTTATGGTAAAGTATTTGTAATCTATATTTTGTAGCGAAGGGAAGGCTTTGTAGTGTGAAAATACCTTAATCTAGAATCCTATTGCAACAACTAGTATTAATTATTCTAACTAATAAATTAATTTTTCAGTTTATTTCTACGAAAACATCGAATTAAACACACTGAAACCTTCACTAAATAAACTGCGTAAAAATACAAGTGCGGAAACAAAACCTCAACAAGAGTAAATCATAGACACATATGACACAATTATTTTTGGATTAGTGTCCCTAGAAAAATCTAATGTAGGAAAACTGGTGCAGCAGCTGAGGATTTTATTATTATGCAGTAGTAATTTATGAATACAATCTCTGGATGCCTCTCTCGGTAATCTAGTTACAAAGAATATCATTGACAGAGATTAGTGAGGCTACCTCACACTATCACATGAAATATCCATTGATAAGACCACTGAATGAGTTGCCCCTAACAGCCTCTACGCTGCCCTTATGCAATCCCAGTGTCAACCTTCCTAGGTACACCGTCACCCCTTACGTGGATCGATTTTCTTCCCAGGAACTTTGGTTTCTACCGCTTGGTCCCACACCCCAGCTCTCGACATCTATAATCGACTCCTTTAGTAAATTTCTGGACTCCCTCTTGGCCTCTTTGCAACCTTTGTGTAGCCCTGTGTGGCTCTGAGTCATCCTCTCTGGCTCTACGCTGGATCTGCTAGATCTCTCTCTGCCTTTTCTACTGATGATTCTCCAACCAAGAAAGTTTTATCTTCAGATACTATCCCTGCCCTCTTTCAAAGAATCACTTGATCGATATTTATTTTGAGCACTTATCACTTCATAAATTTGATGTCTTGAGCCTTACTCTGTGTGTTTTCCGAATTACCCTTCAAGCCCTTCTTATAATATTCTTGTTGAAACTTCAACGAATGAGATTAAATATCTAATCAACAGCTAAGATTAAATTTTTACTTGACCCACTTTTTTTAGAAAATTCACACTCACATTCTATTAATCAACTTTAATTATCTTATTTTCCTAAGTTTAGACTCAGGGTCCTTTAAAAATAATAAATTATTTTAATAAAATAAAATTCGGGTGGAATTTCCAAAAACAATTGTTGGGTTCTCTGGAATGCATGTGTCTAAGCCTCCCTGCAAATTTTGAGACTTAGAGCACATCCGATGCTACCATAAATCAACACTCACTCTTAGTAAGGAATGCACTCTAGTAATACCTCCTACTGAGTACTGCTCTGATTCTGTAACATCTCCCTCAACATTTCTAATGTCTGACACTGCTTCCCACCAACTCTGTGAAAACACTGCATTTTTACTACTGCTGACACTGCCACTTTCAACACTACATCCATACTGCAACTCCCTCTCAAATTTTGCATCCATGCTGCAACCCTACCACTGTCAACTGCTACTGCACTGCAATATTGTTGCTTATTGAAAAATAAAAACATCCAAAAATGAACAAGTGTTCAACATGATGCATCTCGGTATTGAAGATCTAACTGCTCCTAGCCTCCATGCTGACCCTCTAAAGTTGTTGTGCTACTGTTGACTCTGTGTTGGGTCTTACTACATTGCTACCAACTATGCTCTACGTTGCTAAGATTCTGATGCTTCTAACTATTGTACTATCACTTCTGCACTCCTCTACATCAACTGGCACTCGTACATCCTGCTACATCCAATTTGGGATCCCGTAGCAAGGTATTTATCCGAGAGGTGGAATCCTCAAGGATCATGCCCAACCTGTAGATCTTTGGGTCTATAGCTCCTAATTACCCCACCTCCCTCCTAGAGATATATGGTCAATAATGGTTCACTCCTCCTTATCGATCCTATTAGTTGCTGCTTGCGGATCATGCTTCTCATCTTTGTTTCTCTTCTTGAGAGGACATTGTTTGGCATAATGACTGATCTCACCACACCTGAAGCATTTGATCTTTGAAAAATCCTTATTCCTCATGTGCTGCTCTTATTGCCCCTTTGATGCAAGGGCCACATTATCCTCCTCCTCCTTTGGCTTCTTTCCATTGTTGTTGTTGCCCTCAAGTTGATATTTGAGTAAGTCCCTCCTCATATCTTCTTATTGAAGAGAAGACCACATTGACTCTGAGTCCGGAAAATTATCTTGTCCCAGGGTGCTCTGGAAAAAGACCTAATAGTATTCATACATTGATTTGAGGGCCAATTTGACCATATTTATGGCCTAAGGAGTTGATACCATAGCTTCCAGCTAATCCCGCTTCTCCTAAAGTCTAGATAGGAACATATCAATGCACTCACCTTTCTTCATCCTATTAGTCTTCATGTTCTCCTCTAGATACATCTTCCGCTAATCAAAATATCATTGATATAGCTTCTCCAAGGATTGCCACATTTCTCTAGTTGTTTCTTTACAAGCTATGTGACACATGACATGATCCCTCACTCTGTCAAGGATTAGGTTCTTTGCCTTAGACATATCCTTCTTGTATTCCTTCATAGGATCTACATCTACTGGAACAACCACCACACCTTCGATGAAGAGTTTGAGATCATGCTGATCCAGCAAGAATTTGATCCTTGCCTACTAGATCATATATTTGGAGGCTCCCTCCAAATAATATTGATCTCTCATCCTGCCAAATCATATAGTGGGAGGCTCCCTCCAATCGATCTTGATGTATCATCTTGCTTGCTTCCATCCCTGCTGACTAGAAAAATATGTCGAACTAGCTCCCTCTCTCTCCTCTGTGTAGCTCTCACCTAGCCTATGAAATCCATGTTGGAGATGGTAGATCTGCCACCCAATACTATTGCTCAGGTCTGAAAATTTAGAATTCCCTGGTTAGGATTTCCCCAAGGAAGAAAATTAACTCAAAGTGTCTCCAACTACTCTTCATGACATTCCTGCACCCACAATCCCTGTTGCGCAGAAAATTGCATCCCTTCGGCTACTGGTCTGTTGTGTTTCTCTCTCTGCCTCGGAAAAAATACGATTTGGAGAATCCTACCTCTCTATTGGCTCACTCAGAGAGAGATTTCCTTGTAGAAAATAGCCCTTCTAGCTTGGACTACACAATCACCTGGGAGATCGATATGCTACTTATGTAGCTCTTTGATCCTGAATTCACCAATGACAGATCTAAGGATCTGTTCTTATATTCCTCTTGCACTCAATAATACAAGTTCTGATACCATGTGAAAATTCCTTAATCTCGAATCCTATTGCAACAATTGGTATTAATTCTTCTAACTGATAAATTAATTATTTGGTTTATTGCTACGACAACATTGAATTAAAAACATTGCAACCTTCACTAAATAAACTGCGGAAAAATACAAGTGTGGAAACAAAAACTAAACAAAAGTAAATCATAGACACTTATGACATAGTTATTTTTGGACTAATGTCCCCAGAAAAACCAAATGCGGGAAAGCTGGTGAAAAAAATGAGGGTTTTATTATTATGCAATAGTAATTTTTGAATACAATCTCTCGATGCCTCTCCTGGAAATCCAATTACAAAGAATATTAGTGAAGGAGAGATTATTTAGGTTACCTCATACTATCATAGCAAACTCTGGCTGATTCAGCCACTGAATGACCTGCCCCTGATAGCCTTTGTGTTGCCTCTGTGCAGTACCAGCGTCAACCCTCCTAGGTACAACATCACCGCTTATGTTGATCGATTTACTTCCGAGGAACTTTGTTTTATTCATCCTGATCTCATACCCTAGCTCCCAGCTTCTACAATCAATTCCTTCAGTAAATTTACAAATTTCCTCTTAGACTCTATGAAACCTCTACGTATCCCTGTGTGGCTCTGTGTTAGCCTCCCTGGCTCTACGCTGGATTTACTAGATATCTCTATCCCTTCTTTTCTGATGATTCTCCAACCGAGAAATATTTCTCTTCAGATACTCTCCATGCCCCTCTCTACAAAGAATCAATTGATTGACATTTCCTCCGAGCACTGCTCACTTCAAAAATTTGATCTCTTGATCATTACTCTATGTGTTTTCCAAATGACCCTTCAAGCCCTTCTTATAATCTTCTCGTTGAAACTTCATCAACTAAGATTAAATATCTAATCCATGGATAAGATTAACTTTTGACTTGATCCGATTTTTATAGAAAATTCACACCCATATTCTATTAATTCGCATTAATTATTTTATTTTCCGAAGTTTAGACTTAGGGTCCTTTTAAAACAATTAATTATTTTAATAAAATAAAATTCAGTTGAAATTTCCCAAAATGATTTATGGGTTCTTTGGAATGCATGCATCTAAGCTTCCCTAAAAATTTTGAGACTTATAGAACATCCGATGCTACCACAAATAAACATGCAGCTGAGTGCACAGAGACCTGGGAAGAGTCTACAGCTTAGTGCGCAAGTCAAGACTGGTTGTATTCAAGGATTTATCATAATAAAGAAGTAGTTTGTGGATGATATTCTAGTGTTATTACGTGTTTTCTGTTTATATTTTCTTAATATATGTTGTTGCGAAGTAGTTATTTTAGTTGCATGTTATGTCAACACAGTAATGGTTTGTGGATTTATGTGACATGTTTCTAAGATTAATTGAATGTGGCGAAGTAATTTATGAGTTTTAAGCATAAGAAAATACCACATATCCTTGAGCCCTGTCTTGAGGTCGCAACCAAAATATTCTTCTTTCCCTAAGGGTGAATCGTAAGGAAAAAAAATTCTTGGTCTTGGAAATGATCTTACTGCATTGCTTCAAAGTGATCATAGAGATGGCAGTAGGCAGTGCTACCTTTGGTATCATGTACAAATTATTGCCCAAAGTAATAATAATAGTGCAAGGCGAATAATCATACACAACATGTCGCTTCCACAAGTATGGTTCACATAATAATACATCACAAAATTTAAGAGGATCAAAATCACACAATACCACATCTATGAAGGGCTTGATGTTGTAGGGAAGGTGACACTTCTAGCTGACTTGAAGATCTCGTCCTTGGTGAAGCCACTCAATGGTGTATGACTATGGGCGTGTTTTGTCAGTAGGCCTAGCTGCATCACGAACTCTGCTGAAATGAGGTTCTTTTGGCTCTTACTATCGACAATGAACTACAATGGAGAACCCTTCATCAACATCTAGGAATGGAACAGATCCTCCCCTTCCTCTGGATCTTCGGGCTCATCCTTCTATATCTTGGTGGTGGAAACGGTGGCATTGGTATATGCATCAATAATATTCTTCCCTTTGTCATTCCCCTTGTCAGGTTCTTACTCAGGGTTGGAAGATGCATCTAATTCAGAAGCCTTCAAGTCGGTCGCGAGTGACTGCCTAACCTAACACTCACTTGTGTTGTGAGTTGGGCTCTTATGGAACTCACACCACTTTACCATGTCCTTATTTGTCTTCATGGTGTTGTTCTTTGCTTGTAATTTCTATGGGTTGTCATGGGTCACCCCTCCTTGGATCTTTCCTTTTTTTTATGGTTTGGGGGCACCTTTCCCTTGATTCAGATTCACATATCCAAAGTATTTCTTCTTTTGTTTAAATTTCTGCTCGATCTTGGAAGCTTATCGATATACTTGACCAAGAGAGTAGATGTCGAGGAACTCCATTTCCTCTTGATTTATTTTTGCAAACAACTGCAGTACTTGAGCACCAAATTTTTCTTTGAATCTTTGATACCAAAATTTGTGCGTAGGGTATGAAACAAATTCGTTAGCTCATGCACATGTTGATCCCTTTGATGTCGCAACGTGGTCCATTGTATGCATTTGTCCTCATAGCTCCCCACTGGGTAATATTTTTCCTTGATGGCATCTTGGAAATAATTCCAAGTGGGTGTGGCTAAAAAAACTAAGGCTTCTCTCCCATTCCTCTATTATTAGTAGGTTTCCCACTACTGCTTGACATGGGGGGCAGATTTGAGGAGTGCAAAAGTAATATTTTCCTTATTGGAAAAACCATGAATTGAAAAATATCCTTCCAAGATATTTAACCATATATCTATAGTTTCTACATTTTTTTGGAATTCAAATATGGGAATGTCAAAGTTTATTTGTGCCTTGAAGGGAGTGGCGTCTCCAAATTGACTGTAGGATGAAGATGTGTTTCTTATGGGCATCCACCGAAGGATATGGGAAAACGTTTCCCTCATTGTGTTCCTCTGTCGCTCGAGGGATTATTCGAGAAATATTTTTAAAGGATCTACTGCTCCCTAGTATTTATTTTCTTCTGCCATGGGAGGCCTTCAGGGATTGTGATGTTGGTCTTGAAAAGGTTAGACCAGTTCAAGCCCTAACTCCTTATACCTTGACCTCATTGGGGACATGAAAAGAAAAATAAAGAAAGAGAAGACCGGTTTGATACCATTGATCCAAACTTCAACATGAATAAAAAATAATACAAATATAACCATAAATACATATATGAAACATAAATTACACTTCATTTCATTAATATCAAAGAACTAAAATATGCTTATAGACAGAATGGAAATAAACTAGCTAAGGCAAAGGTAGCTTATCTCTGAGAAGAGATGTGGATGCTACATGCCTCTGAACAGTGTTACAATGAGGCTCAAGGGAATTTATTATTATTTAAAAAAAAGAGAAAACCATAAACAACCAAAACTATAACCCCAAGAGATGGAACACCAAGAGTTTGTGGGCCCCATTGGGGTTAGTTGGGAAGCCAACTTCACGGGGTCGTAACTTGGTGATATTATCTCTGTTTGGTGCATACAATACCTCATTGTAAATATCTCTATGAGTACTACAATATTTTCCACATGCCCCTAACTATGCTTATGAGCTTTTTGTGGACATCAAAAACGTTGTTTAGGGGGTCAAAACTACTACGGAAGTTTAGGACCCAAAAAACTGGTAAACATCGTAAATGCTGCTATAAACAAGGAAACAGTTGAAACCGACTGAAGTTGTAGGTGGAATATGTGGGTGGCCACTACTATCCACCTGGATCAATTATAGATATAGTCTTCTTCATCTCTTTCTCGGTTGAATAAAATCATAAAGCCAACCATAATTGCAATGTTTCAATTTCAGGAAAAGGGTAATGTAATTCGTGAGCTTAAGATATTTAGAGTGTGAGTTTTCATCTCTGGTGTTGCTCTACTACTAGTAGGCCTGGATATTACCCCAACAAAGTCACTTTAGGAATAAAATCATTTGTTTACTATCAACGATCTTGGACAATAACCCAATGAAGTTACTTGCTTAACCTCCCTACGAGGAAGCATTTTTCTTCTTTCACCCTTTATTTATTTATTTTTATAGGATCGTGCTTCAACATTTATTCATTTCATGGAGTGGAAGAGGGATCCCAACTTATTGAGATAAAAATAGGTTGTTCCTTCAGAGAAGCACATAAAACCTCTGACATTAGAGAACTTTTGAGCTCTAAAATGGGCCATCAACTTTATAATAACTAATATGATTCAAGATGATGATGTCAACCATGGGGGATGATTCACCACTTTTGGGGTAAAAAAGTAAAAATATTAAAAAATAATAAAATAGTAAAAAAAAAAATTCAACTTGTATTTTCAACTTAGCTCCCTAATATTTTACTCAAATTTTGAGTGGAATTACTTGTTTGATGCAAAATTTGATTCCTCATCCAAGAAGTATCCATGTTTCATACTTTCGATGGACCCTGTTATACGAAAAATGAGAAATACATGAAAAAACATGATTGCAATCACGTTTTTCATGTATTTCTCATTTTTCGTGTAGCAGGGTCCATCAAAAGTCTAAAAAATGGGTACTCCTTGGATGAGGAATCAACTTATGTATCCAATGAGTGTTCTTGCTCGAAATTTGAGTAAACCCATGGGGAGATAAGTTGAAACTATTAGTTGAAAAAGTAGTTTTTCTTTTTTCCCTCTAAAATTTGATGACTTAATGTAATCTTATTTTATTATTTCCACTATTATTTTATATTTTCCTTAGGAGGACCATTTTAGACCTCAAAATTCTCCTAATGTGTGAATTTTCTCATTTATATTTTTCCCCTTGTCCTTATTTACTTGATTGGATCAGCCTGGAAAAAATGAAACATAAATGACTGAGCATAGAAATGAGACTCCTAAAATAGATATGTGTATCATGGTTTCACACAAACCTCTCCTTTCAGAAGGATCATATTTTCCATCAAACCACCATTGACCAAAAGGCATGAAATCAAGACAAAGAAGACAAACTAAAGGTTATCCAAATGTGTTTGAATCACGATTGTTGTTACACCAAACCTCGCAAATGTTAGTAAACACACCCATCGCTGGAGTTAATGTATCCATGAGAGGTATTTAATGTCGCGAAACACACAGGAAGCGTTTCTTTATCCAATGTCCAACAAAATTTTCTAGCGTCACAAGACCCTTTTCTATTTTTCTGCATTGTCTTTCAAGCCAAAGGGGACATCCTTCATGTGAATTCTTATTAAAAAAACAAAAAATTAGAGACAAGAAACAACAAGAAACAAAATAAAAAAGAAAAAGGAGGTTGAACTAAAAACAAGATGCGAGACAAAAATAAGAAAACATAAGAAAGACTACAACGAGCAAGTGTAGGATGAGTGTGAAAGGGAGACTGGTATGTAGGTAGGCATACTCCTAACCTAACACACTAGAAGGTAAGGGTAAAGTATAATTAAATTTCCAATGTAGCCACCATAATTTCTCCTAACCTACATACACAAAGGTGTAAGTGTTTAAAACAGATATAAAACAATCTGCAATATAAAATATAATGTTTTAATAACTTGCACAACAAACTGAAGGTATTTACTGTCAACAGAAAGATATGTCATAGTGACTACTTCTAACCAGCTTGTACTCTTACCTATTTGACTAAAACCATAATTAAACAAACCTCGAAAGCTTCTTGCGAATGTAGCTTCATCCGTGCAGCCCTCCTTAGCAAGAATGAGAAAAGATCGAAATTTTTTATTTGAGATGGAGCTTTCCAGGTAAGATGACTTCAACTATTCATCGATTGGATCATGACCTTTGAACTAGTCCTCATGAGAACCTTGAAATCCTTGAAAAGATGAATTTTCAATTAAAAGCACGAGATCAGGATGAGGATCTTGTAAGGGAAAATGAATATGATCATATTTAAAAGGCTTGTAAATATAATGAGGACCTAACATAACTATCAACGAAGACTGAAGCGCCTCAAATTCTTGAAAAGTATCCAAATAGTGAGAAAAACCATAAAGAATAATCAATGTGAAACAATTGTCATCAGATATATTGGTGGGTAAATGAAAAAATGAATGAAAATTAATATTATGATCATATGGATCGTTTATGGCACAAGATTCTTAATTAAAAGACAACAAATATGGATGAATTTGAAAATATTTGCAAATTCCTTGAACAAAAGAATCATCTCCCTCGCATGATAAATATAAAAAAGCATTTCCTTGCAACTAGTTAGACATTACACTAGCATTGTAATAATCAGAACAAGTTAAAAGAAATGTCAGTATAGAAAACACATGAAATTGGTCAGGATACGAAGAATGAATAAGAATTTGATTTGAAAAATAACTCATGCATTCACTAGAACTTAAGAGGATTTTAGGTGAAATGAAGAAAAATATTAGCACTAAACATCCATACGAAAACTAGGAGCTGAATATTCTGGAAAGTATCAAATTGAAATTATTGCTTCAACCATAGATAATATTTGAAACGATCAGAATCAAAAATCCATTCTTCTATGAGATATATAAATTCCAAACCCAATTTAAGTACAAGAGCCTTGCATGGAGATGAATCAATTAAAGAATAATATTGAATATGATCATAATAAAATCTCAAAAGTTTGAAAGACTACATCCGAAATACCAAGCATCTTTCAAGAAGGAATTTACATCCAGTGAGACCAATGGAAGAAAATAATTTTGCGAGAAAAACCAAACTTGACTTAGTTCTGGGATCTTAAGAGAGTTCCAAGATCTTGACATAACCATCAATGGAATTTGAGGTGCCTCGACTTCCTGACAAGTCTTATAACTTTAAAGGATTGCAAAATCACATTTTGAAGATTGGATCAAATCATGCATGGTGTAAGGATATCTACTACTATTGATTTCAATAATACCACTACTAACCGAATGGAAACCATCTTTTTCACTGATTTGAATGGATTTTACAACTTCAATAACTAGATTAATCAAGTCATAATATTATTCTAATCACAAATCTAGAGATGTATAAATCAAAGAAAATTCATGAGAAAAATGATTTTAAGAGTTGTCCTCATGAAAAATAGGGGATGATATGGGATGGAAAGGATGCTTAATGATATTATTGTTTCATTTTTCATCATATATAACCTCACTACCTTGTGTTAATTGAGAATTTAACTCATTGGATGAAGAGCTTGAAGAGCATGGAGTATCTTCATCACAGGTAGATGCATCAAAAATGATAGAACACAAGGGATAGTGACATGAAGAGGAAGTTTCCAAAAGGAAATTTTATTCGACCGAATAAAATTCCATATCTAATTATTTCAAATTATACTCTTCTCGAGAAAACAAAAGATCATTTGGCACACTTTAGAATTCATCATCGGATACATCAACAGAGTCAATATCATCAAAATGAATTCTACGCAAGACTATAGATTGATTAATAAAATTAACTTCATCTAAGAATGAAGGGACAACATCCTGGCACAGATGGTTTTGAAATAAGGAAGAGAGATCAAGAGTATCCTCACTTTCCTTCTCCTCTACCTATGTAATGTGATTACCTTGTACCTGATCGCAATTTGAACCAACAACTTGAAAAAAAGGAGAGTGTGAAGAACTAGTTGGTGGAGAATATTGATCAAGAGGATCATGATACAAAGAGTCATGGCATGTAGATGATAGGGTATGACATATTTCCATTAAATAAGTAATATTTCCTTCATCAGAATTGGATCATGATAAGTGGGTGAGGGTTGAAGAGACGGATCAACCATTTGATTTTCAGATTTCCAAACTTCAGCATAGTCACAAGGAGGCACCCACATCATAACTAAAAAAATAGGAGGAAAAGGAACAAAAGGAATAGTAGGTTCCTACTATGAAATTAGAGGTGTACCATGATCTACAAAAGTTGGGGGAGAAGAAATATCAACGGTTTCAGATTCACCATGTAAGGAGATATGAAAAATAAATCCCAATTTCTATATTCTTATGGAAATTCATAACAAAGGTGAAGGAACCAATTAGAAAAATCCTCATTTGATTCAGGTTTCATTCCTAGTTGATTAATTCTTTTAAGAGCATCTTAGTAATCATACCTATCAAATTATAAATGAAGCTCCTTGATGAGGTGTTCAAAAGAATTAACGGAAGTGGGTGGTATGATAATGACACCATCAACTAACCTGACCTTCAAGTGTGAGGCAAAAAATAATACAAGCCACATATTCACAGTAAATTTCATAGTATTCACAGAACTTAATAAAAATAGATTAATACTCGATAATGGGTGTATCACCCTCACTATCAAACTTACATTGAGAAAATTCATAAAGTTGTTCCAGAGAGGTGAAAATCTCACCAGAGGATAGGTTAGAGAAAAATTATGGGATTATGATTTGGGGATGAGCCATTTACATAAGCGATTCAAAACAGAATCAGTGGGCACAACTTGTCATATGTCCCTCCTTCTAGCGCCATTTATTGATGGTGGTGGAAATCCGTCAACTAAGGGGGTCTCCACGATTAAAAGTCCCAATTATACTTTGCACCATTTGGTGTAGGAGCCCTTACGAAAATAAGGCTCGACTTCCATATGTTCTCAGAGATTTTCCTTAGCTACAATGTTTATCACAATGGAGTAATGCACATGTGCTTTAGATGACAAAGTGAGTATATCTTGTGGAATGTTCAGCTACATAATGTATCAAGGTTATTCTACCAAAAGGGGACAAAAAATTGAGCTTTTAAAAGACAAGTAATAGTACTAATCTAGTAAAGGCACACGAGCACATACATATGAATGAATCATTGGACAACTGGAAAAATGGTTCAAATAGAAGCAACAATTTTTAAAACACATACAACAAAACATCAAAAAGATAAGTACAAAAGCCACAAAAATAGTTCAATTTACTTAGTACAGATGAAAACAATATACATCACAAGCATTCAAAGAATAATATTACAATATTTATGACATTCTCATGAAAGTGTGTTGGCTCAGTGAGCTTCAAAATTAAGAAAAATTTACAAGGCATATCGGCACAAGGAACACCACTAGCCCCAATAGTGGATCATTAGAGCATCCACTTGCTCCTCCAAAATAACTATTTTCCTTTGTAATTCCTACTAGGAGGAGCCAAGCTAAAAAGTGCTTTGAATGAGCTATGAGGGTGTATATATAACAAGTGGGGTGACCATTCACCTCCCTTGTGACTCTTGGACTACCTTGATGACTATTTGACTTCTTTATGAATATTTGACTCTTTCAAGTTTCATGAATTTTCACATTCTATGGGTGACTCTTGGACTTCCAAACTACATTGTATTTTCCAATAATAAATGATGTGGAAAATAATTACTAATGACAAGACATGACATGAAACTGATGACATGGACTACATGATGATGTGGCAGTGTCAACCCATTCTTTGTTTTTTCTTTCTTTGTATCTCCTAAAATATGGAACATTATCTTCTTCTTCCTCCTCCATAAGGCTTGAATGTGGTGAGTCTTCAATGTGACCTTTATTTCCAGTTGTTGTCACAATCTGGTGTCCATTTATCTTTATTGATTGATCAAATTGTCTTTGCAGCTACAAAGGTGTTTTATATTAGGGTCTCCTTATCCATCTCCTTCATCACCATCTTTTCGTTACATGAGATGATAGCTACAGCTAAATTCCACTCACGAATATATGACATCAGTATGATAAACCCATATTCTAACATGCTTTAGGACAACCGCTCATTGAGCTAGAACTAGGTGATAGGCTAGGAGACATGCTTAGGAATTACGTAGTTGAGTAGCTCAAGAGGTCAAGGACCAATACTGAGCCTTGAGATTGTGTAGCGCACAGTTTAGGAAGGCCATGGCTAGTCATTTGCGTAGTTGAGGGGCTTAAGGAGTCAAGTTGAAGGCTTGAGGCTTGATATTTACAAATGCGCAGTTACACATGGACACAGACAAAGGGATTACACATTTTCATAACTAAAGAGGTCAAGGGCCAGGACTAAGCCTTGAGACTACATAATGCACAGTTCAGGGAGGCTAGGGCAAGATAAATGAACATTTGAGGGGCTCAAGGGGTTAGGATTGGGGCTTGAGCCTTGAGGTTGTACACTGCATATTTTTGTAGTGAAAAAGGCCTATGGATTGCATAGTTGCACATTTCATAAGGCCAAGGTTGAGGCTTGTTGCTTGATACTGTGTAGTACGTAGAAGAAGGTGACTGAAGACAGGTGCTGCACTATTCTAGAGGTCAAGGATCGGGGTTGAGCACTGAGACTGAAAAGTGCATAGTTTTGGAAGGCAAGGAATGCACATTGCACATTTCTAAGAGGCAAGGTTGAAGCTTTAGGATTGAAACTATATAGTGTGCAGTTCAGAAAGGTTGATTGATGCCAAGTTTCTTGGGAAGGCACTTTTCCAGATTTGGCTAAGTGTGGGATCATTGAGGCCAAAGTGAAAAGTAAAAAAAATTGAACATGATAACACACTTATAATAGTTGATGACACAACATTAATCACTTAGAACACGTGAACAACATACTTCCCTCAATGCAACGACATTGTGATGACTTACCCCAAGTGCGACACTAAAGGTACACTTTACGACAACACTGACGACACTTCTGTGACAATGCTTGAAATTTTCAGAATGAGTGTGACACAAGTATTCATGATAGTTATGACACATTAAGACCAATATTCCCCATTGAATAAAACCAAAACTTCATTAGTGAGATATGCTACACTTACCATGCAAAAAGACGACACTTGCGACAAAAAGAGGAAAGTGCAAACGACACTTGTGAAATGCGAACGATATTGAAAGAAAAATATGCCAGAACGAAGCTAGCATGGAAATGAAACTTATTAAAATGAGAACAAGAAAAAGTGACAATCTTAAACATGAACGTGACACTTGCGAAAGTGAAGGTGCACAAAAGCAACAGTTGGGAAAATTCACTGAAATAGAAGAAAAATTGTGACAAAAAATGAGAGATTGTCGATGAGAGTGTGCACTGAATGTTGACATAGGTTGAAAATTTCATATACATTGTCTTAATGGACTTATGTTATGTCTGTTCAAGATTGCATAAAAGAGTGTGCTCATGAACTGATTGCAGACTCAACATCTGTGAGCAGTTAACTTTGACATTTATCGATCAACCATAAAGTGACTATGGAATGATCACAAGATCCATCGTAGGCTTAAAAATTGAAGTGTAGACCAAATTTTGGAGGGTTTTTGTCACAGCGAAAACAGGTCCATTGGAAAATGGCTAAAATTACCGATTCATTGGGTGAGCCACTGTACATATATATTATGTTGAAAAAATATGAAATGAGCTGTATATATAAAGCTTTGTATCAATTATGCTTTTATGTAAGCACTATTTTTGTATTGTAGATAGAAATTGAACAATGAGGATGGTTTTCCCCCAAGAGGACGGGGTTTGTGACAACCCCGACTACCTATTTCCATTTATAAGAATTAAATAAAAAAAAATTCAAGCTGAAATGGGATACAAATATCAGAGTTTGGGGGGGGGAACAACTTTGGGTCAGCCAAAGAAGCAGCATGATTTAGTGGCAACCATGAGAGGCTTCCAAGTATTCTTAAAAGGGATAGGTCATTAAAATTGAACCACAAAACACGAGAAACAAAATATCTCTTGGCAAACAATTACAAAAATAATTGGGAGGAGCAAGAGTGGACAACTAGCATAATAATATAGACTTATGAAGCCTGACAAGACATGAAAATAGAGAACAAGAAATAGAAAATGGCGGTTTCATGTTAAAACTTTGCTCCCGATGGTGGTAATATCATAATAGTCTACGTTGCCAATAGAAAACCATTAGAAGAAATAAGAGGAGAGGAGATTTTTATTTCCAAGACATAATGGAATCTAGGGTTCTCATAGGGTATTTTTGGAGACTCTAGTGATTGAATGGTGACTACTGCGTAGAGAGGAAGACATTTCTAGAATTTTTGTAGCATAAATAAAAAACTCCCTCAAGCACCCTTCCCCAAAATATGAAATCCTACATAGGGGTGATAGCTACAATTATCACTAGCTTCATATCATCTATGGTTGGGTGGAAATTTAGTCCCCATCTCAGTTTCTAGGTTATTAATTAGGGATGAGTATTTCTCTATTTATATTCCATTTCATTTCTCAAATGGCTGCTTATTAATCAAATGAGTCTATTAACGACATGGTTTTTTTTTTCTTGTTGTTATTAAATAGTAAGTTTTGCTTCTATTGCTTATGTAAAAAAAATACCCTTGTGACCCTATGCACCCTTTCCTTTCTTATGTGCCTAGGAGGTTGGCACATACTTTTCCAGTAATGAGGATAGTTACTTTACAAATATTCCCCATGGTTGTATTTAAATGAACCAAACTTGTAATGTTGAGGTTAAATATGCACGAATAAATATTTTCTTGGTAACATTGAGATTCCTCTCTCTCTCTCTCTCTCTATATATATATATATATATATATATATATATATAAATCCAAATTCTACATAAAATTAATCTTGAGATTTCATCCCATGTGCTCTCCATGAGAGTGTAGATACTTCAACCTCTTCATATTGAATATTATTCGTATGTTTTAGGGAAAAAATCTTATTGTCTATAAGGTTTATGTCAGAACAATCCCCTGTCCTATGTTTAATTTAAATCCATGGAAAACAATTAATAATTTTTCTTGTCAAAATAATATTATTTATGTCTAATTGCTAATCAGGAGCTTAATATAGTTTTTAGAGGAATTAATTTTTTGTTCTTAGGCATGTATATAAAATTATCTTTATAATATCCATGGTTCCATTTTCTCTCCCCTCTTCATATCTCTCAAAATTGTGTAAATTTCAATGGGTTTTACATCTCATAACATGCATATTTCCATGGGGTTTTTGTTCTGTTGATCAGCAGTTGTCATTGATGTCAATCCAAGCAGCACCAGGGGCTAACCAAATATTGCATGGGAATTTTGACCCACCAAATTAATATATTCCGGGTCAATAATTCTTTTTATGGTTTCTAATTTTCGATATGTTTCTGTTGATATATGGCACACCATGTAACTCTTCACGATTTGAGAGATATTCATGTTTGAAGTTTGTACCCCCAGTTAGTGGGCTAAAAATCCATGGGGTTGGGGCATGGGTCATTGAAACGTCATAATTAATATTTTTTAAGCTCCTAAAATCCCTCCCATGTTCACTTGTTGAAGCCCCTCTCAACTTAAGCATTCATATAAATTGTGATCTTCATTTCCTCCTTATGTAAGGGATTTGGCCATCTGAAACACGTCATCGTAGCATTTTCTCTCTAACCTTTTTTCTACGAAGATTCAGAAGATGAAATTTTTATGAGGTGAAGCTAATCCTGAGGAAGCTGCAGTACAAATTTCAGATCAAGGTGCAAAATATTTTTGGAGATATGATCTATGGAATTCAGGGTTTTTGCAGGCTCCTGAAATTCATCTCAAAGAAGTGAGATTGGTAAATTCGTCATAACTCTCTCTCTAAGTATCAGATTGGAATTCTGTAAAAAGTGGAAAATAGTGCACAGTCTGTAATTTTCACTCTATCAATTTCAGAGACAAATGAAGAAACAATGACACGTGGCATGCCGTACAAGTGCGGTCTGCTAAAACTATCCTTAATTGGGGAATTGTGAGAGATTGGGTATAACTCTCTCTTGAAGAATCCAAATTGGGTCAGACCTGTGGAATTGGAAAGAAGACTTAGAGGAATACTCTGGGACTAAAAATCAGATATTGAGGATCTAAAATAACAAAGATACACCAGACTCAATATCGAGCTCCTAGAAGGCAAGAAAAAGCTAGATCATGTGTTGTCAAGGGTTGCAAAGGACCAGACTTTCTACGGCAACAAAGCAAAGCAAGGTGTAGCAGAGGGTAGCATGACAAGAGCAGAAGCCAAGGTGCATAATAGCAACAAGAATTTCATCATATGAAGTCTTCAAGTGGGTAACACTGCATACAATCATTGTAAAGGTATCATTGTACTAAGTCATTGTAAATACATTATTGTAAAAATTGTACTAGTGTCTGTTGCCAAGGGTTGAAGAGGCAGTGTTGAGAGGTCTAGGATCTCTTTAAGTGGTTGTGTCAAAGTTGGGGTTATGGTCTACTATATCTTCTTCTTCTGCATCATTCTATATCATTGTAAAGTGGACCATTTTCCTTGGTACGGGAGTCCATTCTTCTTTTATTCTTCTATAGGGTGGTAGGGTGGTGCTAGGGTGAGTTGTAGGTCATTAGGTGTTGGGGCATCCATTCAGTTGACTACTGAAGAATCTCGGGCATTGAAGCATCCATCCAATGGGAGCTAGAAAAGAATGATTTTCTATATTATAGGAATTTGGAGCTTTATTTTCAATTGGAGTTGAATATTAAAGAATTATTAGAAAAGCATTAAGTGGTTTTTGTCCTGGAGTGGGTTTCCACCTCAAAAAATGTGTGCATTTGTGTTCCTCTTGTTTACTTCTATCATTGTACAAACACTGATAATAATTAAAGATTAAATAATGCTCTAATTGAAAGAAATACTGATTCACCCCCCCCCTCTCAGTATTTCCAACAATTGGTATCAGAGCTTGGTTCCTTCAATAGCAGTTTAACAGCTGGAAGGAGGTCATGGAGCTTACCAAGAATGGCGTACCTCTATTCAATGATAATAATTATGCACTTTGGAAAGGAAGAATGGAGGTCTATCTCTTGGCACAAGGTTAGGAAGTATGGGACACTGTTCAAAATGGATTTACATCAATAGCGGATGAACAAGGTAAGAAGAATTTGGTAAATGATGTAAAAGAAAAGAATATTATTATCAGTGGACTTATTGAATCTTCTTATCATAAGGTATTGGGTTGTAAAACTGCCAAAAATGTATGGGACAAGCTTGAGAATATATATGCAGGTGACTCAAATGTCAAAGAAGCAAAGCTTCAAATATTTAGAGAAATTTGAGTAACTCAGAATGAAAGAAGATTGCAACTTTGCTGCATACTTCCAATACGTTGATGAAATAACCAATACTCTGAAAGGATTGGGAGAACCAGTTGAAGAGAAGACTATTATACAGAAGATTCTTAGAACATTACCAAGGAGAGTCAACCCAAAGGTATCGGTCTTAGAATACAGTGCAAATCTGGACAAACTCAGCAAGGAAGAATTACATGGAGTTCTCATAGCATATGAAATGAGACTTGATGAAGAAGAGGGTACTTCACATCTAGAAACTTCATTCGTTGAATATAAGAAAACCAATAAGGATAAAAAACCTTCAATTGAAAAGACATGCACCTGCAAGTGTGAAGAAAATGGAGATGATGAAGAAGGTCTTTCAAATGAATAATATGCTTACTTCACAAGAAAACTAAAAATTGGTAAGGGGAAATTCAAAAGTAAACTTCCATTGATATGTTTCAGCTGTAATGAGGTTGGGCATTTTGCATCAAAATGTCCAAACAGAAGTAATGGCAACTCAAAAGGAAAGAAAGGCTTTAAGAAATTCAACAAGCAAGGATCCAAAAGGAACTTTCTCTCTAAAGAAGATAGCTCATCATCCGATGAAGACAATGATAGTGAAGAAGAAGCCAATGAGAGAGTATTATTTATGGCCAAGCACAAAAAACCCAAGCATAATAAACAAGAGGTATCAAACAACGAAGAAGAAGGATGGACCATAGAATAATTTTATGAGGAAGCAATCAAGCTTATAAAATATTTTAAGGCAGAGAAGATCCATTCCAAAAATCTTGAAGAACAAGTTCAATATCTCAAAATTGAAGTTGAAGAACACAAATTCATTGAAGAGTCACTTCAAAAGAAGTTGGAAGAAATCAACCAAGAAAGGGAAGAATTAGAAGCCAAAGTATTCTTGCTGCGTGAAGAAGTGAAGAAAGGAAAAACTATCCAAAACTATGCCAACTGCTCAAGGGCATTGGAAGAACTCATCAACATTCAACTATCTTACAACGACAAAACTGGCATCGGTTACAAAGAAGAAGAAGCAGGACCTTCCACAAAAAAATGCAATGAATATATGAGATCTGACATGCACGTAGACTTCATTGGACAAGATTCGCAAGAACAGACTTGGAAGACAATTCCTCGACAAAAATTTCCATCCAGGTACCAACATATTTTTTATGGCTACTGTTATTCATGTGGAAAATTTGGTCATAAAGCTATAGAATATTGCACGTACCCTAGGAACGAATACAATTCCAGGAGATCTATCAAACATGAACCTCCCAGGACTCAGCGAAACATCAATAGATTTGAACATTTAAGAAATAATATTAAATGTTACAAATGTCAAAACTTTGGACACATAGCCAAAGACTGCAGACTTGAAAATCCTCCAGAAGAATCTTCAAAGCCACAGAGCGAACGAACATGGAAGAAGAAGAAAAATGATAATTGTGCTCTCACTTTCAAGGCTCAAAAGGACAAAGATGTCTGGTATGTTGATAGTGGTTGCTCAACGCATATGACTGGAGATAGAAAAAAATTTGTATCTCTGAAAGAGAAGAAGGACAAAACCGTGTCCTTTGGAAATGATGGATATTCAAATGTTATAGGATCAGGTACTGTCACTCTCAGAAGCAAAGATGCTCTAGCCAAGAATTTTCTATTGGTTGAAAACATGAATCACAATCTACTCAGTGTTGGACAAATGTGTGATCAAGGACACACAATACTATTCAACTCCACGAAATGTGAAATCAGGAAAGGCGTGTATGGTGAAATTGTGGCTACAACAAGTCGAGCTCCAAACGACATATATGTTCTAGATGAAGCAACCAAAGCATGTCTAATAGCTAAAGAGGATGATACAATAATTGGTAGCAATGATGATATAATAAGTAAGAATTTTGCTACAAAGGTGCAAAGTGATTTCGAGATGTCTTTACTTGGTGAGCTGACATACTTCTTAGGGATTCAAATATCTCAGCAAGAGAAAGGAATATTTATATGTCAAGCCAATTACATCAAGGAAATGCTCAAGAAATTTAAAATGGAAGATTGAAAACCCATCCTTACTCCAAAGGTAACAGGTTGCAAATTGAGCATAGACGACTCATCTAAGGATGTGGATCAAAGGTTGTATAGATCTATGATTAGTAGTCTTCTATATGTAACAGCCTCCTGACCAGATATTATGCAAGCAGTTGGAAAAGTAGCAAGATTCCAAGCAGCACCAAAAGAATCACATTTTAAATATTTGCTAGCATTGGAATATCTTCGCCAGAAGCTTGAGATTCTCCCAAGTTCTCATTAGATTTTGATTTTTCAGAATATAAAGGGGGAGTGGAAGTGCATACAAGTCTGCAGGACAGTTGTGTCAGCATGAGTGGAAGTGTGTATAGGTCTGCAGGATGGTTGTGTTTGAGGGGGAGTTACCCTTTTCCATTGATGTCAAAGGGGGAGAGAATGTTGTAGGAAGAGGTGTCATGATTGCAGGGGGGGTACTTGTGTTGCCATCAATGCCAAAGAGGGAGATTGTTGATCAGTGGTTGTCATTGATGTCAACCCAAGTAGCACCAGGGGCTAACCCAATATTGCATGGGAATTTTGACCTACCAAATTAATATATGCTGGGTCAATAATGATTTTGATGGTTTCTACTTGTCGAGATGTTTCCGTTGATATATGGCACGCCATGTAATTCTTCACGGCTTGAGAGATATTCATGTTTGAAGTTTGTACCCCCAGTTAGTGGGCTAAAACCCCATGGGGTCGGGGCATGGGTCATTGAAAAGTCATAATTAATATTTTTTAAGCTCCTAAAATCCCTCCCACGTTCACTTGTTGAAGCTCCTCTCAACTTAAGCATTCATATAAATTGTGATCTTAATTTCCTCCTTATGTAAGGGACTCAGCCATCTGAAATAGGTCATCGTGGAATTTTCACTCTAAATTTTTTTCTATGAAGGTTCAGAAGTTGAAATTTTTATGAGGCAAAGCCGAAATCTTGAGGAAGCTTCAGTAAAAGTTACAGATCAAGGTGTGCAATATTTTTGGAGATATGATCTATGGAAGTCAGGGTTTTTGCAGGCTCTTGAAATTCATCTCAAAGAAGTGACCTTGATAAATTCGTCATAACTCTCTCTCTGAGTATCGGATTGGAATTCCATAAAAAGTGGTGGATAGTGCACAGTATGCAATTTTCTCTCTATCAATTTCAGAGACAAATGAAGAAACAACAACATGTGGCATGCCGTACAATTGCGCTATGTTGAAACAATCCTTAATTAGGGCATTGTGAGAGATTGGGTATAACTCTCTCTTGAAGAATCCAAATTGGGTCAAACCAATGGAATTGGAAAAAATACTCAGAGGAATACTACAGGATTGAAAATGAGATATTGAGGATCTGAAATAACAGAGATACACCAGATTCAATATCGAGCTCCTGGAAGGCAAGAAAAAGCTAGATCATGTGTTGTCAAGGGTTGCAAAGGACCAAAATTTCTACGGCAACAAAGCAAAGCAAGATGCAGCAGAGGGTAGCATGACAAGAGAAGAAACCAAGGTGCATAACAGTAGCAAGAATTTCATCATATGAAGTCTTCATGTGGGCAGTACTGCATACAATCATTGTAAACGTATCATTGTATGAAGTCATTGTAAATACATTATTGTAAAAATTGTACTAGTGTCTCTCTGCCAAGGGTTGAAGAGGCAGTGTTTGGAGGTCTAGGATCTATTTAGGTGGTTGTGTCAAATTTGGGGTTATGGTATAGTATATCTTCTTCTTCTGCATCATTCTATATCATTGTAAAGTGGACCATTTTCCCTGGTACGGGAATCCATGCTTCTTTTATTCTTCTATAGGGTGGTAGGGTGGTGCTAGGGTGAGTTGTAGCTCAGTGGGTGTTGGGGCATCCGTTCAGTTGACTACTGAAGAATCTCGGACATTGGAGCATCCATCCGGTGGGAGCTGGAGAAGAATGCTTTTCTATATTCTAGGAAGTTGGAGCTTTATTTTCAATTGGAGTTGAATATTAAAGAATTATTAGAAAAGCATTAGGTGGTTTTTGTCTCGGAGTGGGTTTCCACCTCAAAAACTGTGCGCATTTGTGTTCCTCTTGTTTGTTGCTATCATTTTACAAACACTGATAATAATTGAAGATTAACTAATTCTCTAATGGAAAGAAATACTAATTCACCCCCCCCCCTCTCAGTATTTCCAACATGTTCGTGATGATTATATAAGTCGTTGAAGTTCATTTTTTTAAGTGTTATTATTATGATTCCATCATATTTCTCTACAGTATTCTAAACGTTTCACAAATTGAGCAGTTAGTATATGGGTTTTTCATATGGTTATGATGTGGGTCTTTGTTTTGACCTGATTTTGATTTTGATCAGGGTACAAATGAAGGGAAGTCGGTGTTTCAGCTAACTGGAGACAAGATTTCGATCATGGTTTTCTCTCAAATAAAACAAAGAATGGCTCACATACTATACATTACTCATTCACTCGGTTGTTAATAGTAGTAAATGACTCACATAACCAACATTAGTTACATGGGTGACAATATAGTACTAGTCATAAATCCACAATGATTATAGAGCTAAATCATAAATAAAATACCAACTGGTATGAACGAAATAATTACAATATGAAAAGACTAACATAGGTTGAGTTTCTTCCTCATGGACTTTTGACAGATAAAGTACATGTATGTGAGTTTGTTTGATCTAATTTTCTTGAGTGAAGTGTTTATGAATGAAAAAGAACGTATAAGTTATGGAAAACCACTCGAGATTCTTAAAGATAAATTTAGTACATCAAGCAAACATCATTAAATTTTCCTTACCTTTAGAGGTCATATACGGTTGAAAGACTCATGCAACTCTTTGACTAAAATTTTTGGAGCATGTGTTATTGCAACAAAGTTTAATGTTGTAAAAACAATACCTACCTTATTCTAATCAAGTTAGTTAGATTGTCAATAGGAACAACAAAGAAACCCAAATAAATTTTCCGATATTTTTGACTGCAGGGATGATTGAAGGATGTAGGAACTAATATGCCCCTTACTTCTAATAAATAGCCCAATGTTGAGTAGATCAATATCATTGGATACTATCATGTGAGATAATTTGACGATATTGAGTGTTGACAAGAGTGTGTGTATATATATATATATATATATATATATATATATATATATATATATATATATATATATATATATATATATATATATATATATATATATATATATATATATATATATATATATATATATTCAAAATTAGTAGCTAGAAATGTAGAATTATTGTTATTTAACACTATAATTTTTAAATATTTCGAGACAATGGGATGGTGTTAATTAACAATGCAAATTTTGTTCAATTTAACACTATATTACTCCAGGTTTTGAGATAAGGGATATGAAAGGACAAGTTTCAGAGATTTTGAAAACATCCCCCCCGAAAATGATAAAATCTCAGGGAATGGCACAAGTATGGTGTTGGATAAAATACAGAAACATAATAAAATAAGGGCACATTAAAGTGAAATATTTCAATATTGACTACTGGAGTGAGGGGTAATAAGTTACCAAAGTCAAGTGTGATTATCACATTGTGCTCCATTGGTTATTGATTAAACCTAATGGACTATGGACGTAAGTAGAAAGATGCCTTTATATGCATTCATTATTCAATTTTCATTAAGAGCTTGTGAAAATAATGACAATATTCTCAATGTTGTAGGTTTCAAGCACATCCCTAAAGATTTTTACCTTCCACATTGATTAATATATGAGAATTAGTTGGGTTCCCTCTCGCTAGTGTGTAGAAATTGATAATTTTAGATACGTGTAGTGTTTATTTCCACATTAAGCGACATTCAGTTAAAATTATGAGGTTGTAATGAATTTATTGTAGAGAATTATTTAATGCATGTTAGAATGGCCAAATACTATAATATGTAAAAATAAACATCATATAATATATTACTTTCATTTTCCTATGTAAAAATTGTACTTGTACGAAAAGGAGATCTAATGAATATGGAAGATTCACCACCTCGCCATAACAGTTTTACTAATGGTATTTTTAAAATTCGATATAGCACTCCAAGTGAAGTGACAAAAATAGGTTATTGATGTTTATGAAATCATAGATAATAGATAATAAACGACGTGATGTGAATTATTTTGGCATGGAATTGCTTGAATTTTTTATGTATGTGTTGTAGACCTACTCAAGAATTATGTGCTTAATGAAAGGAAAGTAATTTATGATGGTGCCTTGTTGGCTCAAGGGGTCCTAACCCAAGTTTATATGTTCAAGGTTTTCCAACAAACCCTTATACTATTGGCCCTTTCGGCAGTGGCCTTCTTGCGCAGGCCAAAGTCTCACCCGAAGTAGTATGGGTGGGTTTTGGAACCAGGTTTCCACACCTTGGGAGAGGGTAGGTAAGTCAAGCAGAGCTATGTTCAGCCTTATAATGACCAAATCTTGCATTATAGAGCCAATATATACCGATTCCCTTTGCATCCTCGTGTGCAACAACAATGATATTCACAGAAATCAGTAGATCATGAACTCACATAACAATAATGCAGCTATTCTAGATATTCTTGTATGAAGTAAAACAGAAAAAATCCAGATCACAACATAAATAAGTAACACAGGTATGTTCGCAGCTTAAATCAATAATACAGTATCATATATTAAGCAATCAAACATCACAGATTCATATCACAGTAACTCCAGTGGATTCAGATATTCAACTATACTTCCACATTCATTAATCCTCCAGATCTACTTACAGTACCCCAAAACCCAACCCGCGCACATAGCAACAGGGTCCGCACACAGTAGGACAGAGGCCCTCCATGCAGACAACAACATGAGTCCTTACCCAACAACCCTGATCAGATCTATTGATTCGCACTTAGCAGCAATCTCTTATCATTCTTAGTCTATCTTACAACTCAAAAAGGTTCAACTACTTATGCTATTTTAGCCTATGCATCCAATGGTCTGCACACCGTGGTTTGCAAACTCTTGGTCTACCCTTGACATATTTACAATGCTTTTGGGGCTTTGACCCACCCCAAAACCCCTGTGCTAGACTAAATATAATAAAAAAATACACAAAATGGACCAGTTCTGTAGCTTGCAGGAGACCCTATTCCAACAGTCCCCCAACACAATCTTATGACTCGTTCCAAGTCACTACAATGGTAGGTTCATCATCAGCGCCTACACAACTACTCCAACCATATAGTCATTTTATCTGATATGGTTTGAGCCGACTACCATTGACATATCCTGGCAGCACATCGCCATGCAGGGTGGTCAGCCGAACAACTCCACCATCTGTGATCTCCTTAACGGTATAGGGGCCAAGCCAGTGCTATCGAAACTTACCTGGATGTTTTGAAACCTAGCTATCATATAAGAGGATCAAGTCATCCTTCACGAAGGTCTTATGGAAAATATGTTGATCATGCCAGGCTTTATCGTGGGCCTTTTGAACTTGATGATGGAAATTAGCCAGGAACTGATCTTCCTCTAAAGTCATAAGCTGCACTAATCGCTCCTCCATGATGTTAGGGTCCACCATATTCGTAACCGCTATGATACACAGACTAGGAAGAATGTACTCTAGTGGCATAATGACCTCCTTGCCATAGACCATCCTAAAAGGAGTTTTCCTAGTTAGCTTCTTGCAGGTGGTTCAATAAGCCTAAAGAACTGATGGGATGCGCACATCCCAATCGCTGTGATCGAAATTGCAGACCTTTGTCAGTGCTTGCTCCAATATTTTGTTAAAGGCTTCAACCACACCATTAGCTTGTGGGTGATATGGTGTGCTTTTTTCATGATGGATTCAAAACTCTGCGGTCAAAGCTTTGATTTTTTCGTTAACAAAGTGCATACCCCTGTCGCTCATGAGGATCTTCAGACACCCAAATCCAGTCAAGATCTGTTCAAAGATGAAATGCGCAGCGATATCCGTAGTACAATATTTTACTACTTGTTCTTCAGCCCACCTAGTTACGTAATCAGTGGTAGTAATAATGTAGCGCGCACCCATCTTCTTGCTTGGTGGGTTGATAGGCCCTATGAAATCGATGGCCCACTTATCAAATTATTGTAGGGCCATTTGTGGTTGAAGGGGTATTTCATCCCTGCGAGATGGCCTCCCTGTTCGTTGACACGTATCGCAGGCTTTACAATGATCGCGGGCATCACGATGCAGGGTAGGCCACCATAACCTAGCTCTCAAGACCTTTTGCACCATTTCTTTCCCTGCATAGTGACCTATTGCTACACCGTCATGAGCCTCTACCAATATAGCATGCCTTTCATGCTCCAAACCATATCTCCGCAATAATTCATTAGCTCCATCTTATATAACTGACCTGCAATGATGGTAAAATCTGCTACTCAAGCGACTAGCTCTTTCTTCTGTTGTACTGAATACTCTGGGGGTGCCATTCCAATAGTCAAGAACTGAATGATATTAGCGAAGTGGGCATCTATTACCTTAATAGCAAACAAATACACATCAGGAAATCCATCCTCTAGGTTGGTTGGCTCCTCACCACTCTCTATTCGTAATAAGTGATCCTACCCTGCATTCAACCTTCCCGAATTAACGATGATTTCAAAGTCATACTCCTGAAATAGCAGTAACCATCAACATATTTTTCCTCTCAAAACGGGCTTATTTACCAGGTACTTCAAGGCTGAATGGTTTGTAAACATTTTGAGGTGTCCTCCTAACAAGTAATGCCGATATTTCTGCAAAGCGTACACCATGGACAACCCCTCCCGCTCTGTAGTGGAGTAATTACGTTCGGTGCCAGAGAGTTTCCGACTAGCAAAGGCAACCGGATGATCAATGTCTCCTTCTCCTAGCTACATAAGGATAGCCCCAAGAGAAATTCCCGATGCATCGACGTGGACATGAAAGACCTTCTCCCAACTAGGAAATATTAGAATAGGGCTGAGACCATCTTTTCTTTAAGTAACTCAAAGCTCTTTTGACACTCGTCATCCCAAAAGAACGAAACACCCTTTTTGAGAAATTTTTCCATAGGGGTCGTGATCAGTGCGTAGCCTTGAATGAATTTTCGGTAATAGCTTGTGTGCCAAAGGATTGAGCATAGCTGTTTCTTTGTTGTTGGTACTGGAAATTTGATGAGAACTACGATTTTGGTAGGGTCCACCATCAGCCCTTGTCGACAAACTATATGGCTGAGCAGGATACCAAAGGGTACACAAAAGATACACTTCTTGATATTTAAGGAAATGTGGTGCTTTTGGCAGGCATCCAACATCATGTGCAAGTTTGATACGTGTGCCTTTACCAGGCCGAAGACGGTCCAATCATCGAAATATACTTCTAGGAACTTGTGGATAAATTATTTGAACACTGCAACCACTACCCGCAAGAAAATAGTAGGGGCATTCTTGAGACCAAACAGCATGACAGTATAATGGAAATATTCCCACTCTGTGGTGAACGTGGTTTTGTTGTTGCCCTCAGGAGAAATTCTAATCTGATGGTACCCTGAGAATCCATTCATAAATGAGTATGCTTCCTATCCCCCCACGCCATCCAAAATTTCATCTGATAATGGTGTAGGGAATGGGTCATGAACACATGCGTTGTTCAACTTGTGCAGGTCCACACAGATCTGAATCTCCCCTTTAGCCTATTTCTCCTGAACTACCATTGGGCTAACCCAATCTGACTGTTCGACAGGTTTGATGATACTTGCCACAATCATTTTATCAAGTTCCTCCTTGACTTTCTGCTTATATTTGGGGTTCAACCTATAGGGTCATTGTTTTACGGGCCATGCATTCAGTTTGAGAGTGATATGCATGACCCCTAAGTCCCCCGTGATCCCCTTTAGTTCCGAGAACTTTATTGGGAATAAGTCCTGGTACTCGATGACTAAATCGACCACTTTTCTTACTGTATTTTCATCCCAATAGTCCCCAATCTTAGCCAAATTAGGGTGTTCTTCCGTCCCAATATTGACTTCACGCATCCTGAGAGGCTTAGTGACATCCACCTCTTGCAACGGGGGTCCTGCAGCGGGGTACTCTCCTTGCGACTCTGAGATAGAGACATACCGTTTGTCTTCTTCACTTTCTTCTCTTGCCAAGCTGCGACAATTGACAACATCTTGCATCTATGATTCCCATGTCGGCGCCCCAAATGCTTTAGTGGAGCTGGGTTCCTTGAACACAAATGTATCTATATCCTGTAGGACTTCGTTAAGTGCTTACGACCCCCCTATGAGCCCATATTTCCCTATGAATTCGTCCCTTAGAGTTTCCTAGTGGCGGGTGTGTTGATGTAGCTCCACATCCAGGTACCATATAGTAGGGATTGGATCTAACACATGAATGAAAAAGTGAACCCATTCTTCCATAAATCTGTCACCCCATGCTTTGATCTAGGCCAACAAGTGTTTATGCGGGTCCCCTGGGCGAAGGAACATCTCGACCCGCACCTTTACCGAAGGCTCGAATCGAAGGAGCATCATGTCCCAATAGTCCTCCCAGTCTTGGAACGCCCCTTTGTGCGTCTCCCACCATCTTGTAGGAATTTCCCACATCGCTAGATTAAGGGCCCATATCCTTCATTCTCTTGGAACCTCAGCTTCGAATGCTCGCAAAAACTCTTTAATGCTACCAAAACCATAAAAGTAGGGTAGGTCTCTTACCTCTGAGGAGATGCAGCAGAAGTCCCTTGTGACACGAAGACATTGCAATGCCGATACATTATGCAACTGATTTTTCCAATTCTCCATCTCCCCGTTAGAGTCAGAGAAGCACTCACTATCCTTTTCCCAACAAAGTAATCCTCTTACCATGGGGTTGATCCAATATTTGTCTCGCGCAATCAACTTATAAATTTGATCCACCTCCTCTTCATCACGCACTGGCTCTGTGTATCGTTCACCTTCCGCAGGATCTAATGGTATTATCACCCTTGTACCATTATTATCAAACACCATGCTTCTCTTTTTGAGGTTGATGATACTACCCATATCTATGGCCCAATCTAGCCCTAAGATCGCAGGGTAGGGGTCCACATCTTCTACAATTTCAATTACTTCAAAGTCAGCTCAGGCCTTTACTCCTACGATATCCACCGTAATTTTAGACAACCTTCCTAGTGGGATGATTTTCTACTGATTTTCCATGCGTAGCTGAATAGTGGACCATTCCAACTTAGGCTCTCCCATTCGTTGCCAATTATTCTTAGGTAACACGTTCGCATTTGACCCTAGGTCCAAAATAACCTGACTCATTTCGTAGTCACCAATTTGCGCAGTCAACCTCATTTCTCTTCTGGTTCATTTCTTATACCTGTATAGCTTGTGCACATCCTTGACCTCCGGGGGTATATTGGGTCACATTACATAGCTATCTATTAATGCCTGAAGATTCTCCACAACCATTGGGTTGTGCAACAGCTTCATACATGCCTGCAAAAAGGGCTCGACCCCTCCTCTGCCTTGAGGTTTGCAGGTGCCCAAGCAGTAGCTGCCTCTGCATCAGCAAATTCCTTATGAGCTGCGAAAAATGTTTCTTTTCCCTTTTTTAGGTCCAAACCTTCTTGTTTAATAACAGCTTGTTGGATCAGAGGTTCCATTGCAGCCTCCTCCTCAGGTCCCCTGGTGGCCATCCCACTACATGTTACAACATTCACTCTTGGATCTTTGTCTTGCAACTCAGCCTTAACTCTCTGCACATTCTGTGTAGGTGTCGGCTACTTTTCCTGCATTTTTGCTATCAAGATTGGGAAATCTTCAATCGCATCGTCCAACTATCTGCAATATCAGCAGGATTGCCTTGTAGGGTTCAGAAAGTCCCTAGCAAAGTGTCCTGCTTCTCCGCAGTTGTAATAGATTAGCTGTCTTCATTCCTGACCTGCACTTCCACCTTAGCCCCCTCCCCTACCCCTTGATGGGGAGCCACCTATGCCTGCGGGGGTTCTTGGCGACATAGGGTTTGATTGTACTCTATATAATTTTCCTCGATCAATCATCAAATCATATGTCCGACAGTTTTTTTCATCATGTCTCATTGATCTGCATAACCTACACCATTTTTGCTTCACCTCTAGAACATACGCAGTCAGGCAGGGATAGTAGTTGGTATCGTGCAACCCCACAACGCGACAATCATCATACCATAGCACTGGCCCACGGGGTCCTACAACTTCCCTAGGGTGCAATGGGCTAGCCCCCCCGGCCTACATATAGTCTGCTAATAGAGGGCAGTTATCCTAGGTATGACCATTCACCCGACTTCGTATGCACCATCTCTTGAGGCTAGCCTCTCCCCCCCATTCCTTCTGCAGATTCTGGATCTCTATGTGCACCGCTTCCAGCTATCCCTGGATCTATTGGATGCCCAACTGAGTCTCGTCTCGCAGCACAAATTCTAACTTCATGGCACCCTCGAAGGCTTTCTCGTATGATTCAAAATTTTGGTGCCCCATAGGTGCATGCAGGTGAGGTAGCAACATAGCAATGAACCATTCTGTGTGATGTCTGTCATAATATTGGAATCCCCCTTCTTTGATCACCTTCTTTAGTCGTTGATCGGCCTCCCACATAGATTCAGAAGGTCCTTGCTTGAAATCCTTTAGATCAACCATGATTTGGGAGTAGGACTTTGGTTTCTTGAACTGTTGTTTCATGGGGTTCTTAATATCTTCAATGGTTGCATTTTCGTTTTGGCCGATGTATCCCATGTACCAGTCCAAAGCTCTTCCTTTGAAGGCAAGGGATAGTGGTGCCCTTTTCACTGCATCACTATCTAAATTCTGCGCATTCCATACCGATCCTATGACAAACCAGAAATGATCCATGTCTTCATCCCCCACACCCTTAAATGTTGGCAACTTCATGTGCGTAGCCATGTCATCTTCTAGTGGCGGGGGTGTAGGTGAATTCTTACCTGTAGGCTGGTTTGAAAGTGGTGTGGCTGGAGGATTCTGTGAGGCTGCTTCTCTTACCTAACTGTAGAAAAATCTATCTCCTTCTAGGCTAGTTTTGTAGTATTTTCCATTTCGCGTTGTGCTCCCATCCAGATCAGAGGTCATTCACTCGGTATGGCTACACAGAATACTCTTTTTGCATAATAATATCTTAATCAGCAATGGTAAGGTCTTCAGAAACTTACCTCGGAACCCCTTGAATAATATTTTCTCTGCTTCAGAGTAGGAGACAAACTGATTAATGGCAAATTCTGTCACAAATCCTCCCAACACACTGTCTACCTAATGGTCCACCGTGCGAGTGATGGTGTTATCAGTCTCTTCTAACTGCTGGATTAGTTCGGGGGTCCACTCTGTGACCCGATCGTCCTTCCAACACTTCTAAAATTCCACCAACCTTGCGAGCCACTCCTAGAGCTCGATCACAATCATTACAAAGAAGATCTCATAGATCTACATGAAAATGTACTTATTCTTCCAATATTTGTTGGTCAACCTCTCACTGTCGTTTTCCTTTACGGAAAATTCCTGAACTTGTTATTCAAACCATTAATCAATTTCCTTTCTCTCAGGCTTCCAGTATGGCTTTGGCATTACCCGATCCCTCTCTCAAAATGCGCCAGGTCTCAGCAATAGAACCATTTGTTGGCTCAAGGGGTCTTGACCCAGGTTTGGATGTTCAAGGTTTGCCAACAAACCCCTATACTACTGGCCCTTCGGGAAGTGACCTGCTTACGCAGGCCAAAGTCTCACCCGAAGTAGTATGGGTGGGTGCTGGAACCAAGTTTCCACACCCTGGGAGAGGGTATGTAAGTCAAGTAGAGCTACGTTCAGCCTTAAAATGACCAGATCTTGTTTTACAGAGCCAATATCTACCGATTCCCTTCGCATCTACGTGCGCAACAATAATGATATTCACAGAAATCAGTAGATCATGAACTCACATAACAATAACACAACTATTCTAGATATTCTTGTATGAAGTAAAACTGAACAAATCCAGATCGCAGCATAAATAAGTAATACAAGTATTTGCGCAGCTTAAGTCAATAATACAACATCATATATTAAGCAATCAAACATCACAGATTCATAGCATAGTAACTCTAGTGGATTCAGATATTCAACAATACTTCTGCATTCATTAATCCTCCATATCTACTTACAATATCCCAAAACCCAACCCGCGCACATAGCAGTTGGATCTGCACACAGTAGGAAAGACGCCCTCGTGCACACAGCAACGAGAGTACTTACCCAACAACCCTGACCAGATCTATTGATTCGCACTTAGCAGCAATCTCTTATCATTCTTAGTCTGTCTTACAACTCAAAAAGATTCAAATACTTATACTATTTTAGCCTATGCATTCAATGGTCCGAAAACCATGGTTTGCAGACTCTTGGTCTACCCTTGATCCATTTACAATTCTTTCGGGGCTTTGACCCACCCCAAAACCCCTGCGCTAAACTAAATATAAGCAAAAAATACACAAAATGGACCAGTTTTACAGCTTGCAGGAGACCTTGTTCCAACATGCCTTATTGTTGTAGGAAGTAGTAGAGAATACATGAATGGAATTGAAAAACCATAACTATAAAGATAGCTAAGAGGAGAGTCCCTTGTAACCATTAAGCATTGGAAGGGAGATGTGAGGGAAACACTAGGAAATTGTGCTTAGATGGATTGTAGCATTGGTTCCAAGTTTTAGATTTATGTGAAAATTAGTATGAGGTATAAATCTAATGGGAACATAATTAGGTTGTGAATAAAGTGATCAAGCATCCTTTTCCAACTCAACTATCAAAACAATACAAAATGATGGTGATGTGTCACCTTGGAAAAGGCTTGTCTTGTGGAAAGGATAACATTATGGAATCGATTGTACATGACAATTCCATCAACTCATTCTAGTTCCATTCATAAAGATATAATGGATCCATGGTTGCACTACCCTCTTGATAAATCATTGAAAAAATAAATATTGCTCTGACTGTTTTGGGGGTGTTCCTAGTAGAAATTTTAACTCTCAGGATAGATGAATTATGTACCTACTAAAAAGGTTTCCAATCTTTATGCATAAAAATAATATTCTTATTCAAATGAGAGAAATTACTCCCCTTGGAAAAAAGTGTTGGCAGGTATGGTCAATGCTACAAAAATTGCAATTCCAAGAAAAACTAGTAAGGAATCTCCACCAAATCAATTAATTCAGATAAGGCCATGGCTATGAGTGTGAGAAGAGAATCTGGAATAATTTTCCAACCTGCTATAGATGCATTTTACAAAGCCTTGGCTACAAATCAATGACCAATCTCCTAATGGAATAGTATCGATAACCCTAATAGTTCAAAAGATGATCAACCTCCTTATCTATTTCTCCACTGTCAATGCCACCTCCCAAAATGCGAACAACTAATTTAGTACCTATGAAGCCTAGTAGGTCAAATATTAGTAAACTTGCCCTATTTCTCTAGACTAAGAGTTACAATAAAATCAAATATGCAAGGCATAAGCTCAATTTGTGGGCAATCAAATATAGGAATACATAATATATTGGGTAAACTAATAGTAAGTGGAAATATAATTTTTGAACCCTAAATAATTGAGCAAACTCCATCGATATGACTACAATTATATAAGAGATAAAATATTGAAATGTATTTAATTTTTTTCATATTTAAGACAAACAATGTGTATATTACGGCTTGTATGTAAGGCATGCAACCTTATTTTAAGTATCAAAGTTAAGCATGAAAGATAGTCCACAGACATAATATATGTCTCCTGAAAAAAAAAAAACAACTAGAGGAAAATTTCCAAGAGTTTATACCAGTGTATATGTTCTATATGTACTAATTCACCACTTAAAACTTTAGAGTGTGTCAAGTTGAGTGAGGATTTCAAATAGGTCCAATATTTCATCACATAACTATATTAAATCCCACCATCACAGTATGATGTGGCAGAAACCCAACTATTCTTTATATGACATTGTGTGACTAGGTGTGATCACAAGTCCTAATAGTGGTCATCAAGCTTGTAATAATACTATGGTTTTAAATCCTAGGTCATAACTACAACATGTATGATACCGTGCCCTGAATCCTTTAAGAAAATATTAAGAAAAACTATAACACAACCCAATAAGGATCTTTCTCTCTCTCTCTCCCTTTATTCCTTCAAATATCCAGTTGGATGGTGGCTCAACTTTTCGTGAGAATAGTGGTTGTTAATCAAATGGGTTCTAGTGGAACTCGAGCCTTAGTGAACTAGAACTAGAGAACACATGGAGAGCTATGCCTTGAAATTATTTATCTAATCAGATTGAGCTAACCAATGAGGTTATACTACACACACACATAAAAAAAGAGTTATTATTATTAAGGGACGCTCAAGCCTTCTATGTGTGAGTTGATTTGTAATAAGAAAAAAAAATTCTAGACCCCATTCTCATAACTGCACCTTAAGTCTTGGGTTAGCATAGTAACCACCTCTAGTTGGGTAAGGGGGTGTGTTACATCACCATGTATGGAATAAATATGCATAAGGTTCCTTTGTTTCACAGTGATTTCCTTCGTTATTTGAAAATGGACAAGGTGATAAAATCATGTTATTTTTTGTGTTGTGAATAATTTTTATCCCTTGGTTCTCGTTTCACATCGTGCTTCATCAAAACTTCATTCACCAGCCAATGCTTACAAGGCGGGATGTGAAACTTCACATCACCTATTGGAGAGATTCTCATTTACAGGTTCTATATTTTGTTGGACTACTCCAAATTGAAACATCCAACCAAGATATTATATTGAGATGTGAAAATTCACATTAGTTGATGGAAAAATTTCTACAGATGGAATTTTCTCTATCCCCCAGCTCGGTCACCCATGACATTTTCCAATTTAAGTCATTCAGTGAAGGCTCCTAAGGTAGTAATTGTAAATTCACAACAATTTACAAAATAATTTCCATCTCGCAGCCTCTGTCTACCACACCACCACCCCATACTTCATTTTCTTGATCCTATTTACTCCATGGCAGGACATCAAATCCTCCAATAGATGATGGAAAATAGTTTGACTCATGATTCCTGTTAGCCCATGGAACCTTGAGTCGTTGAAACCCTACCAAAATTAAATTAGTCGTAACTCCTCAACCCTTAGGAATTTTCTAGGTTTCCATATGTTACTAAAAAGGTATTTTTGAGGACTATCCAACATGTATTTTGTAGGAGAATCCAAGCTTATATTATACATACAAAACTCCTTCAACCAACAGGCCATTGAACCATACATCCACTAGTCATAATCATAAGGTTTTGAGAGTCCATAGCTTATCTTGCTACTGTGATGGTTCTTAATTAAATACCTTAACTACCAGCACAGTCCCCCTAATCTTAACGTCAATTTTCTTACCAAGGTTCCACTCTCACCAGGCTCCACAACAAAGCTTCATCTTTGCTCACTCTGTCTGCAAGTTGTCTCATCACTACCAAGTTCCAACAAAACAATGCCAAGAATCTCCCATTCACTGAGGTTGACATCAATGCACTGAAGTTGAAATCGATTCCAACACAACAATGTTAACAATGGGTTATATGTGGTGGTGCCCATAACCCAATTGTTGGATGAATGAAATCTCGTCCTCCCTGTGTGTTTTGATACATGTGCCTAACAACCTCTCAAGGATCTATTAACTATGGTGATGCATTTTTTTACTAAAACCTGAAAGTTTTGGTGTAATGACAGTTTTTATTCCAACAAGTGGTATCAAAGTCAAAGGTATTGAGTTTGAAGCACACCTAGGTCACGTTGGGTGGGGGAGATTTCTAGATGAATGAAAGTTAGCGCTACTCGCATTTTTCGTGGCATGCACCTAAAAACTTCTCAAGGATCCATTAACTTTGGTGATATGTATGTTTACTAACACCTACAGGTTTTGGTGTAATGAAAATCATGATTCCAACATTTGATCCAACGATTATAGAGTGCCTCACATAAGAAATATGCATACGCATATAAATAATTGCATTTTTTGTTTTACGAAAAAGACATAAGCAACCTTGGAATACCCTCCTTACCTTCGCATCAAGTGAAGACATGTTGCTTTGAATCTCTTCCTTTTTTCCCTTGAAAAAATTGCAATTTTATTACTACATAATGAGTTATAAAATTACGTATTTTAGGTTCTAAAGATATTTTGCTATATTACAACAATATATTCAAAAAGAGGCCCTCTAAAGGATATACATATATGATACTATCACAATAAGTGAGATCATATACTTTACATAGAGGTATTCAATCTAGAGAGAGCCATTTGGAATTAGCTACTAAACTATAATATATTTTCACTTTTCCAAGAAAACTAAATAAAGTAATGCCTCCCATGATCTTGTAGAATTATATAATTCATAAAACCATTAAACACGTGTATAGCAAGAGAAACATCATGAAATGGGGGATGATATTACTTTGAGACGTCCCCATCATGAGACATTGAAATAAGTTAGGTCCCTTTCTACATCAAAATTTCCACTTTTGATAAAACATCAACATCTACATTCCATTCCTTGTATATATGATGAAAGGAAAATATGATCAAATTATCAAAAATTAATCTCAAATCCACAAAAAAAAAAATAATGAAATTTTATTATATTATTTTTACCCCTTTATCCACTTGTTGAATTTATGGAATCCTTAAGCACTCGAGGCCTGGTAAACCCTTTCTCCATAGCAAGCTACAATAATAATTTTAGTGCCATCAACTTTGCACAATTATTTGAACCCTCTCCCAATCCTAACTTTAAGTAGTGTATATATGAGAAATAAGGACTATATTTCCCCCCCACCCTAGTGAGGAGGATTTCCTTGATATTCCGCATCAAAATAATCCTATGATAATTCCTTGTTAATCCCTTACTTCATCACTTGCTAGTGAGTGACCTAGTTTGGGCCCTCTAGGAAATAATTCAAAAACTTAAACCTTGAGCTACAACTAGAATTGGAGAAATAAAATTTTCATTAAAGATGTAATTATTTCTAGCCAACCAAATTCCTGAAGCCATGATAATCGATAATTCCTAAAATAGTCTAGTTTGAGGATTCAATAGTTAATTCCTCAAAACTTTCACCACCAAAATTACCCTCCAAACATTTTTTCAGCCAATATGTGCCTCTAAATTTTCCCATACTATTTGCATGAATTCCCATCTCATAATTAGGTGATTATTATATTTTTCAATTTTGGTATATAAAGCACACCTATTAGGTCCTTCCCAATTACGTTTTTGTAATTAACCCAAGTTAACGACCTTTTTTTTAATACGACCACATGAAAATTTGTTTCCTTTAGTGTACACTTCAGTTTCACAATGGTTTCCACCACCAAATTACCTCCCTTATCTCCTTGTCTCAACAAATAATAATATAAATCCTCCTAGGAATGCAAATGTCAGTCGAAGAAAAGGACCAAACCAACTCATCCATGTAGTATTTTATTTCGATCGAACTAGACCATAAACATGAAAGAAAGTTGTCACACCTACCAAAAATTTCACCAAAAACCCTAAATCTATCCACTAACCATCAACCATGGCCCTAGATAGAAGTCGACCCCATATCGGCAATATGTGATAACTTGATAATTCCTCTTTCGCTAGAGATTGGATCACATAGTGTCGAAGTAAATGGTTTCTTCAACTATCAACCCATGCATCTTCATCAAACTAACCAAGTATACTTGACCAAATTTCCATGACAGTGCCTTCCTAATCAATGGGAAGGACTTTATCACTGCCTTTGTCATCACAAATATGTTTTCACTATCCTTCACCCTTCTTCTTATCCACCCTTCCATAATATTCGAGGTGATATGTTTATCCATCACTACTTGCTACCAATAACCTTAACATTTTATGAGCTTCCACACACTCTTGGAAACCAATGATTTAGAGAACAAAAAAATGTCCTTTAAACCCCATCCCCCTTGGGATTTAGGAAGATCCAACCTATCCCTTTTTACCTAAATTGATTTAATCTCACTCAATCCTCCCAATAAGAATATAAAATTGATCTTTCTTTGTATTTCCAACACTGGTTTTAAAATCCATGACAAATACATCCAATCAATAGGGATTTCCTCAAGAATATACTTTAATAGACTAGGTGCCCACCCTTGGATAACTATCTAAGACTCCAAAAAGATAGTATTTTCTCCATATTTGTAATCAACCAATTCAAATTTTTTTCCTAATAGCTAGTTTGTTTTTAATATAAACTAAGATATTTTAATCTTGACTCCATATCAACGCTTCAAAAGGGGAAAAATTCCTAAAACAACTTGATATCATCTTCCTCCACCCCACAATAGTAGACCGTAGGTTTCAAGACATTGATCACTATATGGTAGAGAAATATAGATATTATATAATTGCAATCCTCACCAAATATCTCATTGACCTATCACAAAAAATGAGGGCATCATCTACAAAAATAAAATGAGATATGTAGAAACTTTCTCCTATTTGAACGCCTTTAATTCTCATGCTCTTTTTTCCTCTAATATGGATCTACTCAAGCCTCTAGTAACAATAAAAAATAGTAATGGAAACAAAGGATAACCCTGTTAGAGTCCTCTAACAACCTTGAATAATTTCAAAGTATCCCTATTTATTAATGATACAAAATACATTGTGGTGATGTAACACATTACCCAATAAATGAAAGGAATTTCAAACACTAAAGGTGTTTGTATTAAATGGATATATAGCGAGTTTGTCCTATCGCATGATTTTGAAAATTATAGTTTTATGATCACCACCCTTTATTTCTTTAACTTTATACAATGGAGGCCTTCCTTAGCCACCCCAATTGCCTCATGGATTTTCCTTCCTTCTAAGAAGCCAAATTGTTCCTCTAAGACTAATTTGGATAAGAGTCTCTTCATCCATATAGAAATCACATTTTCCACAATCGTATAAATGTTATCCCATAAGGAAATAGGAAAAAATTCTTAACATGGAGAAGGATTGCCATTCTTTGGAATAAGTGCTATAAATTTCTACTTGAATAATACCATCATTTTAGCACCTACCCTCAACTCTTCCACCACCCTAAGAATGGCATTTTCCAACAAGTCTAAAACACACAAGAAGAATTTCACTATCCAACGATTAGGCCCTATAATATTATCCTTTTGAAATCTATATAGTAATCCATTTAATTCCTATAAGTATACTTCTTCCATTAATTGAATGTTGTCCTCGCAATGAAAAAACTAAGGAAAAAATAATAAATCCTTACAATATAATCTCTTGTGGCTCTTTCTTCTACTTTGAATAAGTTCTCAAAATTGGATACTCCTACCTCGAAAAGCTCCTCAAAACAGCTTATATCTCCACCATCCTACTTTGGAAACTTCCAAATTACATTTGATTTTTTTATGCCATGTGCATATTTTTGGAATAATTTGGAATTCTCATCCCCTCTTTCTAGCCACAATGCTTGACTCTTGATATGTGAAGTGGAAACCTTATCCCCTAGGATTTGTCTTTATATGTGTTCCAACTACAATACTTTGAGTTTTTTGGATTTTGATTAACAACCTCCTCCATCATACTCATAAATATTTTATGGAGATTCCTCACACTCAATAAGGAGCAAGTCATCCTTTCTTCATTTTTTGAGCCCAACAGATAGTTTATTTTTTAACTTATTTAATATTCCCAATTATTTGAATACTTATCACATCTACTCTTGAATAATAAAACAGTTTCCACAAACTATTAATATTATTTATATAATTTTCATCATATATCCCTTCTATATTAAATTTAAAAGGATTAGGTGACTTTGGACTAACATTTTATATTTCTAGAATAATTGGAAACTCATCTCCATCAAATACACATGGTTGAAAACGAAGTGAATCTTCTAGCATCCCCTCTAGTATAAAAATCATATCCAGTATATTTTCCAACCTTTCCATCCCCACCCGCTTATGCAATCATGTGGGCTTTAATTTAACAAGTTCAATATTTGGAAGTCCTCCCTCTTCAATCTTATGTAGAAATAAATCAGAGGATCCCAATTGGCTTTCGGGCCCCAAGTCTATGAATTTCCTATAAAAAAATTCATATTTCCCCCACATTAAATGTTAATACTTCATATAATATTTTTGGAATAGATCATCCTAGTATTATTTCCTTTCCACAAACAAGCATAAATATTTAGTAGCAAGAAATTTTTTTCTATATTTTATGAGAATAGTTCCACTCCAATACCTTAGAAAATTGATGTAATGGCCCCTCCCACATTTTGTTGGAAATTTAATAAAACAATGCTCCTCGTGTGTTTCACAACATGGACTAACCGCCTCTCATGGATCCTTACCTTTGACGATGCAACCATTGACTAAGACCCGTGGGTTTTGGCCTAATGTCAATCATGATTCCAAATAAGTGGCATCAAAGCGTAGGTCATGAGTTCGATACACACCCAGATCGCGTTGGGGGGGGGGGGGGGGATATTGTTGGAAATTGGATAAACCAATGCTCCTCGTGTGTTTAGTGACATGGAATAACCGCCTCTCATGGATCCTTATCTCTAGTGATGCGACCCTTGACTAACACTCGAAGGTTTTGGTATAGCAACAATCATGATTCCCAACACATTTACCCAATTTCACTGGTCTACCAGCATAAAAAAGAGACAAAGGGTTGTTGGAAAAATACTGAGAAGGGGGGTGAATCAGTATTTAGAGCTGACTGACAATTTTTTGTTTTCCATTCTTTTAAAACCATATTTTACATTACTGCATCCAACTTGTATGTCCAGAGATCTTATTATGTCTTTAATTAGATCATTGCATCATTCATTCATCAGATAAGCAGTAAGCATGAACAGAAATAACAGAACAAATCATCAAACATAAGCAACACATATGAACACTAGGATTTAAGGTGGAAACCCAATTCAGGAGAAAAACCACCACTGTTGTAATCTCAGTCTTCAATATTTATTATAAAGAATACTTCTTACAATTTTATGCTGGTGCAGACTCATACCAGCACGCAGACACCCATCTGCGGAAGGCTACAACCTTCTCTTGTTTACTAGCCTCTCCTGGAAGGGAGCTACTACCCCTTGTCTTTTTTTACCAGCCTCTCCTGGAAGGGAGCTATTACCCCCTGCTCTTGTTTACCAGCTACCACTGGAAGGGAGCTACAACCCCCTCACTAAAGGCTTCGACCCTCAGATCTACTGCGAACCACGTTTCATCCACTTCCACACAACATACCTTGCAGGCAACCAGATTTATTTATTTTTTCCAGAGGTGCATTCTTAATTCAGATCTCTCAGCAATCTGTTACTCGTTCCATACAGATATACTTCAGTGAAGTATTCATTCACAACCCTTACTCATGCATATGTTCTTCATGATTTCATTAGTTGATTAAACCAGGAATTAATCATAATCTGATCTAGAGATCTTGATCAATCATCATATTCACCGGTGCACCATAGATTCAGATATATCAGAGTTTATTCATACAAATATCTATAAAAGAGATTCGTTTATTATCAACCCTTTCGCATGCACACAGTTCTTCATGATTCTCATCACCTTATATAGTTTTCGCCTTTATTAAAACCTTAGGTCAAAACCATTTAATTACTAATGGTATTCCTGGTCGGTAATTCCTTTAGTTTACCCTACGTCCTCTTTGATTTTCTTTTAATTTATTTATCAATTTGAAGAAATTGATAAATAAAAATATTTACAATTTTGAACTGAAATTTAGGATTAAAGTTAACCCTCCGCATTTTAACCCTTTCAAACAATATGATAAACCTTTGACCCTGGGCCCACAAATATAGTCAATAGCCAATCCAATATGCGCACGGTACCATAATTAAATTTAGCGCAGGTCCAGCGTCTGATCACCGTTAGATTAGCAAGCTTCCAGATCAACGGGGTATATGCATATCGCTTGACCTCTGATGCCGAACGTTAACGTGCGATGGCCCGCCGTACCTGTGTTAATCTTTGTGCACCTTCAAAAAACGATGATCGTCCGATGACCCCTTCCCAGATGAATGGCGCTCAACGATATCGCTGGGCATCCTGGGTTGAACTATAACGCGCGATGGCGCTCAGTGACAAGAAGTTTTCCGTGGGTCCTCCTTGCCACGTGTCGAGTGATCTATGGAATCGCTCCCAACTCCTCAAATACCGCTCACTCCGCATAGGTGGCGCAATGAAAACCGTAAACCGCCTTCACTGTTCACTTGGTCATGGTTCCGTCGCCTTTCTTTTGTTATGTTTTACCTCTTTTCTTCCAGGTTCTGTTCATGATTCCAAACGATTAGTTCTGGGTTTGTGCTATAACTCTGGTCTATCTTAGGCAGGATTTCCAATAATCAACGAACAACAGTAGTTCTCTTCCGACGGGATTTCCTTACAAACATTAACTCGAAACAATTCAATTTCATTGTCTGCTATAATATATCAACCTTCCATTGCATGTTCGGAGTTCTATCCTGTCACAGTTACGCTTCTAACTATACATTCAAGTTCTTGATTTCTGTCTTTGGAAAATTCTGCTTCAATTATGCACTCTAATTCTATTCATTGTCTCTGTGTTGTCTGCTGCCTCAGTTCCTTATCTGCCTTGCTTCCTCTCTGCCTCTTTGCTCTTTCTGTTGGTCTCTTTGCTGCTTCTACTATCTCCCTGTTACTATCTCCTGTTACTATCTCTGCTTCTTGTCTAATGCTGCTCCGTGCTTCTTTCTTTGCCTTGTTTCTGTTCAGATGCTCCTTCTTTGCCACTTATGTTGCCATCAATGACAATATTTCCAACAATATCCCCCTTTGGCATTGATGGCAATACTCTTCCTCAGTTTGTCTTAAAGAAGCCCTTTGTTTCTTTTCCTCCCCCTTTGACATCAATGGCAAAGAATTGATCAAGATCCTTTGAACCGACAATATCATGCTCCCCCTAAGATCATGCTGCATCTTTAAACATAATTCATCCTTTCCAGATGACCAATGCTCCCCCTTAGCCTGTGCATTCAGAGATGCCTAACAACACCTCACAACCAATTTAATCTTCTGTATTTAAGTAGATCTAATCCTCTGCATTGCAGAGACTACTCCCTTTTTCTGTCTGAGATATTCGAACGCTTCCCTGGGTAGAGGTTTGGTAAATATATCAGCAACTTTTTCTTTGGAGGGAACATACTCCAATTTCACCTTTTGTTCACGCACTTGTTCACGTAAGAAGTGATATTTGATGGGAATGTGCTTGGTCTTGGAATTCATAATAGGATTCTTTGAGATACTGATGGCACTTGTATTGTGACACATAATGGAGATAGGAGGTGAACATTTGATTTGAAAGTCTTGTAAGGTTTGCATCATCCAGAGAAGTTGAGTGCAACATGATGCGACAGCCACACATTATGCTTCTGCTGTAGATAAGGCAATAGAGCTTTGCTTCTTGCTAAACCAAGATACTAACCGAGGCCCCATATAGAATGCACCACCACTAGTGCTTTTCTGATCATCAACACTTCCAGCCCAATCTGCATCAGTGTATGCATGAAGAGTAAGATCAGCATTCTTTGGATACCATAGTCCAAAGTCTTGACTTCCTTGTAGATATTTAAATATTCTTTTCACATCCTGAAGGTGAGACTCTTTTGGATTAGCTTGGAAACGTCCAACAATCCCAACTGCATGCATGATGTATGTTCTTGTCCCAGTGAGATAAAGTAGACTTCCTATCATAGATCTATATTCTGGTTGATTCACCGTGGGGGACTCATCATTAGAACTGAGATTACATTCGGTTATCATTGGTGTACTTACAAGTTTGCAATATTCCATGCGATACTTCTTTAAGATTTGCTTGAGGTATTTTTCTTGTGATAAGAATATGCCATCCGTTGCTTGTTGCACTTGCAAGCCAAGAAAGAATGTTAGTTCCCCAAGTAAAGACATTTCAAATTCTTGCTACATATCAGAAGAAAATTTCTGACTCATAGACTCTTCATTACTTCCAAAAATGATATCATCAACATTTACAACCACAATCAATAGTTTGTCATTTTCAGTTTTTGTGTATAAGTTGCCATCAGCAAACCCCTTTGAAAATCCTTTTTGATGAAGATATTTGTCAAGACGATAGTACCATGCCCTTGGAGCTTGTTTGAGACCATATAGAGCCTTTTTAAGTTTACAAACAAGTTTTTCATCATTTCCCAAAATGAATCCTTTTGGTTGTTCTATATAAAATTCTTCTTCTAAATCACCATTGAGAAAAGCAGATTTAACATCCATTTGATAAACTTTGATTTTTTGGAAGCTTGAAAAAGCAAGAAACATTCTTATGGCTTCAAGTCTAGCTACAGGAGAAAAAGTTTCTTCAAAGTCTATACCTTCTTGTTGAGCATACCCCTTGCAAACAAGTCTAGCTTTATTTCTTATAGCATCCCCATTCTCATTTAACTTGTTTTTGAATATCCATTTAGTTCCAATGACATGTTTGTCATGAGGTCTTGGTACTAATTCCCAAGTGTGATTCTTTTCAATTTGATCAAGCTCTTCATTCATGGCTTGAATCCAACATTCATCTTTGCTAGCTTGACTGACACTGTGAGGTTCAATAGTGGACAGAAATGCTAGATTGCTAGAAGATCCCACAAGATTCCTTCTTGTTTGTACACCTGATCCCTTTTCTCCCAAAATTTGAGATTCTGGATGATTCTTTTGAACATATCTAGATGGAGCCTTTTCAGACAACTCCTCTTCAGGTTCTTCACTAGGTGCACTGTTTGTATCATTACTATTTGATGTAGAAGGATATGTGTCCTCATCATCTTCATCTATTGTTTGCTTTTCTTCTTTTGGAGCTGCAGGAGACTCATCAATAACAACATCAATACATTCAACAATCTTTCGAAGTATTTTATTGTAACATTTATATGCCCTACTCCTAGAGGAGTAACCAAGAAATATTCCTTCATCTGCTCTAGGTTCAAACTTGCCAATTTTTTCATCATTATTCTTGATAAAGCATTTGCTTCCAAAAATTCTAAAATGCTTTACAGTGGGAGGTTTACCATACCAGAGTTCATATGGAGTTTTATCACTATTTACACAAACATGTGCCTTGTTGAGAATGTTTACTGCTGTATGTGTTGCTTCTCCAAAAAATGTGTCAGGTGTTCCAGAATCATCAAGCATAGCTCTAGTCATTTGTTGAACTGTTCTATTCATTCTTTCTGCAACACCATTTTGTTGTGGAGTGCCAGCTACAGAAAATTGTCTTTTTATGCCATGTTGTTCACAAAATTCAAGGAATTCGTCTAATGTATATTCTCCTCCGCGATCAGATTTGAGATACTTGATTTTTAGATCTAATTCATTCTCAACTAGTGCTTTGAAGATCTGAAATTTCTCAAATGCTTCATCTTTGTGTTTAAGCAGCCCAATCCAACACATTCTAGAGAAATCATCAATGAATAAGATATAGTATTCTTCACCACGTGGAGAATTTTTCCTCATAGGTCCACATATGTCAGTATGAATGAGTTCAAGAGGCTTAGTTGATGATCCTTCCTTGGCATTAAATTGTACTCTGGTTTGCTTACCTAATTTGCAAGATTTGCATATGATATTTTTAGGTAGAGTAATATTGGGAAGATCACGAACAGCTTTAAGTCTTCTTGATTTGTTGATTTGAGAGAAGATCAGATGCCCCAACCTTCTATTCCATAGCCAATTTTCTAAATATTTACTTAAATAACATTGTTCTTTGAAGTTCTTCAATACATACAGGTTGTTTGTAGTTCTTTTTCCTTTTATAATTGCTTTACCTGTATCAAGATCACGTACCACACATTCTTTTGAACTAAAGACAAATTCAGTTCCTTGATCACACATTTGACTTACACTCAACAAGTTATGCTTTAATCCATCCACATACTTGACTTCATTAGATTTCACATTTTCTTTTAGAAAAACAGACCCTTTTCCCTTAATGACCACAGGAGTATCATTTCCAAATGTAACATTCTTTTCCTTTTCTAGAGCACTATATGAAAAAGTTTGTCTTTGTCACCTGTCATGTGTCCTGAGCATCCACTATCAATGTACCATTGGTTTTCTTCATCTTCTGCAAATAAAGCTATGCCACAATTTTCAACCTGTAATTCCTTCTTTTTCCATACTTTGGAGCTTGAAGGAACATGTTCTTTTGGATGAACTTTGCTTCTGCATTCAGATTCTTCATGGCCAAAGTTATTGCAATAAGCACATTCAACTTCATTTTGAAGAGGAGAAAAGTTGTTATAAGTATTCTTCTTTGTTTCAATATCAATCCTTGTATTTCTTGCTTCTCTTGTCATGATGGTTTTATATGCAACACATTGAACAACTTTATGACCAAAATTGTGACATGAGAAACATTGTCCATTGAAGAAGAAATTTCTGCGATCATAAAATATTCTACATGAATTTACCTGTTGATTGGTGTTTCTCTGAAAGACATTCCTGTTACTGTTCTTTGAATTGAGATGATCATGCTTTACCTGTAAAGATTCTTTATTCCCTTGCTGAGTGGTGGCGTGTTGCAAACCAGCTATAACTGCTTTTAGATAATTTGGTGCTGAAGCCTGAGAAGATTCTCCAATATATCCAAGACCTATCTTTATAAGAGGAGAACATTGTACCTTGATAATCTCATCTAAGTTTTTATATCCTTTAGCAAATATAAGATTCAGAGTCTTTAATTTCTCAAGTTCTTTTCTTAGACTTACTACTTCACACTCTAATTTCTCATTGTGTTTCTCTTTCTCTTCAGGCTGATTTTTTAGAGTTTCTATGATTATTTTAATCTCTTCTAAGAAAATTTTGAGTTTATTGTTTTCATCAAGAAAATCACTGTCTTCTAGAGAATCCACAAAAGTATCCTTTTCTTCTCAAGATTCTTTTTCAAATGCCATGAGAAGTCTAAGATCTTGTTCACATTCTTCCTCACTATTAGATAACCCATCACTGTCTTCATGAGTATAGTAACTCTTTCTAGTGCTAAAACGATTATTATTCCTTCTTACTACTTCCATCCCCTTTTTATGTGTTTCTTTATAAGGAAACTTAGCAGCATAATGACCAACTCTTCCACAATCAAAACATTTGAAAGGAAGCTTACCTCTGAACTGTCTTGTGCCAAGTTGAAGTTTCTTTACAAAGTTTATCTCATCTTCTTCTGAGATATATCCTGATCCTTCTGTTTTTGGTACTTCCTTCCCTTTTGTAGAAGTTCTAAAGACTGCTTCTTTGACTTCAGATGGTCCTCCTCTTCTCATTTCATATGCAGTTAGAATGCCATGAAGTTGCACCACAGTAAGATTTTGAAGATCCTTCTTTTCTTCAAGAGCAGAAACTTTTGACTCAAATTTTGTCGTTAGTGATCTTAAAACTTTCTCAACCAAAGTAGATTTGGTTATTTTTTCTCCCAGATTTCTCATACGATTTACAATATCATCAAGACATAAAAAGAAATTGGCAATGATCTCCTCATTATCCATTTTTAGATTCTCGTATTGAATTCTGAGAGTTTGGAGTTTAACACTTTTTACCTTTGCATCACCTTCATAACTTAGAATGATTTTGTCCCATATTGCCTTTGATGTATTCAGCTGCATGACTTTGACAAATTTTGATTAAGTTAGACTTCCCAATAGAGCATTGACTGCCTTTGCATTTGTTTCATAATTCTTTCTTTCCGTCAGATCTGTTGGTACTGCAGCTGGATATTGATTTCCTCCTTCAACAATTTCCCATACCTCTACTCCCAGAGACTGAAGATAGGATCTCATCCTTGTTTTCTAGAAGATTAAATTGTTTCCATTAAAGAGCGAAGGCCTGATAGATGTTGTTCCATCTTGATTTCTCATCTTGCTTGATATTCCTTCTAGCGGCTAAGCTTTTCCAGAAGGACCTGCTCTGATACCAATTGTTGGAAAAATACTGAGAGGGGGGGTGAATCAGTATTTAGAGCTGACTAACAATTTTTTGTTTTCATTTCTTTTAAAACAATATGTTATATTACTACATCCAACTTGTATGTCCAAAGATCTTATTATGTCTTTACTTAGATCATTGCATCATTCATTCATCAGATAAGCAGTAAGCATGAACAGAAATAATAGAACAAATCATCAAACATAAGAAACATGTATGAACACCAGGATTTAAGGTGGAAACCCAATTCAGGAGAAAAACCACCGCTGCTATAATCTCAGTCTTCAATATTTATTATAAAGAATACTTCTTACAATTTTATGCTGGTGCAGACTCATACCATCATGCAGACACCCATCTGCAGAAGGCTACAACCTTCTCTCATTTACCAGCCTCTCCTGGAAGGGAGCTACTACCCCCTGTCTTTGTTTACCAGCCTCTCCTGGAAGGGAGCTATTACCCCCTGCTCTTGTTTACCAGCTACCACTGGAAGGGAGCTACAACCCCCTCACTGAAGGCTTCGACCCTCAGATCTACTGCGAACCATGTTTCATCCACTTCCACACAACATACCTTACAGGCAACCAGATTTATTTATTTTATCCAGAGGTGCATTCTTAATTCAGATCTCTCAGCAATCTGTTACCTGTTCCATACAGATATACTTCAGTGAAGTATTCATTCACAACCCTTACTCATGCATACGTTCTTCATGATTTCGTCAGTCGATTAAACTAGGAATTAATCATCATCTGATCTAGAGATCTTGATCAATCATCATATTCACTGGTGCACCATAGATTCAGATATATCAGAGTTTATTCATACAAATATCTCTAAAAGAGATTTTTTTATTATCAACCCTTTCACATGCACACAGTTCTTCATGATTCTCATCACCTTATATAGTTTTCGCCTTTATTAAAACCTTGGGTCAAAACCATTTAATTACTAATGGTATTCCTAGTCGATAATTCCTTTATTTTACCCTACATCCTCTTTGATTTTCTTTTAATTTATTTATCAATTTGAAGAAATTGATAAATAAAAATATTTACAATTTTGAACTGAAATTTAGGATTAAAGTTAACCCTCCGCATTTTAACGCTTTCAAACAATATGATAAACCTTTGATCCTGGGCCCACAAATATAGTCAATAGCCAATCCAATATGCGCACGGTACCATAAGTAAATTTCGCGCAGGTCCAGCGTCCGATCACCGTTAGATTAGCAAGCTTCTAGATCAACGGGGTATATGCATATCGTTTGACCTCCGATGCCGAACGTTAATGTGCGATGGCCCGCCGTACTTGTGTTAATCTTCGTGCACCTTCAACAAATAATGATCGTCCGATGACCCCTTCCCAGATCAATGGTGCTCAACGATATCGCTGGGCATCCTGGGTCGAACTATAACGCGCGATGGCACTCAGTGACAAGTGGTTTTCCGTGGGTCCTCCTTGACACGTGTCGAGTGATCCATGGAATCGCTCCCAACTCCTCAAATACCGCTCACTCCGCATAGGTGGTGCGATGAAAACCGTAAACCGCCTTCACTGTTCACTTGGTTATGGTTCTGCTCTTCCATGCAGGGTTCCGTCACCTTTCTTTTGTTATGTTTTACCTCTTTTCTTCTAGGTTCCATTCATGATTCCAAAGGATTAGTTCTGGGTTTGTGCTATAACTCTGGTCTATCTTAGGTAGGATTTCCAATAATCAACGAACAATAGTAGTTCTCTTCCGATGGGATTTCCTTACAAACATTAACTCGAAACAATTCAATTTCATTCTGTCTGCTATAATATATCAACCTTCAATTGCATGTTCGGAGTTCTATCCTGTCGCAGTTCCGCTTCTAACTGTACATTCAAGTTCTTGATTTCTGTCTCTGGAAAATTATGCTTCAATTATGCACACTACTTCTAGTCATTGTCTCTGTGTTGTCTGCTGCCTCAGTTCCTTATCTGCCTTGCTTCCTCTCTGCCTCTTTGCTCTTTCTACTGGTCTCTTTGTTGCTTCTGCTATCTCCCTGTTACTATCTCCTATTACTATCTCTGCTTCTTGTCTAATGCTGCTTTGTGCTTCTTTCTTTGCCTTGTTGTTGTTCAGATGCTCCTTCTTTGCCACTTCCATTGCCATCAATGACAATATTTCCAACAAGAGTTACTATGACATGAATCGACCTCCAAGATTCAATTATCGAAGTAGGGATGAAAAGTAAAACTTATTGACCATAACTTGACATCCTACAGGGCTTATAGGACACTTAGGGGTCAAATAACCACCCCAAGTGACCCAACCTTGATATGGATAGTTTTTTTAGTGACCTGGGATCCCAACTACATGAAAAATATTGCATGAGTGTGGATGTGACCCTCCAGCTGCATGTGCAAGCCTCCCTGAGTGCAGTTATAGCCTAAAATCCTCAATTCAGAGGGTGCGGTCCCAAATATGAGCCACAATTCCAGGCCATCCTCCAGACCACTACCCAAACTTCTTGAGACTTTCCATGATGATAAATGACTTGAATAAAATTTTAATCATATAGAACTTTATCAAGGACTTGACCTAACTAGGCCTAACTACGACAATAATTTCGTCAAACATATAGTGAACATATAATCTACAAGTCATGAATTCATATATGAACATAGGGGTCTAAAACTTATCTGAGAATCACCAAGAAGGTATAATTCCCTCTCATAATAGCTGAAATAAAATATATTAGCCCATTCATTCATTAACCATTAAATACTTATCAAATCCTGAACAAGACATAGTTAGAGTACATTGCAAATCCATGCTTATAACTAGCACATGACTAGATTATTAACCATGACATAAAAACCATGAAATTACCATAATAACAAGTACATGTGCTCATATATTACAATAGTAAAATAACTCTTATTAACTTATGAAAAATAAAACCAAGTTAGGGACTTCTACGTACCATTCGACCATAGGTTGGGCTGAACCAAATGTATCTTTCATCCAATCACCCTCATGCCATATTCCAAGCATCAATGTGGGATCTCAAGACATAAAAAACCAAGGATTCCTAAATTTTAAACCACCTCCACCCTCAGGCTACTATGATCTCTCAAAAATCAATCAAGAGATCATAAAGACCAAAAGAAGCTTGGATGCCTCAAAGTTTATTCACCAATACCTTGAGGAATTTTCCTATCTCCACCCACCTTTCGATGGATCCCTATATATTAAACCACCTCCACCCGAAACCCTTGGGAATTTTCCTAAGACCGCCTCACTAGGTTCCAAAACCTTTCGATAATCCAAAGCTCAACCAAAAAAAGAATCGCATCACACTATGGCTATCCAAAAAATTGTAAGGTGAGACTGAAATCACTGTCAAACTAGGAAAAACCCATGCCAATGACAATAAATGAATCAAATGAATAAATTCTTGTACCATGCATTCAAAAAACGGCTAGGAAATTACACATGTAACCTGTTACTTGCAAATCCTCCTACTAAAGCTACTTGATCCAACCTTCCTTGCTTGTCCTTTGTTTTCTTTTGCTTCCTTGTCCTTCCTTTACTTTCCTTATACTTCCATGATTTACTTTCTCCAATGCTATAGTGTTCCAAGAATTCCCTAAGTATGCAATAGTATGATAGCATAGGGAGAGCTCCAAAATTGAACTAAAAAAGGTTTAACCAACAAAATTTGTGAACTAATCCTCAAAAGCCTTTTTTATCATCGAGGCCTCTATTTTCTTCATTTTCCTCTATTTTTTTCTTCAATTTCCCTTTCATGCAAACATCTGACCTTTCATCTCCATTTTCTGCTAATTTTCGTTATTTTCATAAATAAATTCATTAATGCCTCTTTTCCTTGACCAATTCCTTTAAAAATTTTGTTTGCCATAATAAACCGAAAGTGGCACCCACTAGGATGTTTTTTCCAACATTCAACTTGGAATACATGTCCCATGAAATTGGTATTATTAATTTTCCTTTATTAAATTTATTACATGAAATTTTAATGTGGGGTTGTTATAAAACCCTCCCCCTTAGGGGAACACCATCCTCAGTGTTATACGACACCTATGATGTAATATTCCCAAATGGGAAAAGCAGGAATATAGTGAAAAATGCTGGAACAATAGTGTAAAACATCATATAAAATCAGGAGGCCAATATGGAGACCTTTCGTATGTTATTACAATAGTAAAATATGCATAAATAATTGGTCATAATATGTACAACAAGAAAGAACATGCCTCCAATGACAAAATCCCTCAAAAGAGGTGCTACTACTATATATAAGAAGTTGGAATACTGCTACATCGCTATTTTAAAGGCACTGCTACAGAAAATGGTTATACAATAGATATAATGTTGATATGTGCCTCAAAAGATAGATCCAATACAGATCTGAGCACTATACAACCTCCTTTGAAGAACCCCTTAGAGGTTTTTAGCAAAACACCATGTACAAGATGGGGATCTAAGCCCTAGGGCTGAAGATCCACTATAAAATATAGATCTGGAAAGTGTGGCTGATCTGATATGATCAATAATGTAGCCTCCTCTGATAGATCCTCTAAATGAAAGGAAAATCCCTTTCATTAGAAAACCAACTCTCCAAATGGTGTTCCAAGCCACCCAGCAACTCCTCCTACAGAAATAACGCAGATATGGAAATAAACTACGTTGTAGGGATAAATAAATAGTTGGCTTGATGCCAAGATCTGAAAATATGCACAAGAGCCTTCCTTACTATCCCCCCAATGGAAAGGAATCATCCTCCATTGAAAATAAGAAATTAAATGACCCAAAGATGGTTTCCACTGCTGCAACCTGCAAAATAACTCAACCCTAAATAGGATCTGCGTTGTAGATGAAAGATGAAGCTTGGCCTTGAGCCTGATATTGGACAATGTATTACAAGACTCCTCCAAGCGCTTCTCAATGGAAGAGGTGGTATTCCCGATCACGAACACCTAGTGCTAAACAACACTCAATCTCATCTAAACAGCAAGAGAAAGATATATGTCTAAACAAACCATATGTTCAGAAAATTCATATACATCAACATAATGAATAATGGTTGCCATCCTCTTCCTTAAATAAGATATGAGATTTCAAACCCTAAGCCCCATAGAATAATATCACTACTTCCATGCAAATCATCTCCATCTAAAACTGCACTGTCTTTCATTGATGGCCACTCCTCCATGATAGCGTTGTTGATTTGGTCAAAGTTGACCCAGTCAAGGTGTTCTGGCCCCTTTTCACACCTAAGAGTGCTCAATTAAGTTGCCAATATCTACCCTTTTCACATTGGCATTGATTTATTCATTATTAAGGAGAATTATGGACCTCCATTCTCCTCTTATTCATAAAACAGGGCAAGAAAACAAAATTTAATATTCCAACTAGCTCATGGCTAATTGGGAATATTATAGTCCTCCCTTCCCAAATGTTGCTTGTCCTCAAGCAACTAACAAGGTGATTGCTGCAACTCTTCTCCTCTTCCATTGGTGACACCAACATGTGATAAGCTTCCCTCATAAGCTAAGTGTCTACCAATCCATCCCTCCATGAATTGATCCTCCAAACTTCTTATGAGATGCAAATAATTCATCCCACAAGGAGACAATAACTCCAATGAAACAAACATGGTTTGCCCAATGTTCTCCTTGAAACATGTAACATAATGAACATTGATAATCTCTCTCCCATAGGGAACATACATTCCTCCCATCCTCCCTCCAAACATTCCCATAAAAATAATAAGTACATCATCAATGTATGGGATCAAAACTAAGTACATGCAAATAGAAATTTGTACAAATGGAGGTGGGTCATAGTCACACATGTGGAACCAGCGCAATGTATATATTGAATGCATCAGATAATGATGTGGTAAGTGGTTTCCCCACCACTTACTTGTTTCCCGAGTCTTCTCACAATGGCTGAAAGTGTGAGATATGTTTGGTGCTTTTGGAGTGCACCCATAATGACACAATATCTCCCTATGTTCTCCAAGGGAGTGTCAGAGATGTTTATGGCCCAAATTTGGCCATGAAGTTTATATGGAATAATGATCCTCCTTGGAGCTATGGCCTATAGATAGATCGCCTCTCATTCCAAAAGAGGAAAGAGGTGGCTGTGATAACTCCTTCATTGATTTATGTCTCTCTTCCAACTCCACATGGTTCATGCATCTTTGAAAATTTCAATATAGCTCCTCTTCAAAGCCTTCTGAAGTGTAGCTCTCCATGATAGTGTGGTAAGCTCTCATGGAATAAGTATGGTTGAAAAGGAAATCTTCATAAGCCCTTTGTAGCAACTTCTCCTTGAGCTTGGGGGCTATAGATAAGAATATCCTACCATGATAGTAGATGAATTCTTCTTGGACTGAATAGCCCTCTTCATGTAGTTGGTCCTAAAGTATCATGCATGTGAAAATATCCTTAGAATAATCCACCAATAGTTGGGATTTCCAATATGGATCAATCTTCCATAGTGAAAGTGCTGATGATCTATCACAAAGAACATATGTCATATGGATGTTCTTCTCCTTGACATATCCCATGCCAAAGGTATATGTTGGAAGGTTTTTATTCCTCCCATGCTTCTCCTCCCACAACACGGAATCTGAAATGAGAGTGGGTAATGATGATGTTGGGAGAATGTCTCCCTCCTGCTTGAGTCTACCCAAGACTCTCAGTACTATATCATGGTCTTCTAATGCTCCCATTCCTCCCAGATCTATGAATGGTGCATCATGATGTGATACATCTCTCACCAAATCTCTCCTAGGTGGTTTACCAAAAGATAGTGATGTCTCATGGACCAATCTCATATTCATGATAGATGGAACTACCATACCTCTGATTCCACTATGAAAATCCAACTTTATTTTTTGTGTGGAAGTTTCATGACATTTGGGTACCACTCTTAATGATGCAAGAATTCCTCTAATTGGAGCCATTTCTCCATCCTCACCTCCTAGTGGTGGTGGATCATCTCCTATTATTCCAGCACTGTGACCCCTCTCTTGTTCTTCTTCATCTTCCTCCTCATCATCTGGCAAGACCTCTATGTAATGTGCCTTTCCTGCTGCACATTTATGTCTGGGTGCCCAAGATTCTTGGCATGTGAAGCAAATATTCCTCCTCCTCAAATGTCTTCGGACATCATCACCAAGAGGTTTTTTGTTTTGGCTCTCCTTTGAAAGAGGAGCCTTCTCATCTTTTCCCTTTGATGGAAAAGAGGGCTTGTCCTGAAAAGTTGCCTTTTCTTTTAGCAAGGAATATTGAAGATCTCTAGCCCTTTCAATGGCATCTTGAAGGGTAGTGGGCTTCTTGAATGGTAGTGGGCTTGGTAGATTTAACCGACCCATGAAGAGGTTCATCTAACCCATAAATGAACATATAGACCCTTCTTGTTGCAGATAAATCAGGAACCATGACATAAAGTCTAAAAAATTCAGAAATATAAGTTTCTAGATTACCTGATTTTTTTATCTTTGCAAGCCCCATGAATGGTGCTTCAGGATCTCTTCTATCAAACCTCTCCACCAGCCTCCTTGTGAACTCTGAATATGTAGTCACATTGGCATGACCCAATGTATACAAGCCATGGAACCACTAATCATGTGCTTCACCCTTAAGGTGCAACACTACTATCTTAATGGACTCCATTTCTGGAACTTTGTTCAACTGGAAGTAGATGTCAAGCTTCTCTACCCATTATTTGGTAGTACCTTTGGATAACCCATCAAATTTGGGTAAAAATAATATGCCCATAGTGTGGTGTAGATCATGATTATGAATGAATCCACCACTTCTATTGTGATTCCTAGGTCTCCTATTATCCTTGGCTTGAAAAAATTCTTGAAAAATCAAGTGGTATTTGAATCTCTGAGTTTGAGACTCCATGAAATAGTCTTCAATGGATTCTTGTTCTTAAAACCCTTCATTTCCAACTTCCAAGAATGTAGGCATTGTAGAGCGTTGGGAAACTTGTTGCTGCTGCACTGGTTGATCACTCCAGTGATGAGAAATGACAGAGCCTTCACCATGATGAAATCCTTTAGGGGATTCCTTCTATCTATCCATCCTCATCTCCTTTATTTCTCTAGCAATGTATTGCATGGCTCTAAGAAGGATCTTGGGGAACTCCTTCTCTTCATCTTCTCCTCTAGGTAAAGGGGTTTTACCCTTGTCTTCTTTGTCATTTATATAGTCAAACTTCCGGTGTCTTCTTCTTTGATACCTCTTCTCTCTATCAGTAAGAGGATCTCCTTCTTCAAATGACATATTAGCTTTTCAAGATGCACAGGTTGTGCCAAGATTATGCTCTGATACCACTGTAATATTCCCAAATGGGAAAAGAAAGAATATAGTGCAAAATGCTGGAACAATAGTGTAAAACATCATATAAAAAATAAGGCCAATATGGAGACCGTTCATATGTTATAACAGTAGAAAAATATGCATAAATAATGGGATATAATATTTACAATAAGAAATAATAAGCCTCTAATGGACAAAATCCCTCAAAAGAGGTGCTACTACTATATATAAAAAGTTGGAAGACTGCTACAACACTGTTTTAAAGGAACTGCTACTGAAAATGGTTATACAACATATCTAAGGCCGATATGTGCCTCAAAATACAGATCCAATACAGATTTGAGCACTATAAAATCTCCTTTTAAGAACCCCTTAAGGGTTTTCAGCAAAACACCATGTACAAGGTGGGGATCTAAGCCCTAGGGTTGAAGACCCATTGCAAAATATAGATATGGAAAGTGTGGCTGATCTGTTATGATCAATAATGCATCCTCCTCTAGTAGATACTCTAAATGAAAGGAAAATCCCTTTCACTAGAAAACCAACTCTCCAAATGGTGTGCCAAGCCACCCAACAACTCTTCCTACAGAAATAACACAGATCTGGAAATAAATTTCATTGTAGGGATAAATAAATAGTTGGCCTGATGCCAACACCTAAAAATATGCACAAGGGCCTCCCTTACTGTCCTCCCAATGGAAAGGAAGCCTCCTCCACTGAAAATAAGCAATGAAATGACCCAAAGATGGTCTCCACTACTGCAACCTACAAAACGACTCAACCTTCAACAGGATCTGCGTTGTATATGAAAGATGAAGCTTGGCCTTAAGCCTAATAGTGGACAATGTAGTACAATACTCCTCCAAGAGCTTCTCAATGGAAGAGGTGGGATTCCCGATCAGGAACACCCAGTGTTAAACAACACTCAATCTCAGCTAAACATCAAGAGAAAGATATATGTCTAAACAGATGATATATTCAGAAAATTCATATACATCAACGTAACGAATAATGGCTGCCATTCTCTTCCTTAAATAAGATATGAGCTTGCAAAACCTAAGCCCCATCCAATAATAGCACTACTTCCATGCAAAGCATCTCCATCTAAAATTGTGATGTATTTCAGTGATGGCCACTCCTCCATGATAATGTTGTTGATTTAGTCAAAGTTGACCTAGTCAAGGTGTTCTAGCCCCTTTTCACACCTAAGGGTACTAAATTAAGTTGCCAAGATCTATCCTTTTCACATTAGCATTGATTTATTCATTATTAAGGAGAATTATGGACCTCTATTTTCCTCTTATTCATAAAGAAAAGCAACAAAACAAAATTTAATATTCCAACTAGCTCGTGGCTAATTGGGAATATTACATATGACCAAAAAACCATTGAAAAAAGCATACTACTTATGGAGATTTATAACTCAACTCGTTGCAATATTTACAATAAAATCCTACTGGAAACATGACAATCATACCATTTACTAGAGCTTTATAACACACTCATTATGATATTTACAATCACACCAACATATACACTCATACACATTTTGCTTCAACCAGCAAATAACCATACTATATATGGAGATTTTTGACCACAACTCGATACAGTATTTAAAATAATATATACATATACATATGAAAATTTTCTCTAACCATAAAATAAAAGGATATTGTGCCCACATAAATTAACAAGGGAACTCATAGGCTCACGCCTCCACCCTCAAAAGTAGTACCAGGATTCACCACCTTCCCAGGAAGTCCATAATCCATTGGCAAAGTCAAACTTTCATCCAATGTCCAATGATACGATCCTTACAATAATTATTCTCTCAGTGAATATTTACCGACTCATTATTCTAGGGCACACTCCTAATTTTTTTTTTTATTCCTTCTGGAAATGCTAATGAAAAAAACCAATGTATTCCCTGACCTTCCATTCTCTCCTACAAAGTCCCTCGGGAAATCTAGTCACCCCCTTTCGTGATGTCACTCACCTTCCAAGTTCCATGGAATCCCCTTCCCAAGTGATCCATCCCTTGGAAAGGTTTCATCGCATCAGAAGGTCCAAAAACCAAGGCATTTACCTACCTCAAAACCATCATACCGGTCATAGCATGCTCATGTAAATAAGTGGACAATATTGGGTACCAGTGTCCCAAAATGGCCTTGCTCCTGAATGCTTTACCAACATACTAATGCCTATTCCAATTCTTTTTTTCTATTGTTGTTAATTCTTCCAGTCATTTTCAACCACCCAAACCAAACATTTCCAACTACACAAACTGGGCATTTTCCCTGATTTCCTGCACCAAGCACATAATTTCCATTAGACTAAAAAGGAATTGAAATAAATTCAAATCATACCTCATTAGTGGCCCGTCAATAAGATACACTTGAAATTATATTTACTTCCTGTAACAACAAGTCAAAATAGTTTTTTGATAAAATCATCATCTATAAACATATCACATCCGATTAGCTCAAAATTAAATCATCATAAATCAGAATCATAACTCACTATTATAAGGAAACTAGTCATTGGGTGATAATTATATAAGAACAAATGTACTGTAACAATTCATATATATTTTATTCAATAATCAGATGATGGACTACAATCCCTCGGACGATATGCTTAAATAAGCAGTGACTGGTTATGAGGTTGAATAGGTCATGGTTTTTTACCATAAACCCTTTCATAACTATTATTAATAAAAATACTTACTACTTCTTTATTTATTAATTAATTATTCATAACATTGCCCCACCCTTAAAAATTGCATTATCCTCAAATCAAGGGTAATGAGGGGTATTTTTGTCAGAAATTCTTAGTTTCCCATGAGGAATCTTCTTTTGGAAGTTTTTTCCACTTGATTAGGTATTCTCTAATAGTTTTGGAACATAGTACCTTATCTCTGGTCGCAAGGATACCTTCAGGTTCTAAGACAATCTTTCCTTCTTCATCGACTTCGGGTATCTTGGTTTGAGTTGATTGGTTTTGACATAGTACCTTTTTGAGACATGAAACATGGAATACATTGTGGATTCAACATTTTACTAGTAGTTTCAATCCATAAGCTACATCATTGATTTTCTTGATTATCTAGAAAAGCCCATAGAATTTTAGAGCTAACTTGTACTTTCCTTATTGTTTCAAGAATAACTACTTGTAAGGTTTTAGTCTTACGAAGACCCAATCCCCTTCTTCGAATTCTCTTTATAGACGGTGTTGTTATGCTTGTTGCTTCATTCAATTTTTGGAAGTCACTGGGTTTTCCTTTAATATAAGGATACTATTTTGACTTTCTTCCAAATGGTACTTCACTGCTTGAACCTTAGTGTCATTTAATTCAAAATCCTTCCATATTGGGGGTTCATAACAATACAAGGCCTGGAATGAGATCATTTTGGTTGAGGTATGGTAGGTGATCTTGTACCACAATTCTGTTAGATGCAACCACTGTGACCATTTTCTTTCCTTATCAGATGAAGCATCGTAGGTATGTTTCTAAACATTTATTTACTATTTCTATTTGACCATGTGTTTGTAGATGGTATGATGAACTCATGTTAAGGTTTATTCTGAATTGATTACAAAATTCCTTCCACAAATTTCCCTTAAGCCTTACATATCTATCACTAATGATGACTTTAGTTAGACAATGTAGCTTGTATATGTTTTTTCAAAAAACTTCTACAAATTTCTTGGTTGAGTTTGTTTTATTGAATGCCATAAGTGTGCATATTTAGTGAGTCTATATACTACAAATAATATCTTGTCCTTACGATCAGACATAGGTATAACATCAATGAAATCCTTTGAAATTTCTTCCCATTTCTGAGTTGGAACATGTAAGGGTATAAAAATCCAGGAGTTGATACATTTTCACTTTTACTTATTTGACAAATGTCGTATTCGGTGATGTATTTCTGAATTTCCATACTCATTCCCTTCCAATAGAATGATTGATGTGCATTGTAGTATGTCTCAAAGAACCCAATATTCCCAGATGCGACGTAATTATGTGATTAGTTTAGAGCCTTTACTTTAAATTTGGATGAAGGGCTTGGGTAAATCCTACCCTTATACCATATTATGTCATTTTTCCATTCAAAATTAGGATTTTTATTGATCTTTTCAATTATCGAACAAGAGTATGGATTCTTGGCATATTCAGTCTGAATATTTTCCAACCAATCACGAACTACTACCAATGTGGAGCATATTTTGATGGCTTCATCTTTATGTGAGAGAGCGTCAGAAAAAATATTATCCTTTCCCTTTGTGTAAAATTTCCATATCAAATGTGGCGAATTTCTCTGTCCACTTATGTTTTTCTGTTGATAATGTATTTTCTTGTAACAAGAACTAAAGACTATTATGATTTGTGCAGATTTAAAACTTGCTTCCTAATAAGTATCGGTACCACTTACTTAATGCATTGAAAATGGCCAACATATCCTTGTGGTAGGTATACTTTAAGATTTCCCTCTTATTAAGCTTTCGACTTTCATAAGCTATGGGATGACTGTCTTGCATTATTAATACTCCAATCCCAAATCTTGAAGCATCACATTCTACCACAAACGTGTTAAATAAATTTGGGGTTGCTAGTACCAAGGTAGATGAAATTATTTATTTTAAGGATTCAAAGCACTCGTCTGCCTTACTGTCCCATTGAAAGGAATTTTTATCTAGTAGATTTTTTAGTGGAGAAGTCACATGTGCATAATTTTTTATGAACATTTTGTAGCCTTCGGTCAATCCAAGTAATCCTCTGAGTTTTGATACATTCTTTGGCTTGGGCCACTCTTTGATTTCTTTATTCTTGTTAGGATCTACTCTAACTCCTTCCTTGGATATGATGTTCCTGAGGTACTCAACTTCCTTTTTTCCAAAAGTTCACTTCAAAAATTTGGCATAAAATTGACTCTTCTCCAATATAGATAATACTTCCAATAAACTCTTGAGGTGCTCCTTCGAGATATTTCTATAGATGAGGATATCGTCAAATAAGACTAATACAATTTTTTTCAATTGTGGGAGAAAGAGTTCGTTTATGGTTGCTTGAAATGTGCCCGGATCATTTTTTAATCCGAATGACATCACCTTAAACTCATAATGTCCTTCAGGTGTCCTAAATGTGGTCTTCTCAATATCCTCTAACCTTACCCAAATTTGATAATAGCATGATCTCAAGTCTAATTTTGAGAAGTATTATGCGCCATGAATTTCGTCTAGAAGCTCATCTATAAAAGAAATGGGGAACTTGTTTTTAATGGTTATATTATTTAATCCTAGATAATATATACATAATTTGAAGGATCCATATTTCTTTTGGACTAAAAATACCAAGGCTGCATAGGTACTTCTACTTTTTGTAATGACTCCACACCTTAGCAGGTCTTAGATTAATCTTTTTATTTTTGTTTTGTGATGATGAGGATAGAGATACATCTTAGCATTCATGGGCGTTGAATTTGGTTTGAATTTAATGATAATTCTATCTTCCTTTCTGGAGGTAATCTCATAGGAAACTCTTGAAATACCTCGTTATATTTCTGGATCAAGGTTGTAACCTTAGGTTTTTGTAAATTTCCTTATGTAGATAATAATTCTAATTGTTGACATTGTGTGACGAATATTGGATCCCCCTTTCGAATAAGATTCTTCATTTGTTGTCCAAATATGATCTGGGTAGGGGGAGTTTGGAAACCAAACAATTTTTATTTCCTTCTAGCCCATTTAAACTTGATAAGATGCTTCTGGTGATTTGCAGAATATGTTCCTAGAGTTTGTAACCAATGTATTCCCAAGAAGAGATATACACCTCCCAAAGGAATTGTGTAAAAGATAGACTCCATTTTGTAATCACTTAGTTAAAATTAACCTATTAACCTAGTGGCACTTCCTCACTCCATCTATTTTTTTACCATTTGCCACCATAACCGTTATATCTATTACAATATATGTAAAGAGATTTAGCCTCTTTGCTACATGATTACCATCTATAAAATTATGGGTGCCTCTTGTGTCTATTAGTACAATGAAATTTTCCTTCTTAATATGAACCTTCAACTTTAAGGTTTTTGGTTGTGTTATTTCCATGATTGTGGCTAGGGAGATTATTGGCATGTCTTCCTCTTCGGAACCTGGACTAGGAGTATCATTTTATTTCTTAGTTTCTTTGTCTAGGTCACTACCATAAGATCCCTCTTCTTGTTCTACTTCACAATTGTAGAGTTTTTTTGTGTTGCACTTGTGTCTTGATGAATATTTATCTCCACACTTCCAACATTTGCCATCTCTTTTATTCTCAGAACTTAACTATTATTTTCCTCCTTCTCGCAATGGGGGTGGAATGTACTTTCTAGTATTTTTTGACGAAGACTTACTTGACTTTCCTTTTGATTAATCACTTGACTTTTCATTAGTGGCATATAATGTTTGATGGAATTTATATTTTTTCTCAATAATTATTTCTGAATGTCTAGCTTCTTCAATGGTTTTGGGCTTATACAACTTCAATTCTGCTCGGGTATATTCCTTAAGTCCACATCTATACATTTTTAGAATTTCTTCATCATAAAACACTATTTTTATTACAACTAATACTTCCCATTCGTGGGTGTATTTGCTTACAGACCCTTTTTTCTTGAGATGAACAAATTTTTCATAGATATCAACTTCTTCTTCATCATGAAACCTTTTTAGCAGGGCATCCACAATTTTTTTCCAAAGGAATGAACAGTATTCACAATTGTCGTACCACTGTAGGAAAAAATCATATGCTTCAACTTACAAGTTGTTGGATGCAGTCATGATCTTCTCTCACTCCCCTATTGGTGGGTTTGACTAAAAAATAGCCTCCATTTTATTAATCCACATAATAGCACCTCTATTATATTTACCATCATACTTAGGTAATTATATTTTAATTCCTTGGTAGTATTTTTTTGGAAAATTTGTATAGTACTGACTTCCTTGGAAATGTATTTGCAGAATTTCATGCATTAGAGAAATTTCATGATTTGGAAAATATTCACCTTCTAGAGTCTTGGGACTTTGTGTTGGTTATTGAGTAATTAAAGGATTAAAAACTAGATTAAATCCTCCCATTAACAGGGTTTGTATGCCTTGAAACATTCTCTCAATGTTATTTACTTTTTTAATATCATTTGTATTTCCTTCTTGACTCGCAAGTAGCGTATTTTGAACCTCTCCTAACTCTGCTTTCTTCTTTTCCACATTATTGAGGTGTTGTTGCATTTTATTGAGTTCTTCTTGAAATTCCTTTGAATTGGCATTGTCATTATTACTCCCCATTTTGTTTTTTTTTTATTGGTGGAACCAATGTTTTTTTAAATAAAATTAATTAATATTTAATTAAATAAATTAAATAATTTAATATTAATAACTATAAGGTGTATTAAATATATATAATTATATATAATATAATTCGAAACAAATCGAAATGATGTGTTTGATCGTTAACCAGAAAGGGGACACAAAATGAGGGACATGCCTAGGAGTGACAGGGATAAAAAATTGGGTTTTGAGTGACAGGATGTCACACCACTTGGTCGAGTTAGTAGGACATCGAAATAGTGGAAAACACATAATTGGGTGGCACAGTCATCGATTGGTAGACACAGCAGGGATAGGTTAAGATGGTCGAAAACGTTATAGTGTAGGAAATCAACAGAAATGGTAGATAGGGAGTCAAGGATGTAGCAACTCTGACTGTAAGATGTGAAAAAAAACAAAGTGACAAACAATATTAGAGAACATGGAAACAAAGGCGAGGATGAGGTTTTTACTAAGAATGTGTAGCTAAATAATTAAGCACATGGAATACAAGAACAGGAAATGAAGCAAAGGACATAAATAAAATATGAAAGAGAGAAGAACAGGAAACAATGAAATTTGATTAGAGTGATCATGAACTATGCAGTGTTCTGTCCAAGAATGAGCCTCCTCTACTACCATTGTTAGAAGGAAATTGATCGTTGCGTAATAATTGCAGAAGAACAATAAATATACTATAACAATTCATATATATGCTATTTAATAATAATATGATGGATTACAATCCTGTAGATAGTATGCCTAAATAGGAAGTGACTGGTCATGAGGTTGAATTGGTCACGAATTTTGACCATAAACTCTTTCATAACTATTATTAATAAAAATACTTACTAATTAATTAATTTTATTATTGATTAATTAATTATTCATAATAGTCACATGAAACCATCATAAATCAAAATCATAGATCAAATGCATGATTAAAAACTAAAATAAAATAATGATACTTATCTTTCGAGTGTTTATTTTCCTTATGCATTTTTTCTTTGTCCTTTACACACACACACTGATTCAATTTCCAAACATGGCAAGTACCTCATACCTTCTGTTATCATTAACCACGTATACACACCGGTTTGGTTTTCCAAACCTAACAAGCACCCATTTCCTTCTCTTCTCTTTAACCACGTATACACACTAGTTACCAAACTCGACAAGCACCCATTGCCTTCTCTTCTCTTCAAGCAACAAGAGAATATGGAGACTAAATTTCCTCCTCTCTCAATATAAATAATAAGGGTATCCCAGGACTAGACCACTTCAACCCTCAATATAAACAATAATAGCATGCAAATATTAAACTACCTCAAAGCTCAATATCAATAATAAGGACATCTGTATATTAATCTGCCTCAACCCTCAATATCAACAGCAAGGGAATCCAAAGACTAAACCACCTCAACCCTTAGTATCAACAACAAGGGCCCAGATAGTCCCATACCTTCGTATCCCATAACATTGTACAACACATACACATACACATTGTACAACACAACACATACACATACACATTGTACAACACAACACATACACCTACACCCTATGTACAACAGGACACACACACCTTAACCTACTGTACAAAAAAATACATACACACACATAGTACAACACAACGAATACACATGTCACAACACAATGACTACACAGTACACATAACATGGTACCACATGTACACAACACAACATGTATGAAATCTACACAATAACACATGTACAACATGTACACAGTACCATATGTACACAACACCACCTACACAATGTGTACACGACACCACATGCACATAGTACCACTGCACAACATGTACACAACACCACCTGCACTATGTGTACATAACATCACATGTACACGACACCACTTGCATAATGTGTACACAGCACCACATGTACATAATGCCACCTGCACAACATGTACACAATAGCACATGCACACATCACCACATGTACAACATGTACACAACACCAGATGCACACAACAACACATGTACACAACACCAGATGCACACAACAACACATGTACACAACACCAGATGCACACAACACCACATGTACACCACACAATTACCATATATCATAAGGTCAAGGTTAAGAGAACTCCCTTTGTTTGTGCACAAAATTCACAACATTGATAACGCAGTTCTTAACATAGCCAAGGCATTTGATGCTTCAAATCCATTTACTTAACCTTTCTTGTTAATTTTCTCATGACTATCCTGCCACCTTCCATTTATCCCAATGAACCCAACCAATCCATCTAGCTGTCATTATTGCCTTCGGCTGCCCTTTACTCATGCATTGGGATTCATCTAGGTCTTACATTACCTATTGGGTTTCATTCATATCTCCCCTAGATTCATTAAATTTCCTCTTTCCCAAGCCAATCCCTAAGACCCTCAAAACATAAAAGGCAAGAATAAGAAGAAAAACATGGAAATCAATAAAATACAACACCAAAAAAAAACAGGCATGGCCATGCACTAGAGATAGAAAAAACTAAAAATCAAGCACAAACAAATCACAAGCACCAAAACCATAACACTTTCAACATACACCATGACTCCATCCCCGTGGGTTCCCAATGCTTCCAAGGGAAAGCTCAATGTGGGCCTTCTTCAATATTTCATGGAAGTCTCTTTTGCCATGTGATCCCCTGCATCATACTGCCATAAACAAATAACTTTCAGTGCATAAATAAAAATAACAATATAATTGTTACCTTACCTTATTGTACACATCACGCTGACCTGTAACTGAACACGTTTATATATCATCTCTCAAAGGATTCCAATTCCTTGACGAATCCATCCATAACTGGACACCAGTTGTTATACCTATCAAATACATGTTCATGAATCTAACACATATCCACATAATCTCAAACAAAATAAAGGTTAATAACACTTATGGTATTCATGCAAAGCACTCATTCATTTAAAATTGTGATTTCCAAACATAGGAAAAGGAATTCTTACCGAATTCCTTTCTTTTACCTTTTTCCTCGCTGAAATTGAGTCTTATTATGTGCTATCACATAACCCAGTTTTTATTTATATAAAGAAATCAACTGTTACTTTGTCATGCTAATACCAAGCATGTTTCCCTGCAAGTGTTCACACATGTCAGTCACATGTTACAAAGATCAAGACATCATGTCTATTAATTGAAATCATTCTTTACCAAGACAAACAACCATGACACAATCTGCAATCAAATCACATTAATTAGTCATAATGCTACAACTAGCACCCACTTGCACTCAAGTGCATATTAGTTGTCTTAGCACATATTATGTTAGTACTACTATCTTAAAACAAGATCATTCCTTCATGCAATCTTATAGACACATACTAATATCATGAAATTAATAAAACATTCAAACAACCTATGAACATAACATGTTAGATAAACTAAATTGGCGTAATAATCAAACTCATACCTCAATGTGTCTTATGGGAGGTAAAATATATGCACAAGTCAGTCCAAATAAGTACGACACAATATCACAAATATATTGACTCATACCTGAATATCATAACCATAACCATAACCATAGGAAAATCCAGATTAGCACAATACTTATAACATCAAGATCTTAATTGCAATTACCATAATCATCATGTGTACGACCATAATGATTATAACAAAAATTTAGCTACCATGCATGACTAATTTACACACGTGTATATGAACACACTTATTGACTATCATTTATCATATATGTGACCATAACAACAATAAAATGGCAGGAATGTTTATAACCATAATGCATATAACAACCATTAACCATCATACTGCATACCCAACATACAAACTTGTATGACGATATTCTCTTACCCCGAGGTATAGTGTTGCAACCTCTCTGTAGTAATCTACATATCCTGCTCCATCTCATCCAACATATCAACATCATAACATACCAACACCATCATCATGACACAAACTTCCTAATGACCATCACAATGCATGGATGATCTACTATGCATGCATAACCATATACATTTAGCTGGATGGGCTAAATGGGATAACAATAACCATACCACTCCAAGTATTTGAGCCATGCTTTGATACAAATTTGTAATGCCCCCTCCCACATCTACCCAGTTTCACTGGTCTGCCAAGGTAAACATGAAATGAAGAGTTATTATGACATGACCCGACCTCCAAGGTTCAATAATGGATGTGGGGCCAACAATTGAAACTTATTGATAAAAACCTGAAATTCTACAAGGATTACAAGATACTTAGGGGTCAAAGAACCACATTAGGTGACCTAGCCCTGAGATGGATATATTTTTCAGTGACATGGTGTTAAAATTAGAAACTAGGCCCAAATTCCACCTTGGAACAACTCATTTGATGGAGACGATGATTGCATTAAATTCCTTTTTTCAAGAGGACCAAAATTGATATAAATATCATCCAATTTGGAAAATCGGGAGTGCATTTTTGAATTTACGCCCACACATGTGCAAATTGCTCAGTCGACCACATCAACATGTAGGCTCATGAAGCCCAATGGACATGAATCTTCACCCACAATGAATTTTATAAATACAAGTGACCTCTCACCTCATTTGACATCTTCATCACTCACACATTCTCTTTCCTTCTCTCATTGTTTCGTATTACTTTGGGCATTCTTCTCTCTCACATGTGTGGATCAAGAAGGAAAAATTTCATAATCTGAATTATGGGGCTGAAATTATAGAGTTGATTGAAGTTTGACTAGTGTTGACCAACACCTTCTTGTCATCATTTGACTTCAATATTTTGGAAATATTTCAGTCTCAATAGGCCACAAATTTTGGCATATAATCTGAGGTTTTTTTAGCACTTTGGCCACATACCAAATTGCAGGTTGACCATATATTTCAGGATAATAGCCTGACCAAGTTTGACGTTGAATTTGTCACTATTTTGGGCTGACTTTACCTCCTAATCAGGTCGATTTTGACTAGGGAAGACTGAGTTGTTTTGAGGAAATTATATTGTTGCTTTAACCATCTTTGACTTTTTGGTTAGGTTTGATTTCATTACAATTGAATGAAAATTTTGACAAGGGTTGTTTTGACTTGAATTTGGCAAGTCAATTTTGTCTATTGTACTCTCTCATTCTATTGAAAATTTTGATATAATAATAAGAAGAATTAATCTAAGGGTTTTCCCCACATTAAGGTTTTTCCTTGGCATCCACAAAATATGGTGTCCTCTTATCTTGGCTTTTCTTCTGTAGTTTGTTTCATGTTCGGTCTATTTTTATTGTCAAGGTGATTAATGGTTAATGTGATTGCCATTGGAAATTTTCATTAGGTTTCTAAAGTAACATTGAAGTAATTGTGCTAAGCATATAACATACCATTTTTAACTAAAATTAACATGGAATTAGAGCCCAGGTGAAGAAAAAGCCTAAGCAAGAGAGATAAAATCAATCACTAAGAAAAGAGTTGTTGGACAAGAATATTGATCTAGCTTCAATGACAACAACTACAACATACTTCAAATCTAAGGATAAGCTCAAGGAAAAATACACCTATCATGCATGGAAGATGACTTTGGAATTGACTTTAGAAGAGAATGATGTTATGGACTATGTGCAGGGAAAAGTGGCGGAGCCTTCTTCAAATGCACATGTTGCTGCAAAGACAAAGTATAAGAAAGGTGAGGTCAAAGCTAAAAGAATTATTATTGATTCCATTACAATTAATTTGGTTTCCTATATTTCTTATTTAGGAACATCTAAGGAGATGTATGATAAGATGATTGGGATGTTCAAAGTAACCAATTAAAATCAAATCCTCTTTCTCAAGAACAAGTTGAAGGACATCAAGATGAATAAAGAAGAGTCTATCGATTCCTACTTCATGAGGATTAAAGAAATCAAGACTGGTCTTCTATCTATTGGAGAAGTTGTTACTGACAGGGAGCTCACTCTCATTTCTCCTGGAGGTCTCATGAGAGCATGGGATGTGTTCAATATCACCATTCTTAACAATGACATGATTCCTAGTTTCAATGAATTATTGGCTAGATGAGCTTAAGAAGATACGAAGCTAATGGAGAGAGACACAGCTTCAAATGGAAATGAACCTATTGCTTTCTCTTCTCATGCAAAGAGTAAGAACAATGTTGTTCGAAAGAGACAAGGTCAGGGATTCAAGTTTGGATTCAAAAAAGGAATAATATGAAGGTGTTACAATAGCAACATGTTTGGCCACTATGCTAGAGAGTGTCCTAAAAAGAAGGATACTCCATGGGATGATGACAACAAAAACAAAAATCACAACAATTTCAAAGGAAGTGGAAACCAAAGGAACAACAGGATCAACAATAAAGGAAAGAGGAATTCTTCCACTACTCAATATGGTAATGGTTGGCCTCCCAAAAGGACGAGAAATTCTAGGTATGAGGAAACTAATGTTGTAGAAAAAAAAAAAGATTTTTATCTTATTTCCACCCTCACTACTTCCTTTCCTCCTGACACTTTGTATAATTGGTTAATTGATAATGGTGCCTTAAGGAACTTCACTGGGTACAAGGAGACCCTCTCAAATTTGATTGAAAAGAAGACTAATTTGGATATCATACTTAGAGACAATTCCACCTACCCCGTGGAAGGAATAGGGACCATCACTCTTCACTTAAATCAAGTTAAAACTCTTCATCTACAAGAAGTATTATATGTACCTGATTTGAAAAAGAACCTAGTGTCTATTTCTGTGATGGAAGATAAAGGAATCAAGTTTGCATTCATTGATGGAAAGGTATGTATTCGTAAAATAAACCCTAAATATGCATTTACACTTGTATTTAGGGTTGAAGGTCTCTATCAGGTTGGAAGAAGTCCTTTGGGAGCTATGACTTGCGATACTTCTCTTCAATCTGAATTATGGCACCAAAGATCTTCTCACCTTCATTATAAACCCTTACCTAGGGTAAGGAAGATGGTCACATGTATGCTTGAGTTCAACATGGATCATGAAGGTGTTTGTTAAGGTTTGGTAGATGGAAAACATACAAGTGGACTATTCCCTTCAAGTGAAAGTAAAACTACCAACATTATTCAATTGGTCCATTCTGATCTATATGGTATGTTACTCGTAACATCATTGAGAGGATACTTATACTATGCAATTTTTGTGGATGAATTCTCTCACAAAACATGGATCTATTTTTTGAAGTTGAAGGATGAAGTGTCAAATGGTTTCATTCTTTCAAAGCCTTGGTTGAAAATAAAATAGGGGAGAAGAAAAATATTGAGGACCGATAATGGAACCGAATATGAATCAAATGAATTCAATGAATAATGTAGAGAGGTTGGCATTAAGAGGGATAGTGTCACTCCCTATACTCCTGATCAAAATGGAGTTGTTGAAAGGAAGAATCGAACAATCATAGAAGCCACCCATATCATGCTTCATGATCAAGGCCTACCAAATTTCTTATGGGGAGAAGCTACCAACACTACTATATATGTTCAAAATAGGACCATGCATCAAGCATTGGACTTCAATACACCCGAAGAAGTTTTCAGTGGTAAGAAACCTGATGTTTTTCATTTTATAATATTTTTTTGTCTCGTGTGTTTTCATGTGCCTAAAGAGAAAAGAAAAAAGTTGGAAGCATCTATAAATAAAGGAACATTTGTGGGATACAGTGAAAATTCGAAGGCATATAGAATCTATGTGCCTGATCAAAGAGAAGTGGAAATAAGCCAGGATGTCACTTTCGATGAAGATTATTCCCTTCGGAAAGTCAAAGATCTCCCTATCCCAAGGAAGGACAATGATGATGTTGCAGGAAAGCAAGATGAATCTATGATAGATGAGTTGATGCCTGATGCCGAAGTCCTGATGGATCCCATTAATCCACCTCCCGGTGATCCCTTTACCTCAAGAAAAAGAACTTTTTGGCTTCAAGACACCCTCGAATATGATAAAATAAATATTTCTCCAAAAGGGACATTTCATGAAAGTAAGAAGTCGAACATGTATCAAAGGTACTTAGCTTCTATGAGTATTATTGTTCAATCTGAGCCATACATTTTCAAAGAAGCCTTGAAACACCAAGTATGGAAGGATGCGATGAATGAAAAGTATGAATCAATCATGAAGAATGATGTCTGGGATGTGGTTCCTAGACCCAAGGAAAATTTTGTGGTCACTCCTAAATGGCTTTACAAAATCAAACATGAAGCTGATGGGAGTGTTGAAAAAGACAAGGTCAGGTTAATTTCTTGAGGCTTCTCTCAAAAGGAAAAGTGGAATATGTTGAGATATTTACACCGGTTTCCCGATATACCATTATGCGATATATTATTTCTCTCACTTCCTCTCAAGGATGAAGCCTACACCAAATTTATGTTAAGACTGCTTTCTTGCAGGGCTCGCTTAAGGAGGAAGTCTACGTAGAAAAACCTAAGGGGTTCGAAGTTCAAGATCGTAGGACACACATATGAAGGTTGTAGAAATCCCTCCATGGGTTGAAGAAATCCCCTAGGGCTTGGTATGAGAGGATTGATAGGTATCTTATGAAGTTGGGATTTATGAGTGAAGCTGACTGTAACCTATATGTCAAGGTTGAAAAAGGCATGCCTCTCATTCTTTCCCTTTATGTGGATGATCTCTTTATGATAGGTGCATACCCTCTCATTTATCAACACAAGAGGGAGTTGGCTTCCAAGTTTGAGATGAAGGACCTAGGTTTGATGCACTACTTCCTAGGCCTAGTGGTCTGGAAAAATATTGGTGAAATTTTCCTTTCTTAAGGAAAATTTATTGTGAAGCTACTCGAGAGATGTGGGTTGGTGGATTACAAGTCTGTGTCTACTCCGATGGAAATGAAATTCAAGAAACTATGTGGAAGTGATGATGGGCCCGAATTGGAAAATTCTTCTGAGTATCTAAAACTTGTGGGGGGGTTGATGTTCTTGGTAAACTCCCATCTAGAGATACAATTCACTGCCACAATACGTTGAGTCAATTTATGGTCGAGCCTCATCACATACCTTAGATTGCTGCTAAGAATCTCTTGAGATATCTCTATGACACAATCAACTATGGACTAAGATACACTGTCGGAAATTCAAGGCTACATGGATATAATGATATTGATTTGGTTGGAAATGTGGTGGATCATAAAATCACGTATGGATGTTGCTTCTCATTGGGGTCAGCTTCAATATCTTGTATGAGCAGGAAACAAAAATCAGTTGCTTTAAGCACTGCTGAGACCGAATGTATTGTTGCTAGTATGGCCAGTTGTGAATTTTTTGGTTGAGGAATCCCTTTAGTGAGCTATTTGAGCATGTGTTGGATACCACTATGATCTACTGTGAAAACCAGAGTGGGGTTCGCCTTTCAGAGAATCTTGTGTTCCACAACTGCTCCAAGCACATTGATATCAGGTACAAATTTTTCTGGGATATGGTACAACGAGGAAAAATAAGGCTCCAACACATTAGAACTGATGAGCGGGTTGCAAACATCCTCACGAATCCCTTAGGGAAGGTCAAATTCTTATCCTTTCTTGAGATAATTGGAGTCATGGAAAAACCCTTCTATGAGGGTCCCGCTTGAGTTGGAAACTGAGCTCTGGGAGCTCCTAGGGGCTTGGGTAACTTCTTAGAGCTATGAGTAACCATAGGGTGAGTGGTTCACTGTCCCCTATTGGTGTGATGTGTACAGGGTGAGTGGTTCACCTTCCCATGTGATAACCCATGATGGTTGACATGTGTGTAGACTTGAGTGGTTCACCTTCCCTTACAATTATGGACACATGTGTTTAGGGTGAGTGGTTCACCTTCTCCTATGGCATATGAGGAGGATGATTGGTTCACCTTCTCATGTTGATGCCCCAACATACATCCTACCCATGTAGTTTGGGACTCATGGGGAGTACCTCGCATCTGGAAAATGATTTGGGAAAAGTGGATAGGGACCATAACACTATCGATGGACCCATCATGTACTACCATATTCCCTATGTATAGGATGCATGTTTGTTAAGAAGGTAAACCCTCTCTATGGACAGAGACGATCCCTCTAGCCCTAGAGTGGGTCTAGAAACAAAGGGACATGCTAAAGTGTTGCTTCCTAAGTATTGTATGAACAAAGGACATGGTAGATCAACCTACCTGGAATCCAATGTTGTTGTTGTTACTATAGTGCTGGTGCCCTATCACTCCTACCTTGGAAAATCACAATCCTTACACCATTACGCTTGGATACCTGCACATTGAACAAGAAACAATAACAACATACGACATAATGGTTTCACTCAAAACTACTATCCAGTCAAAGAGGGCTAAGCATGTTACATTAAGCATCTAAAATAATACAAAATGGGAACCAAACAATAGTCATGTATATAAATGAATAGAAGGAAGAGTTACAACCAATGCTTTGAAGTCGCAGTCTCCTCCAGCAGGGTTCAGTCGAAGCACGTCTTAGATGCTTGTCAAGTAATTCAGACAGGATGAAGGCATGGACTCAAGCTTCCTCAACGTAATTCCTTCTTATTCTATCTTCTCTATTAATTCAGCTATAATATGTTTAATTCTCCAAGTTCAGCTATCTTGTTCTAAGAGATATAGCTTCTTTTATAGAGAAAAAGGAGGAGGTTAGGATCCCTACAAAGGTGGGAGGGAGGCCTATCCTTTAGGGAGTTCCCATAAGAGGTGGAAACCATAAACCTAAAGGAGGGAGTCTATGGTTTTTCAGTTCAACCACTCCCAGTGACTCATCCTCGAGGTGGTTGGAGTGGAATCTTCACCTCTATTTTTAAAAAACATTCCATAAACAGCTTGGCGCAGGTGGAAAACCGGGACAGAGCGCCAGCTAGCGTGGGGCCCACTGTTAATCTTCCTCTTTGGCACGAGGGCATAACTAACTACATGCGCCAAGGAAAAAACAAGGGTTTTTGAGTCTCTGCTCAAGGAATTGTCAATAGAAGGATTATTACTCTCATGTAAAGGGATAAAATGATGGTCTTTGCAAGGCATGACACTGCTTATTGATCACGGGAATTACCCTCCAATGGGCGAGATGGAGATTGTAGGGACAGTGACAAAATTCCATGTAACAGATGTCCCTTAAAGCATGTGGTCTGAGGGATAGAGAGGGGAGAAATGCTTTATGAGAACGTGTTTGAACAAAACACCTCGATCGGAAAACCTGCAATTACTAATAAAACTGATATCTCTGATACATGAATATGTGGTATGGGCACAGCCATCTATAATAGAGTATATATAAAAACTGAGACTCGAGGTATGGATGCAGCCATCCAACAGTAAGTATCAACAAATAGACTTAGGTATGGTTGCAACCATCCGATCAAAAGAGTCATGTAATAAGTCATGATAATCCACCAAAATCCACAGCCTGGATTTTATCAGACAAAATCCAGGGTCTTGCGCTCCATCTTGACCTGAATAAGTCCAAATTCAAAGATGAAAATATATGAGTTGAAGTCGAACATGCAAGAAAATCACCTGATTACCAGCCAATGATGAAAGTTGTTAACATGCACGAGAGAAACCACCAATAATGACAATGGCTCTCAAGGTACAACCGGTATAATCCACGGAATATGAATAGTGATCTAGCATCAAACATCCACAGAATCACTCGATCGAAGGCTAATGATGTGGACCTTGCGTCAAATGCGAAAAACTTGCCATTAAGGCATGCAGGCTCCAAGGTACCAGAATAGAGTCTCTAGATCAAATTCCTGGATAATGAGTTGAAGTTGAAAGGAAGTGACCTGATCAAAAGTGGGCCATAATGTTTCCCACATCATCGATATGAGATAGAGGAATATGATGATGAACATGACCAATAGAGAATCAGAGGGAGGTTGAAAAATGTAGAAGAAAACTTCTCTTGAACATATCAGCAACACGACACTATATTTGGTAGTATTTGAAATCAAAGGATCTGAGGTCACGATGATGTGGCAAAGAGTAGATGAGAGGTCAAAAGAGATTACCCAAACCCATGGAGGAAAAAATGATGAAATGAGATGTCCCCAACCCGGCACGAATGCAAACAAGTGCCATGTTCAAGAGTGACATACTGCCAACATAACTAAAACTTGGTTCCATTTTCCCCCACCATTTCTGGTGAGTACCCCAATTATTTTTTAAAACAAGCTTGAAGGGGATAACATATGCTTGTGCTATAAGTTTTTCCTTCAGACAAATCTAACCTAGTACATTTTACGAGCCCTAGGAAGGAGGAATTCGAGTAACGTCATGGTGACGAAATCCGATGTCATCAGGGTTTAACGAGTCTGACAAAGGGAGAACTCGACATATTTTCATGTTTAGAGAGTTTGAAAAGAAGGCAGAAAATAAAACTCCATCATGACCCTTTTCGTAAATAGTCTCTTAGATCCGAAAAGGTAGAAAACAATATCTGAAAGAACTCTTTGTCGCGATAGGCTAAGGTATTCCTTTTTCGTAAATAATCTATCCCAGCCCGAAAAAGGGGTAAACGTATACTGGGTAGATATTGCTTCACAGCCATTTAACGAGTTCAAAATGACAAGAGTCTCAAAAATCTTTTCAATTTTAGAGAGTCAGAAAAGAGCTGAAATATGAATCCAACAGTGAATTTTTCGTGTTTTTACCGAGTCCGAAAAAGTATAAAATTTAACTCGTCACTTCATCACTATGGCCTGAAAAACCTGTTGTTGCATAAGAGACATGTGTAAAACCCATTTTGAAAAAATAATATAATAAAATAATAGAAAAACATGTCTTAAAACCTAATTAGGGTTGTAAAAAGCCATAAAATGCCAAAAATGGAAAAAAAATTAATTTTCACTTTTTTACCTCTTGTGGAGCAACAGTTACCCATTTTACTATGTAATATTGCGGTGACGATAGCGGCCAATCTAGTAGACCAATCTCAAATCCGTCAGTTCCAGGTAAGAGCCAAGATCTCTCCCTTCATTTTGATTCATTTCTTACTACCTACAACTTCCAATTTTGAATTCTGGGGGAGGAAATGTGAATATTAGGGCACAAAGGTTAGCGCGGGTTTCGGGCAACCGCCAAATTTTCTACAGTAGGGCGCGCCAATGACACAAACCATATTTCGTGCAAAATTCAATTCAAATACCCCAATTTTTCACAAATCTAAGCTTCAAAAATGACTAATACTATTCATATGAATGTGTTTGCAGGTAGAAAGAGGCGAAATGGTGATTGAATGGAAAGAACAGAAACACAGCGAAGAGGACGAGCTTGCCATGGAAAATGAGAGATGCATGGAAGCTCTCCGATATTGTGGACTAAATAATTTCTTCTTGACATCGTGTCTCTGTGCTCAACCGGAGCTGCTACAATATTTGATTAGCATTTGGGATGAGGAACAGGAAAATTTCATCCTTCGAGATCAAGAACTTGAGATTGATGTTTCTGACGTCTACTTTATCACAGGATTGTCATGGAGGGGAGCCGCACCGATCCTAACCGGTACCCAGCGTTGCATGGAGAGTATGCCCATGGTGATGGACAGGGTATGTCTAGGGGCATAGAAGGGAACGAGAAGTGGGAAGGTTTATATCCAAACGATCCCAGACTTAGCACTAAAAGTAGTGCTACATACCATCACACGAGCTGCCGAAATGCAACCACCGCACGAAGCAACAAAAACATAGTTGCTTCTTGCTATAGACTGCTTGACACTGACCATCTACAACTGGGCAGATGCTGTGACAATAAACATGAGACGCCAACTAACAAAATGCAAGAAGGGAAAATTGAAGCAATTTGGTTATGGGTCTATTTTGGTATCGTTCTTCCTGGAACGACTACCAATTTTTCAGCGTCAGGAGGTCATAGTCCCAACACCACCAGCGAGAGAATCAAAGATGGCTCGATGGGAGGCTTTGATGCCAAGGGCAGGGGGGCGGCCAATAGATGTCCTAGAGACCGGAGTTTTTTTATTGGATCTGCCGACAGTTGATCGTTGTGGAGGACTGGCCCTACTCTGGTACAGATTTTACTGGTGATCCGGACATCCCACCCCTGGAGGGAGAGGACTAGGATGAAGAGATATGTAAGACTCATTTTTAATTTTCATGAGTGTTATGATTTTTTATTTATGTATGTTCTGATATTATATCTATGCATTTACATATGTTGGCCTAGAGAGACCTGCGGGCGTGTCTCTGATAGCGAGGCGAATACCTCGTGATTTCAAACCTCATGACAAGGAAGGTGAGGAAGAGGAGATTGTGCGGAACCTAGAGGGGATCACACGTGGAATCCCATACTATGCATGATTTGATGATGTTCCTCGTGCCTACCAGAGACATACCATACGGGTGCCAAGTCACATTCACTGCCTGCTGAGGCGGCTTGTATGGGCAGTGACATGCTATCATGAGCATCACACCGATTAGACACCTAGGCTTTATATCTATATATTTGAGAGACATGGTGTCTCAAGATGTAACAAAAGCACACATACTTTTTGAATTTATCATGCACATTGATGAAAACATGCCATATATATATATATATATATATATATATATATACACACACACACACACACATCTATTTTCCTACATGGATATTTTTCATATGATGATGATTTTACAAATTATGCAAATGTCTATCTAATACAATGTTGGCCACTATATCAATTAATGCATTCATTCGTCTAGGAATATGTTGATATGTGATAAAATCAAAATGTATTTCCAACAAATGAATACGTAAATACAATCTCAGAATGTATGGGTTTCTGACGAAATAATGACCATTGAGTTGCAGAACAACCAGCTGTGAATCTAGATTTACAAGAAATGAGCATATGTCAAGATTGATTGCCTCGGTTAATAGTTCATGGACAGCACTATATTCTGTGACATTGTTTGTAGTTTGTCCTAGAAAAATACCTTGCAGTTCTATCAACTCACCAACAGGATCATAGATTACCTAGGCTTTTGAAGACAAGTTCCTGGTACTGTGGGAAGCACCATCCGCGAAATCGACATAAGGGGTAATAGACATCTGCACAAATAAGAAAGACCCAAATAAGTAGGAAAATGTTCACAAAGTACACCAAATAAAAACATGTACAACAATGAAAAAAACACCTATGTACACAAATCATGCATGAATACTCACGCATAATAATTTTTGAGATACAACCCATTTCTAGGTTGTTCTAAAGGATGACCTTCGTAATCAATGAGCTCATAGGCCCCATTCTGCAATACACGTTTAACAATGTAAGGGCCATGCCACATGGGTTGAAATTTACCTTCCCCCAGCTTATCATGAGCTTGGTCGTACAGGAGGATGAGATCTCCTTCAACGAAAGAACGAGGGGAAACTAATTGGTCAAAATGAGCTTTGACCCGCTTTTTCTGTGCTTCAATAACCAAAGCAGCAAAGCGGTAGGTTTCATCTAACCTTTCTACATAAAGGAGATGCTCTTCTTCTAGTGAAGTGTTCAGCAGTAATTCAACAGCCAACCTGAGCGAAGGTATTTCACATTCAATCGGAAGAGTAGCTTTTAGACTATAAACTAAATGGAAAGGGGTGAATCTGGTTGCACTCTTAACTGAGGTTCGGTATGCCCAAAGAGCTGAAAATAACATGAGATGCCAATTGGATTTATGGATCCCAATCGTACATTGAAGCATGGTAATAAGAACTTTGTTCATGACTTCAACCTGGCCATTGGCCTGAGGATAGTACGGTGTTGAGTTGTCGTGACATAGACCCAACTTAGAAGTCAACTCGGTGAACATGTAATGCCAAAAATGGGAACCATGATCGGTAATGATGGCTTGAGGGATACCAAACCTAGTAATAATGAGTAACTCTTGGGGGTCTTTTCCAGAATTTCCCTCACATTTAGGACAATCACCAAGAATCTTGGTCGGAACCGGAGGCCAATATGGGTTATGAAGAATGGGATCGTTCATTAACTTTGACACATTAGGTAATTCCAACGTAGGAAGAAATGGTAATTGAGTATTGAAAGTCATCAGAGGTCTTTGATAAGGACCCGTATGTACATTCCACCCAGTCTGAGTGGGATTCTGTCTTCATACATTCTGTCCGAGAGGATTCGGATCATAGGGATTAGAAGCAGGATAATTCAGTTGATACTGGGGTTGAGGACTAGGATATTGAGTCGAAGTAGACCACTGAGGTCCTTGTTGAGCAGTATAAGGAGTCTACTATGGAATGTAGGTGTGAATTTGAGGTTGATGATATACGGGTTGGCCTTGTGGGAAAGGTTGACCCAATGGTTGTGATGGACCAGGTTGTCCCTGATAACCAGGTTGACCCGGAGAAGGACCGTAGGGTTGTCCTGGTTGCACAACATTTGGGACATACTGAGCATGTGGTTGATGTTGTGGTGCAACAGGTTGTCCCTGTGGTGGGTATATTTTCCCCCCAAGAGCATATGATAGTTCTAGTGGATTCGGAGGTTGACCCAAAAGACCGGAGGGTTGCGCATGTTGGACCAAAGTTTCTCCTTGTAAAGGTTGTCCTTGTGGACCATATGGTTGTCCCTGTGGACCAAAAGCAAGGCCCTGCTGAGCTAAAGGTTGTCCCATAGAGGGTTGTCCTTGTAAGTCATAGGGTTGCACAGGCAAGGTAGGTCCAAAACGAGAAACGAACTGATAAGGATCAGTAGGAGGAAAATAGACCGGATTACCATGCTCATCATAATGGTGCGGATATACATATACGGGATCACCAAAAACATCATAGTGATGGAATAAAAGATTTTTAGGAGCTTGAAATGGCTGAGAACCCTAAGAACTTTGTTGCTAAACAACCAACATATATTCTTTAAAAGTAAGACCGCTAGGAATCGCAAGAGTAGCTTCCAGACCATAAACTAAATAAAAAGGGGTGAATCTGATTGCACTCTTAACAGAGGTTCGATATGCCCAAAGAGCTGAAAATAACATGAGATGCCAATTGGATTTATTGATCTCAATCGTACGTTGAAGCATGGTAACAAGAACTTTTTTCACGGCTTCAACCTGGCCATTGGCCTGAGGATAGTACGGCGTTGAGCTATCGTGACGCAGACCCAACATAGAAGTCAACTCGACCACCATGTAATTCCAAAAATGGGAACCATGATCAGTAACGATGGCTTGAGGGACACCAAACCTAGTAATTATGTGATTGAACATGAATTGAGCAGCTGTATTACCATCAGTGGCAAGTGTAGGCATTGCTTTGGCCCATTTAGTGAAGTAGCCCACGACTACGATAATATAATCATGCCCCCCGACAGGATGAAGAGGTATAGGCGCGCATGCATCTTGCATTGATAAATCTGGAAATCATGACATTTACGTACTGCGACAATGCAGTCTTTGAAGATAGAAGGCCAGAAATAACCAGCACGAAGAATCTTTTGTGCAGTGGCATAACTAGACATGTGACCACCACAGGCACCACTGTGACAATCATTGAGGACTTTCTCAGCTTCCTTGAGGGTCAAACATTGATGGAGAATGTAATCCACTCTAACACAGTAGAGGGTATCCTCGAATATATGATAAGGTTGTGATTGATGACGGATGCGTCAGCGGGCATCCTTCGTCAACTCAGATATGAAAGTAGAAGTCTGGAGATAAACGATGATATCACCATACCATGGATCGAGGGTGCTAATCAAGAAAAGTGTATCTTTTGGAATGTATTGCTCAGAACAAGATAGAGGAGAGTATGAAGGGAGGAAACAAATAAAATCAAAAAATACTAGTGACTTTTTTGACTTGGTAGCAGTAAATTCCAAATCGAACTCTTGGAGGATGATAATCCACTTTGAGTATTTTCCCCCCAGCAATTTTCGAGACAATATATAGGTCATGGGGTTGCAATCGGAAATCACAGTCACTGTATGCAAAAGAATATAATGACAAAAACGATGTATGACTTGAACCGCAGCTAACGCTAACTTATCAACGTGTGCATAGCGCATCTCAGGGTCGAGAAGGTTACGAGACAAGTAATAAATAACATGCTCATTACTGTCATCATCGTCTTGTACCAAAACCATGGTAATCGTACTGAAAGCGGCGGCTAAATAAAGGGAAAAGTCATGGTGATAGTTAGGAGGACGTAACAAAGGAGCATTGACAAGCAACGTATTCAGGACCTCAAAAGACTTTTGAGCAATCTCATCCCAATAGAATGGGACACCCTACTTTAATAATCATGTGTATCCTCTAGCCACTTCTGCATAGTTAGGTATAAAATGACATAGAAAATTAGCCTTACCTTGCAAACTCTACAACTGATGTAATGAGGAGGGAGAGGGGAGATTGATAATAACCTCAAACTCAAGTGGATCAAGGTGAATTCCATCTTTAGATACGATAAACCCTAAGAGTCTACCAGAATCAATGTAGAAGATGCGCTTGTGTGGATTAAGCCAAATGTTGTAACCTCAACAACGAAGAAAAATCAGACGAAGATGGTCAGGATGGTCTAGATGTTTAGCTAAATGAGCGGGAAGATCATCCAGATAAGCTTGAATGATGTGATGAATGTTGTGAAAAGCATATGACATCGCTCGCTAAAACGTAGCCCCAAAATTCTTTAAGCCAAAAGGGAGCTTCTTATACACGAAAGTACCCCATGGATAGATAAAGGTAGTCTTATGTTGATCAGTCGGGAGAATGTTAATCTAATTGTAATCAGAAAAACTTTCCATTAGGGAAAATATCTCACTCCCGACACAGTCATCAATGATTTGATCGATAAAGGGAGTAGGATAATTATCCTTGGGAAAAGCTCGATTAATATCATGATAATCAACACAGATGCGAATAGTTCCATGTTTATTATCTACAGGAACAATATTAGAGACCCATTCTGTCAAAGGAATCAGATAAATAAAATCAGCTCTAAGAAGTTTTTCAACTTCGCTCTTGATGGCAGTAGCTTTTCTAGGGTGCACCAGACGAAGACATTGGTGAACAGGTTTCGACCTGGGATAAGTAGGAATTTCATGCACCACTATACTAGGATCAATGCCAGGAATTTCTTCTTAGGACCATGCGAAGACAGCATGGAATTCGCGGAAAAGGCTAGTATAAACTTGTACCTCATCAGAAGAACAAGTAACCCAAATATGGATGTTCTCACTGATTCTCAATTTAACAGAAATATTAATAGGCATCGTCTGTGTAATGTTACTCAAGTTACCTTCCGTAAAGACGTCATGTGTAAAAATAGGCAGTTGAAGCGGGGGAGAAGGAACCTCAGATACAAAACACTCGAGACAAGTAGACATGGCCCCAAGGCCAGTCATAAATGAGGAACGATGATGACCATCATCCCACGACAGATCCTCAAGAGACATGGTTTCCACGATGGCTTCATCAGAGGGAAACACTTCTTTCAAAGGATCAGGTGAATCTAAATAGCCAAGCTAGGGGGATTGAGAGTAAATTTCAAGAGACATGCTCAAAGGAGCACAATCAGAGGACAAAGGTTCCGAAGCAGCGATGAGTTCACAATAATCAATCTCAATCAGACTCAAAGGCATCGAATCTCTGAAAGAATCAATCTGTTCAGGCGAAGGAATAATCCATCAGTCATCAGACAAATAAATCATATGAATCTGAACAGTATTTGGTGGAGGAAGAGGAAAAATACCCATGAGTGCAGGATCTTTAAAAATACCAGGCCCTACACTCTCGTAGGGAGTAGGAATTTGATCCACATACAGAACATTTTTCTCAGAAGAAGTGGTGAAGAAATACAATTGATCAACAATAAAAATATTTCCTTCATGTGGAAATTTAAAAACACGAAAGAGAGTGGACGGAACACACAACATGGCATGAGTCGAACTACAACTGAGGAGAAGATTATAATTGAGTTTAGCATCAACAACTTCGACCTCGAAATTGACTATCTTCCCTTTCAAAGTAATCGGTAAACTAGCGAGAACACCTAAGGGTTTTGATTCTATTCCATCAAACGCTTCTAGGGCATTTGGTGATGAATTTAGGGATGGAGAACCAATAGCTTTCCAACATGAAGATGACATGACACAGGTTGATGCACCTTCGTCCACAACTGCTGGATGGATGTCGAGACCATTAATAAAAGCTTGAATAATGAGCGCAATCTGATGTGGAAGTTGTGGAATGAAATTCTCTAGGTCGAAAGCAAGAAGGCTAGTATCAGCAGGATCAACCCCATCAATCACAGATAAAAAATCTCTTCGCTGCGACAGACAGCTCTGAAGTACTTCTAACACAGACATCACAGATGGTGCCTAAGTCAATCCTCAACAATATTATAATGGTGAGAGGCACGGGCATTGGGATTATAAGAAGAATTGCGGAGTACACCTTTGGAAGGTGGTCGCACAACGGATTCAACATTGGGCCTTTCGATTTCAAGACGGCCAGTAACAGGCGGAGGGGGAGGACCATCAACGATCTCCTTTCCCATAGCCTGACGCGAGCTAGTATAATCTTTCAACCGAGTAGCAATAAAAATGGCTGCAGAACCATTCATCATGAACACATGTGAGCCAAATGGGGTAGAGGATTGAGGTTGCTCTACCATCTGAGTCCACTGAGATGGGAAAGGTTCTTTAAGAATGACCGAAGTTCCCTGAGTGCCTTTGAGTAATCATCTTACTTCAGACCATCGAGGACAGTTCTTGGTGAAGTGCTCTTCATCACAAATCAAACAAGGGTTCTTCAGTTTGCATTGAGAACCATTGCCAGCACAAGGTTTCTGAGAATCCTATTTCAGGGTATTGGCTTTGGCCTTACCTTTAACCTTATTTTTACCTTTAGAAGCATTATCCGTAGGATTGGCCTGAACGGCATTAACCTCTGCGGGTTTACCAGAATTCGAAGTGGATTGAGAAGCAACATTATTAGAAGAAGCGGACTTCAGCTTCCTAGAGTTTGAAGATGAAGAATTATGAGAATTCTGAGACATGGAACCAATAATACCATCGACGGATGGAGTCATTGGTGGTTTAGAAGTTCCAGGTCGGGGAGAATCAGGCAAGATATCATATAATGCGCCAAATTGAGAGTATACAAGATCAAGGTACTAGGCGTAAGCAATGGCTTGTTCCTCGGTTACACATGCCCCCATAGATATGTCTTTGGAAATCTGATTGACAAAGGAGGTGGTGAACCAATGAGTTAGAAGCTGATAAGAAATTTAAAATTTGATCATGCGACGACGATGTAGCCACTCATGAATATGATCTGAGATATGAGTAGCTTGGTCTTGTTTCAATGAAGTGAGGAGGTGGGTCCCGATCTCATAACGGACTAGTAACTGAAAATGTGTAAGGAATGCCATGGCTAAAGAATTGAAATCTTGGAAGATGCCACGAGATAGCTCAATGTACCACTTTGTAGCTGCACTAGTAAGTGTTCGCTGTAAAATACAAAGTCTAATAGAATCGTCAACCCAAGAGTTAGAGGAACACCACAAATGGTAAGTCATAACATGTGCTTGGGGGTCTTCTCCAGACTTTCTCTTAAATTTAGGACAATCACCCAAAATCTTGGTCAGAACCGGAGGCCAATATGGGTTATGAAGAATGGGATCGTTCGTCAGCTTTGACACATCAGGTAATTCCAACGTAGCAAGAAATGGTAATTGAGTATTGAAATTCATCGGAGGTCTTTGATAAGGACCCATATGTACATTCCACCCAGTCCGAGCGAGATTCTGTCTCCATACATTTTGTCCCGGAGGATTCGAATCATAGGGATTAGAAGCAGGATAATTTGGTTGATACTGGGGTTGAGAACTAGGATACTGAGTCGAAGGAGACCACTAAGGTCCTTGTTGAGTAGTATAAAGAGTCTGTTGTGGAATGTAAGCGTGGCTTTGAGGTTGATGATATACAGGTGGATTTTGAGGGTAAGGAACCTGAGGCACACTATATACCGGTTGATATGAACCTTAAGGGTAGTAAGCACCTTGCAGTTGAGTAGGTGGTCCCAACTGAGTAGATTGAGCAAGATGTTGAGCGGGAAAATCTGGCTGACTATAGAAAGGTAGAACTAGCTGCTGAAATGATGGAACCGGCTGAGGAGAAGGTTGAATTGGTTGCTAAGCTGGTTGAACTGAGTACTGAGGGCCACCGGGTTAGCCTTGTGGGAAAGGTTGACCCTATGGTTGTGATGGACGAGGTTGTCCCTGATAACCAGGTTGACCCGGAGAAGGACTGTAGGGTTGTCCTGGTTACACAACATTCGGGCCATACTAAGCATGTGGCTGTTGTTTTGGTGCAACAGGTTGTCCCTATGGTGGGTAGATTTCCCCCCCAAGAGCATATGATAGTCCTGGTGGATTCGGAGGTTGACCCGAAAAACCAGAGGGTTGCCCATTTTGGACCAAAGGTTGTCCTTGTAAAGGTTGGCCTTGTGGACCATATGGTTGTCCCTCTGGACCAAAATCAGGGCCCTTCTGAGCTAAAGGTTGTCCCACAGAGGGTTGTCCTTGCAAGCCAGACGATTGCACAAACAAGGTAGGTCCAAAATGAGAAATGACTTGATAAGGATCAGTAGGAGGAAAATAGACCATATTACCATGCTCATCATAATGGTGTGGATATACATATACGAGATTACCAATAACATCATAATGATGGAATCGAAGATTTTCAGGAGCTTGGAACAACTGAGAACACTGAGAACTCTGCTGCTGAACAACCAACATATATTCTTCAAAAGTAAGACTGCTAGGAATCACAGGAGTAGTGGAAACCACACTAGAAGCAGGTGTGGCCTTCGTCGATGGAGCGTAATGTCGGTGAATATCCAACTTCTGCTCGTAAAACACATAGGTAGAAACCATAGGTGTGGTAGAGGTAGACGAGGTTTTCATGGCACAAGTTTGTCATCTACCCGAGCCAGGATTAACAGGCCACGTAGGATTGAGAAAAATAGACCTACGAGTGTGAAAATATCCTGACGACTGATGGGTAACAATCGGTGTGGATGAAGCCACACGGACCTTCGGTTGGACTGGAACGGATGTAACAGTAATCGATGAACCAGGTGTCGAAGACGATAGTCCTAAAAAAGGTAGGGTCAAACTCTGACGAGGAGTTACTATACTGGATTGTGAAATGGAGGCAACACCAGACATAATCTGAGTCAAGGAATGATATCTAAGCAAAAGTGACACCGGTGGTGGAGAATACTGAGTAGAAACATGAGGAACATCTTCTAGAAAAAGCTGATATTCTCCTATAGAAACAGGTATTCCTTCACTACCAACAGGACTAGACGAGTCCATGTCTGACTCTGCCGTAAGATCTTTTAGTGTCAGCCTTTGCAGCTTTCCTTCAGTGATCAAGCATGCTCTTACAAAGTGATTTTAAGGTGTCAAGGTCAAATTTTGTCATTTCAATGAGTCTTCAAGCAAAATTTGGTCACTAGGCATTAGGTCTAGGGTTTGTTTTCACTTTTTTTAAATTTGTCCAAATGTCGGTCCATGTCACCATTCAGCTGAGTGTACCATTATTCAGAGGGTTTTCATCATCATTTCAAGTTCCATTGGGTCATTTTACAGCTTGTTCATGCTTCAGTTGTGCCTTGGTAAGGTCCATTTCCCTCTCCTAGAGTTTTGGAGGTAATTTCTCTTGGATGGTCAAATAATCAAAAAAACTTGTATCCTGATGTTCACACACCTTCCCCTATCCTTAATGTACCTTATTAAACACTTCCCATCACTGAGATCCCCCAAATTCCTCATTTTTGCACAAACCCTAGTTTCTTGCCACAACTTGGCAATCTTCTAGGCTAGGCCTGTGTTTTGCCCTTTTGGACCCCTTCCCCTCACTCAATCTCTAATATTCCACTTTCCCCTACTTCCTAACATCCCTCCCTACTTCCCAAAATTTCCCAAAGAATTTATAAGCCCCTTATCCCCTTCATTTCGCTTCATTTCGACAAAATCCCTTGTTTCACACATCGGGATAAGTTTCACTCAAATGATGTTTCAGAGCAATAAAAGATGAATTTTAGAAAAATGAGAGAGGTTTTTGTAAAAAAAATGCCAAGGAAGAAAAACCTCCTTCAAGTTTTACACATGTGTCATGGTTTTAAATAAATTTCAAAAATACAATCGCCTCAGGAGAATTGATGCACCTGCAGGAAGTAGTGTTGGGAGATTTGATTTCTGACAGAGTAAATGAACTCCGAATTGAACAATTCCACCTGGGTTGGAAATTAGAATCCAATATCTTTCCAACGAGCTATCACACGCTCAATTTTGACATCGGGAAGGCCTCCAAAAGCCTCCTGCAAAATGCACTATGTAGCGCGCTACGCATATAAAGTGCGCGCTACGCATTGGGCCAGAACTCAAAATTTTTGTCATTTATTCACTGATTTTTGACAGGGTAAATGAACTCAAAATTGAAAAATTCCACTTGTTTTGGAAATTAGACTCCAATAGCTTTCCAACGAGCTATCACACGCTCAATTTGGACACCGGTAAGGCCTCCAAAAGCCTCCTGCAAAATGCACTATGTAGCGCGCTACGCATATAAAGTGCGCGCTACGCATTGGGCCAGAACACAAAATTTTTGCCACTGCTCTTCAAAATTCAAATTCTCTCAATCTCCTTTGCCTCATGTAATTTTAAATCATCTTTCTATTATCTTTGGTCAGTGTTTGGAGTTGTTTGAAGATCGGTTGTAAGAGTATGAATGTTGAAGAACATAAATCCTACTCTCTTGTAAAGAAATGCCTCTTTAGGGTTTGAATTTGAAGTTTTAGAATTTGAATTTGGTGCCAAAAAATTCCATATCTCACTTGTATTTTCCTTTCCCCACTACTGTCATATCATCATACAATGCCTCCCTTTTCCCTATTCCCTTTAAAATCACTCATATCACTTCATCCCTCTCCTATTTCCCTATATCCCATCCCTAAAACTTGCCATTTGTTACCACTTTCCATCCTTCATATCAGTTATAGGTTCCAAAATTCCATACAGTCAAGTGAATGTACTCACATCCTTAATTTCACTTGACTCAAGCATATTTTCTTCACTTAATTGAATCATGTTGTTCCCATAGCTCATTTTCCCACAGTCCACTATTCACACGGCCCTATTTCCGACAGTTCCTCCCACATTTGGCATTTGAAACAAAAGCACCAAATCCTCATTCTTCATCTCATTCAAGCCAACACAGATTTTGCAACATCATGGAGGCGGACATCGATACATTATATGACCAAGACAGAGATTGCACCACTGAACTGCATACACCAGGAGGACACTGAAGCGTCGTGAAACACCTGATCCACTCCGGATTTTGGTCGAGGCTTCATTGGCTGGGCATGATACATGATGGAGGGTCTTCGCTCCGAATTTGAGCAAATTTGGAGAAATTTTTGTCATTTTGAAAAATTTTGGTCTCAAAACAGATTTTTTAGCCATACGAGTAGCGCGTCGACGCGCTCGCTTATGATTGGGACACTTGCTGAAGGAAAACTTTATATTTTTGGATTTTTCATGGTAATTTACGCATGCTCCAGTATGGCCGAAGCATTTCATCAAGTTCTGGATGATCAAAAGGCCCAAAAACACCATGAAAACCACCTTTCTGCCACCTTTTGCACCAGAAGGAAGTACTTGTAGGAGAATGAAGTTTTGGAGGGTAAAATGAGCTCCAAATTTAAAAATTCCACTTGGGTTGGATAGCCAACATCCAGGGCTTTCCAACGAGCTATCATGAGCTCAATTCGGACTCCGGGAAGTGCCCCAAAAGCAAGCTGAAAGGTGTGCTACGTGTATAGCTCAGGCGCGCTACGCATATAGATTTTTGGTCAATTTTTCACCTTCCAGCTCAGGATTTCGGCCAGTTGGACCAGTTTTGCTTTTGGATGTAATTTTTGAGTTATATTGATGTAATTTTATGGTTGGCATGTAACTTGGACTCACTTTTACCTATTCTAGATGATTCACTCCTAAAAAAGTAAAAATCAAATGTAAGAATCAGTTTCCTTCCTTTTAGAGGCAAGTTGTTTGGATGCCTATATTCTAGCTCCTTGTTTAGAATTAGTTGGAACTGCTCCTAGAAGGAGGAATTCGACCCCTAGAGGTGTGGGAAGGGGTTAGGAAGGTCTATAAGATGAATTTCTCAATCATTTTCAGAGGTTGGATAGGTTGGACTCTTGGGAAAACTTTGGCACACTATTGTACATATTTTTCATATTTTGGCTAAGGAAAGATCAGAGGTTTTGCAGCACCTGTTGGGATTCTTGTGGCTTTCAGTTCTTGATGGTGTTTTCTCTCAGTTTATTGTAAGCTCTTTCATGTTTAATGTATGCCATTCCCTACTTATGCTTCTGAAACTAAATGAATGAGTAAATGAGGTTGAATCCATTGTTTTCAATGCTCTGCCTTTAAATTTGTTTAGTTTTACATGTTTTCGCCTGTTTGGAGAGGATCCATGTTCTCCCTTGCCCTCTTCAGCTCCTTGTCGTTCTGATCCATCCATACACCTGATCAAAAGCATTAAGACTACTGCCTACCTCGCCCCAACTCGAATTCTGCAAAGATCTGGCCTTATCCCCGGACCCAAAATTGTTTTTTCCCATTTCTTCAACAAAAAACCCAAAAAATCAAAATCAAACTTTCCTATCTCTTTACTAGCCTAAAATCAGTACCAATTATAAGTCATCTCAGCCCCTTTGAAGACCTTTTGCCGAGATAGACCCGGAGAGAGCCCTCTCCTGTTCTCGTAGGGCTAGCTACGAGGCTGAGCGTGGTTTGATGTAGCCTTGAGTTTTACCTTATTTCAGCCTAAGGTAGATTTGAGTGCTAAAAAGATCTTCGAAAAGACTACGGGGAATAGGAGGCACAAAAGCATCAAAAAATGGCGAGCCCGACATAACAGGAGGAAAATCTCCTTCTTCCCCAAAACCAAACCAAGCACCAGAAGGAGGCCAATTGAACTCAGCTGGCTCTACAGGAGGAGATCAAGTAGTAAGAGGTAGGACTGACAGGAGAATAGGCTGTGAGATCTCGGCAAACCTAGTGGATTGAGGAGTTTCAAAAGAAACTTCTGGGAAAGAACTACCACTAGGAGGAAGTGAGGATGACGAAACTGGTAGTTTTGCCACCGTGGCTGTATATGAAAACAGAAAGGAAAAAAGAGAACCAATCGAGGACTCCAAGATCAAAACCAAGGAAAAACAACAGGCCAAGTAATAAAACTTTAACGGGCGTGTGATCGTAGGTGATTAATTTTATGACACTGAAACCATATTTTTTTGTTTCATTTTTAAAGAGTCTAGAAATAGGCCAAAGATGACTCTAGTCGCTTTCAATTTTAAATGAGTGTGAAAGGAAAAGTGCTTGACGATATCTTCTCTTTTTAAATAGTCATGAAAAGATCAAAATGACTACTCTGGAATACTAAGCAAGAGGGTATACCAGGTTTCTGTGAACTTCCATATGCACCTTGGTGATCAAATGAAATAGAAATGACCAAGGACTTGACGTACGTGCAGGTAGTCTCCCCAAATGATGTGTTAGGTGTATCACGGTTTCAAGGTAGCAAACTTGGCTTCCTATGGATAAAAGGATTACAACCTTGAGGGATATCCCTTTATATACTTGATGGTACGAGGAGCACAAGTCCGTACTAATGTTGTCTAAAGCCATATGGCGAACGACAGCTACTAGGTTTTAAGATGCCGGAACACGTCTCTAGCCTAGACCACTGAAAATTTTTCGTTAGGTTTCAATGCCTCCTTAGGTTAATTAAATAAATTTTAAAATTGATCTTGGATTATGTTTCAATTTTAAGGCCCTATCGAATTTGGATCTCAAAATTCCTAAATGCAAGCTATATGCAAATGAACATCATTTCCGATTCAATGAATGCTAGTAAGGAGAAAGATAAAGTTCTTTCAAACAAAAGCAAACAATGAGACTATGCAGAGAAATCCATTAATTCATCTAACAGAATCTAACAAAAACGAAACTCTTTCCTAGATAATCAGATGCTAGTTATGCAAAAGAGTATTTCACTTTCAATGCAAAGAAAGTGTTAGCGCTCGAATCTGCCTCAGGCTGAAGGAAAGTAGGACTCAAGGTAACATCAAACCAAGCTCAGCCTCATAGCTAGCCCTACGAGGACAGGAGAGGGCTCTCTCTGGGTCTATCTCGGCAAAAGATGTCCAATAGGGCCTGAGATGACCTATAATGAATGCTGATTTTAGGCTAGTAAATAAATATGAAAGAAATATTTGATGAATGGATGAATTTTCTGGGATGTATGGGACCAAGGAACAGCATGAGCAGAGAGATTAAATAAAAAACACAGATTATTTCATGAGGCAAGATAGGCAGGAAGTTTAGCAATCAAATTTGGAATAATATGGAGTGGAAAGACAGTTGAGAAGCTGAAAAGGGCATGTGTGATGAATCCTTTTCAGACAGAAGAAACCATACAGAACATGAACACTTTCCCAAGGCAGAGCAGTAAACTAAATTCTACCTTTCTTACTTAAAAGCATTCAGCTAGAAATGATTATGAATGAAATGTAAAACATTACAAGATACATATGAAACAGAAAGAAAACACTTATGCTAAACTCATACCACAGGAATCTCAGGAACCAGAGCTGCATCATTTCATTAAAATCTCTGCCAAACTGTACAATGCAAACGCTGGGTTTTTCGTCCACACGTTTCCCAGAACTCTCCCCTTTTACAAATGATTACAATAATAAATAAGCTCAGAGGTGTCATGAAAATAGGGCGCTGTTTAACATCAATAACAAACAAGAAGCAACCATCTGTTCTGAAGAAAAGCAGCGTTACATGTTGTTTATTGACATCTAATAAGAAATCGAAACCTGTGGCTGTAGACCTTTTTCACTGCAACTGAAGACAAAAATAGACCATTCAATCCGACTGCTCTATTGTTGAAGGTATCATCGTTTTAAATTTAGGCTTTAGGTCGTTGACTGTCCGCTTGTTCTCCTTTATTTTCTGACTTTTTTTAGTAAAATGCCATGGCAATAAAAATACATTGAGTTTATGCTTCCGTGAAGTACATAAAAAATATATCTTAAATGAGTAAGACGAAGACATTAAATGATGGGACTGGAACGAATGAAATTTGAAAGTTAAAGAGCAGTGACAAAGTTTTTTTTACTGTTCCGACCTTGTGCGCCGCGCACACTCCTAGTGCGCCGCGCCTGGTGAGTGCGTTGCGCTAGTGCAAAATTGCACTGTGAAAAAACGCCCTACACGTTGCGCTGCGTGGGTGCACCGCGCCCTCCTCCCATGCGCCGCGCAGGCAAACTCAAGCACATTTTGCCTAGTCTTCCCTCTAATTACTGATTTTGCCCAGGATTCATTTGCCTCCGCAATTACTTTGAGTACGTACTCCGATTTTAGCCTGCCTTCCTCAATCTCAACCACATCAACTGGATCATTGTCACCAACTGCTCCTTCAATTTCTGCATTTGCAAGAGATGGGTCTTCCCATGTTTGTTTGAAGCAATCCATAGTTCCAGTTTATGTTATATGGGTAATATCGAAACTTGTCCTTCTTAGTGTCCTGCTTGATTGGAGTGTATGGATTTTCAATTGCAATTTCCATTTTTGCACTGCTTGATTTCGCTTTGACTCTTTGTGTTGATGATGTCCGTTCTGTTTGTGCTTTTGCAGGGATAGGAGCTGTTAAAGCTGCTGCCATTGAAGAGCTGTACAACTCGAAAGACTTTGACAAATTACATATTTCAAAAACAAATTTGATGATTTCTTCTTCAAAATAGATTTTTGAAGAAGAATCACTCTTAAGAATTATTTGATGATGACATTTTGCAATGGAAATTGATTTGGAACCTCTCATGCAGACTAAGTCGACAAAACCCTAGACCTAAAACTCGAAAAGACTTCTTGCTGACCAAAGACCATCCATGACTATGAATGACTGAAACATTGACTTTCGTTGAAATCTTGATGAACTTTAATGATCAATCATAAGCCGAAAGATACATGACATGAGACAAATAAACAACAAGGCCCTTCCATCAGATACTGACATGTCCCTAGCGAAATGCAACTGAGTGAATCGAGCGAGACACCTAAAAATGAAATGTGAAAAGAGTTTTGATCTCTAACGGAGGACTGACAAGACCGACTCTAACAGAAAGAATGCAAAATATGTTTTTTTTTTATTTTTAGTGAAAATAAGCACATGATGCACTAATTACATGAAAAACAAAAACAAGCACTAGCTTATGTTTTGCGTAGGAATCGAAATTAAATGACTCAATAAAACGCAAAACAAACACAAGAAAGCACTCAAACTAATGTCGCAATCTTTCAAACCAAGATAAAGTTTTAAAAATGATCCAAAACAAGCAGTCTAATCTATGCTTGGAGCAATAAGGCAAAGAATCAATCGAAAAACAAAATGACTCTGCAACCAAAGCAATCACTCAAAAATATCAAGAAAACTAAGTGCAGTCAATCCACGAATGAGACTGACAACAATCAAACCGACTTGATTTTCAAACAGAAGGCTTAATGCAGTAGGATACCTAGAAACCCTAAGGCCTCAACGGACACTAATAAGAATATGGACGAACGACTTAGAAAAGCAATTCAACAGTAATAAAAATAATCCCAAAGGCATAATTACACATAAAAACAACCCAGAATCTAGCACAATTGACCAAAAAACTCATCAAGGAGGTCAAACCAATTCTTACAGGGGTAGGCGCGACTGTAAGGCTGTAATCTGTGCCATACAGGGGTTGGCACGACTGCAAAAAGAGAAACCTGTGCCAAGCCAAATAACTATGGGAAAAAGAGGAAAAACCAAAACCTAATGAGCAGAGGTCAATCTTGACACTCTGGAGCTGAACAACGGATGGAAACTAAGCAAGAAAACCAGGAAAAGGAAAATAACTAAATCAATAATTGAAACTGACCCAGCAATATGAAACGACAAACTCGCACTGATCCCCAGTGGAGTCGCCAATTTGTTAAGCAGGTAAATCCTCTCTGCAGATAGAGATGATCCCTCTAGCCCTAGAGTGGGTCTAGAAACAAAGGAACATGCTAAAATGTTGCTTCCTAATTATTGAATGAACAAAGGACATGGTAGATCAGCCTAGCTGGAATCCAACACTGTCATTATTGCTGTAGTGGTGGCGGCCTCTCACTCCTGCCTTGGCAAATCAAAATCCTTCCGCCATTATTCTTGGATACCTACACATAAAACAAGAAACAAGAACAACATATGACATAATGGTTTCACTCATAACTACAAGCCATCCAAAGGGGGCTAAGCATGTTGCATTAAGAATCTAACATAATACAAAATGGGAACCAAACAATAGTCATGTATATAAATGAATAGAAGGAAGAGTTACAACCAATGATTTGACGTTGCAGTCTCCTTCGGCGAGGTTCAACTGAAGTGCGTCTCAGATTCTCGTCAGGGAATTTGGACGGGATGAAGGCATGGACTCAAGCTTCCTCAACGTAATTCCTTCGTATTCTATCTTCTCTAGTAATTCAGCTATAATATGTTTAATTCTCCAAGTTCAGCTAGCTTGTTCTAAGAGATATAACTTCTTTTATAGAGGAAAAGGAGGAGGTTAGGATCTCTACAAAGGTGGGAGGGAGGCCTATCCTTTAGGGAGTTCCCATAAGAGGTGGAAACCATAAACCTAAAGGAGGGAGCCTATGGTTTTTCAGTTCAACCACTCCCAATGACTCATCCTTGAGGTGGTTGGAGTGGAATATCTGCCTTTATTTTTAAAAATAATTCCATAAACAGCTTGGCACGGGTGGAAAACTGGGACAGAGTGCCAGCTGGCGTGGGGCCTAGTTTTAATATTCCTCTTTGGCGTGAGGACATAACTGACTACATGCGCCAAGGAAAAAACAAGGGTTTTGAGTCTCTGCTCAGGGAATTGTCAACAGAAGGAATATTACTCTCATGTAAAGGGACACAATGATGGTCTTTGCAAGGCATGACACTGCTTATTGATCACGGGAATGACCCTCCAGTGGGAAATATGGGGTTTGCAGGGACAGTGACAAAATGCTATGTAACAATGGTGTTGAACAACTTGATCTCGGATCAATTGAGGTTTTACCTCTGGAATGAATTTTTCCAGTGGAGACTGGCTCACTCTCGATCAATTCTTCTTCATTATTACATCATTGTTGAATGGAGCAAAGATGAGATGACAAAGATGATACATGACGACAAGATGAAATGATGATAGATGACAATGGATGGATTAGCAGATGGAATTCTCCCTAGTTGAGAGGGAGTGTTAAAATTAGAAGCTAGGGCCAAATTACACCTTGGGACAACTCATTTGATGGAGATGATGATTTCATTAAATTCCTCTTTTCGAGAGGACCAAAATTAATATAAATCTCATCCAATTTGGACAAGCGGAAGTGCATTTTTAAATTTATGCCCACACATGTGAAAATTGCTTAGGTTGGCCATATCAACATGTAGGTTCATGATGACCATGACTCTTCACCCACAACGAATTGTATAAATACAAGTGACCTCTAGCCTCATTTGTAATCTTCATCACTCCCACATTCTCTTTCCTTCTCTCATTGGTTTGTACTACTTTTAGCATTATTCTACACATGTGGTTCAAGAAGGACAAATTTCAAAAGCTGAATTACAGGGCCAGAATTATAGAGTTGACTGCAGTTTGATCAATGTTGACTAACACCTTCTAGGTATCATTTGACTTCGATATTTTGGGGATATTTCTATCTCAGTAGGCCACAACTTTTGTCACATAAATTGAGGTTTTCTAAGCACTTTGGTTGTAGACCAAATTGCAGGTTGACCACAGATTTCAGGGCAGTAGTTTGACTGAGTTTTATTGTTGAATTTGTCACTATTTTGGGCTGAATTTACCTCCTCATCAGGTCAAGTTTGACTGACCCGGAAGCCTAAGCTTTTTTGAGGACATTATATTTTTGTGTTGACCATCTTTGACTTTATGGTTAGGGTTGATTTGACTACAGTTGACTACAGATTTTGACAAGCCTATTTTGACATGAATTTGGTAAGTCAATTTTTTACTCTCTCTCTATTGAACATTTTGATATAATAATAAGAAGAATTGATCTAAGGGTTTTCCCCACATTAGGTTTTTTCTGTGGCATTCGCCAATTCTGGTGTACTCTTGTCTTGGCTTGTCCTCTACAGCTTGTTTCATGTTCTATCTACTTTTAAGGTTAATGTGATTAATGGTTGATGTGATTGATACTGTAATTCTAAATTGGAAATTGCCATTGGGTTGCTAAAATAACATTGAAGTAATTGTGCTAAGAATAGAACATACCATTGTTAGCTAAAATTAACACCTGGGCTCCCAACCACATGCACAAGCTTGCATGAGTGCAGTTGTGACCCTCCAAATGCATGCACAAGCCTCCCTGAGTGTGGTTGTAGCCCAAAATCCTTAGTCACAGAGGGTGTGGTCTAGATATCTGCGCCACAATTCTAGGCCAACCTTGAGACCATTGCCCAGAATTTACTGAGACTTTTAGAATGATAAATGACTTGAAGACAATACTAATCATACAAAACTTGATCAAGGACTTGACCTAACCAAGCCTATCCATGACAGTCACTTCGTTAAAAATATAGTGAACATGTAATCTACAAGCTATGAATGCATGTTTGAACATATGGGTCTGAAACTTATCTGAGAATCACCAAGAAGGTCTAATTCCCTCTAATAGTAGCTATAATAACACTTGTTAGCCCATGCATTCATTAACCATCAAATACTTATTGAATCATAAACAAGACGAATACATTGCAAATCCATGTTTATAGCCAACACATAACCATATTATTAAGCATGACATAACTACCATCAAATTACCATAGTAAAAAGTACAAGTGTTCTTAGATTACAATAGGAAAACAACTCTTATTAACTTATGCAAAAGCCAAACAAGTCAGGGACTTCAACATACCACTCAACCATAGATTGGGCTGAACCAAATCTCTCTTTCAGCCAATCACCCCCATGCCATATTCCAATCATGAATATGGAATCTCAAGACATAAAAAACCAGGGCTTCCCAAATATTAAAACACCTCCACCCTCAGGCTACCATGATCTCGCCATAACTAGTCAAGAGACGACAAAGCCCCAAAAAAGCTTGGATGACTCAAAGTTTCTTCAGCACTCCCTTGAGGAATTTTCTTGTCTCCACCAACTTGCTGAAGGCTTCCCAGATATTAAATCGCCTCCACCCTCAAGCCTTGCGAATTTTCTTAATACCACCTTACCTAGTTCCAAAACCTTCAGCTAATCTAAAGCTCAACCAAGAAAATAATCCCATCACACCACGGCTATCCGGAAATGGGAAGGTAAGGCTGAAATCACTTTCAAACCAAGAAAAACCCATGTCAATGATAACAAATAAACCAAATGGAAAATTTCATGTACCACGCATTAACAAACTAGCTAGAAAATCATACATGCAACCTGTTACATGCAAATCCTCCTGTTGAAGCTTCTTGATCCAACCTTCCTTGATTGTCCTTTGCTTTCATTTGCTTCCTTGTCTTTCCTTTGTTTTCCTTGTCTTTCCTTGCTTTATTTTCTCCAATGCTAGAGTGCTCCAAGAATGCTCTAGGTGTGCAATAGTACGAGAGAATAGAGAGAGCTCCAAAACTGAAATGAAAAAAGTTGAACTAGCAAAAGCTGTGAACTGATCCTCATAAGACTTTTTATCATAAAGGCCTCTATTTTCTTCATTTTCCTCTATTTTTCCTTCAATTTCCCTCTCATGAAAACTTGTGACCTTTCATCTCCCTTTTCTCCTATTTTTCATTATTTTCATAATAAATGCCAATTAATGCCTCTTTGCCTTTGACAATGTCTTTGCTAATTTCCTTAGCGATAAGAAATCGAAAGTGACACCCACTAGGATGTTTTTTCCAACATTCAACTTGGAATACGTGTACCATGACTTTGATCTTATTCTTTTTCCTTTATTAAGTTTATTGCATGGACTTTTAACCTAGGTTTGTTACAATTGACCAAAGGTTACTACACATTGCGAAGCTAGTGTTATAATCCCTCACTGGAACCCCCTGATCGACCCAAAGCATCTAAAGCTACAAATGTCCACCCACACAACTTAGATCTCATCATATTTGAAACAATAAACCAATCATCCAAACTATCATACTAAAGAATTACATTGGGTTTGGTCTTCTCCACCAATCTTCTTATGGCTATCCTTTTTTACTCATTGGCCATCCCTCAACAATTAAAGGATAACATAATAATTTGGGGACCTATTTTTTGGCTTTCTATGCTCTAAGAACCCCATATATAGCTAATTTTTTCCTTGCCACAAAATTAGTACATAACTTTCTCGTGCGTTAAAAATAAATGATTTTCTTGCTCTGTGCATCCCCTTAGGTTTATTAATCCACCCTTCACCTAACCCTCCAAAAAATGTTCATAACTGACACTTGAGCTTCCCAACCATTGCTAGAGGTTGTGACAATGGCCTCCCCCTCCCAAATTTACATGCATAGAGTCCCCTGGAAGTCCCCTTTCAAATTGGGATCCATACTCAAAGTAGTTTCCTCATCACTTGATCTTGTCCCAACAAAAGAGATATATTTTCTACTTTGGAACATATCCTTCCCTTGAGATTACTTCATATTAGGGACACCAGGTGACCACTCCATATGATTCTAGGATAGTCCTAACGGATAGTTTTGATAATGAAATAAAAAATAAAGGAGGAAACGAGTGAGTAGTCTTACTCAATAAATGAGACATAAAATTAGACAAAAGACATGTCAAAATATACCTTCCCAATATTTGGTTTTAAGCTTTCATTTTCTATGCATCCATTGACTTCAAAGAAGGAGATATGGTCAAAACTTTTAGAAGAGGGTCAAGCCTCATACCATTGATAACCTTATCCCATCCAACTTCAAAATACTAAAATTTAGGTGGCCACTATAAGAAATTTTGATCAACTAACATACCTTCAAATGAATTCATATCCAACTCATTAACTCCTAATTCACCATCTTGGGAGTTATCAATGGTGACGTTGATGAAACTAAAGGAGTCATAGCCTAAAAAATGGTCACCTTTGGAACTTTATCACCTGACGACAAGGATCTTTTTCAACATTGTTCTTTATCTCCAAGATATGAATATTCTCCTTTTCACTAACACCATATGAAGTCACTATAACCTTTGCATGACGAGATTCATTTGACATTCGACCCTCTGATCCCTCCAAAACATGAGTCATAACCTAAGGCATTCTTTCAACTTCCCAGATCTTTGGATGGAAAGGAAATTGACACTTTTCGATAAGATGACCTTGAGTATGAGAACACTGACATCAAAATGGAACACCGTCATAATCCAATAATTATGAAAGTTCCAATGAACTCTTTTTAATTTCCATAGTTTCACTAGGTCTTTCCTTAAATCCATCAACATAAGTGTTTGATCCAAAGTCATTTGACTCATTTCTAAGGACATATCCATTGATAAGAAGAATCCTAAGCTATCACCAATAGCCTTGAAGACATCCCAAGGCCAAAATTCCATAGGTTAACTCAACAACCTAATTCACACCGGGATTAGGTCAATCCTTTCTTTGTGAGCATGAAAAGGTGGGATCCATAGCTACAATGAAACTGGGGTTGAGTCCCACATCCACATACCTTTTGGTCTAGATTAGCATCCTTTAAGGATTTTAAAATCACTACAAACCAACCTCTTGGAAGAATGTAGCCTATAGGGGAATAACAAAGCATTTGGGACCATTTGAGATCAATCCATTCTTTCAGCGTATGATAGTTGAAACATCGACCCCTCACACAATCTAAAAATGTTATTTTATCTATATTTACAACATGATGAAATTTTATATTCTCACCAAGAATGAAGTTCACCTGAGACCTATTAAGTTTGATGCACTTCTTCTTTCTCATCTATATTGTCTCTTGGCCTTTCGTCTCCTCACATTCATCTACTCCCACTCATTGAGGCTTTTCACAACATATAATGAGTCCTTCCAATGAGAGCAAGAATGAACATGAACTCCTTGACATTCTTCTTTCTCATCTAGATTGTCTCTTAACCTTTCATCTCCTCACGTTTAGCTACTCCAACTCATTAAGACTTTGCACAAAATATAATGAGTCCTTCCCGTGAAAACAAGAATGAAGAGGAGCTCCTTGAAACTCTTCTTCACCTACCGAAAAACCATTAAAGCCTCTTTTTCATGCAACTCCCTTTCAAATTCTTTTCTTTAATTAAAAAGAGGAGTCCAAAACCATTAAGGCCTCTTTTGCATGCAACTACCTTTCAAATTCTTTAATAGAAAAGTGGACTCCATAGATAAAGTAAAATCTCCACCACCAAACTCAATCCTATCAGTACAAATATGCTCTAAACCCTTATCCTCAAGATGTTCACACCAGCGCAATGGGAAACTTCAACAAATGGACCGGTACCCACTTCAACTAAAAATAAATATATATTTTAACAGAAGTGGTCAATATTTTGCGAGGAGTTGCTTTAAAGATTCCAAATAAAACTTATACAAATCGAATTTAAAATCAAATCAAAGCCCACGTTTAACAGTTCCAGCAGGATGGACGTACAGAAATGGGAAAACCTGGTTACTCGAGAAATGAAAAATGATAGTAGCGTATAGGGGCGGTCAGGAGGGACCCTATGTCTCTGGTAAAAGCCGACATTGACGAGACAAGGGGAGACACACATTTCCAAGGTCTAGAACTATGTCGCTCTGTCTTCCCATGTTTCAGTCTCAGGAATCAGTCATGACAAATCTCATTAAACCGCTTACCAGTTTTTCCAAAACCGCGTTGAGGCGGGAAGATTGTCGCTGTCCGGCTGACTGTTCCAACAACAAAATTCGACGTGGAAAATGTATTAATGGAAAACAAAATTCGACGTGGAAAATGTATTAATCAATGGAGTTGCTTAAGGATGGCCAAAGTGGTCTGAAATTTGGGAAAAAATAATTTAAGAAATTTTGTAATAGTAGTGTTTGAATCATATTTTTGATGGTGAAAATGGATTCAACACCATCAAAAACTTGTAGGATGACCATCTTGAAGTTTAACAGTTATAACTTGGATTTACAAAAATTCTTTCAATAAAAATCTTGCCAAGACAAAAAAGTAAACTAGTTAAACTAAGGCTCACCAAGTTTTAATAATTTTATTATATTAAGAAATAGGGCATAGTCTACTTTATACATTAAATGTTTGAGTATTTTTCTTTTTTTAATTTTCTGGTAGGGATTTTTAAAAATTTGAGTTTAAGTTGTTTGATCACGAGAATTCTAGTGGCCTAAGGTTTTTCATTGTGCTGAATCTATTTATGCATTCAAAAATGTATTTTAAATAACAAAAAATCACAATCTTGATTGAATTGTATCACCAGTGAAAAGGTCATTTCATCTATAAGTTAAATTAGGCCTTAAAAAATATAAAAGATTTAATTAATCTTAATGGTACAAAGTGTTTTTACTTATTTAATTAATCACACATATATATTTAATAAATTATAATTAAATATTTTTACAATAAATAGGCTTAGTCTAATTTATACACTAAATGACCTAGTATTTTCTTGGTTAATTTTAATCAAAATCCCGCATATATTTTAAAAATTTTGAGTTTAAGTTGCTTATTGTGTAGAATTCTAGTGCCCCACAAGTTTTTCCATTTATACATTTAAAAATGTATTTTAAAGCAACAAAAAAACCACATTTTGCTTGAGATAGAATCTTGGGTGAAAAAGTCATTTCGTTAACACTACACTTTAAAAAAATATAAAGAACTTAATTAATTTCACGATACAAAGTGTTTTTACTTATGTAATTAATCATATATATTTAATAAATCATAATTAATTTTTTTTAATAATATTTTATAATCCAAATACCTAATTACAAATATTTTTACTATCCAATTTTAATATCATTTTTTATGGTATTGTTACAATATCATAGGCCAAATACCATGACTTACTAATATTACATGTCCAAAAAATCACAAATTATGTTTATATGAAACATATTTATACACATTTTTTTTAAATTGATTTATTAAAAAGAGAAAAATAACATATCTACTTTTTAGCTAAACCATTACCTTTAATTTATGAATACTGTTAAAAATATTAAATGTTCAAAAATATTTCATGAAGATTAAATTCGGATTATCTATTTAATAATTATTAATAATTAAATTATTTTTAAAATCTATTTCAAAATAAACACAATAATCAACTTAATTAATAAATCAATATTTTTTTTAATTTTTATATTAAAACATATAATTAAAAATAATAAAATTTTAAACTATGCTTTTAGTTAACAATGATTTAAACATCAATCATGTTTGTTTACTTTTGGGAGATTAAAGTGGATAAGAATTAATACTTTATAACTAAAATCAACATCAATCCTTGTAAACTCCCATCAACCACAAACATGTATCTCGTTATTGTTAACTTTTTCACGCAAAGTATAAAAGTTGATGGCTAATTCAGGATATTGGAAATCTGTGCATGTGTACACAACTAGCATACAAATCTATGAATAAAATAAAAGTTAACATAAAAATATAATAAAGTACTAAAAGGAGCTTATTATTTTACTTTTTTAATTGCAAAAGTAATGAAGGTGGGGTGGGGGTAAAAATTTGATTCTAAAATTATTAGAAATCCAAATCACAATTTCAATATTCTAATGAAAATAAGAAAAATGCTCTCCTAGTAAAGTCAGATTAGTTGGAAAATTGTTGAGATCGAATGAAATAATGGCCTTTTTTTCAATGTGAAAGAGGTCTTCTTTTTATTCAAGTATAAGTATGATTAAGTCTAATTTTTAAAAGTGGTCTATGCTTTCTAGGTTGAAAAGGAATGTCTTTAAACTAATGGATTTTTGTCTATGTTTTCTAGGTTTAAAAGGAATGTCTTTAAACTAATGGATTTTGCTTTAAATGGATATTTAAATTTAAATTTTAAAGTGGATATTCTTAAGACAATGTTGATGTGGTACATTTTCTACACTTTTTTTTCAATTTTCTTGAATGTATCTCTAATCTTTTAGACTATCCACAACACCTTGATAAATACATCAAAAAAATTACTCTAAAGAGGAATCAATATACATGTGTAAAATCTCCATAAAATTTAACTTGGAGAAGGAATTACCAAGGTTGTGCATCTAAACTAGGATGGATGGTGCTATCTCTTTTTTTTTTCACACAAGATTGGTTATGATATATTTATCAAAAAAGGGGAGGAAGAGGGACTTCCTCATTACATGATCACTCCTCTCAGCTTACAAAACAGATTTAATTGCTGGGAGTGCTTAATTGCTATAACGTTGAAAATACTGCTACTTCTTACATGCCTTTTTGATATGGAGGCTATCACATTTAGACTATAGTTTATGACAAACTAATTAAGCAAGAGAATACATTTTGTTTTCATGATAAACGAAATTAACACCTAATAAACAGTAAACAAGGATGAGAGGACTAAATGGAGGAGGATTTTCACTTTTTGACTGTATTTTCACTCTCCCTGTGGCCGCTTCCTTGATCCATAAAGTTGGATCCACGCTTAGCATTTTTGGTGAGAATGTCCTACAGATAGAGGATGGTCACTTCAAGGTGGGTACAACGATTTTTCACATCCATCAGGGCGTTGCTGCATGTATACCATTGCTGTCGAAGGAAGGAAATTTCTTCTTTGATGTGTGCCTTGTTCTGGATCATCTAGTTCTTCAACTACTCTATGAACACTTTGTGTGTCTTGCAAAAATCACGGGGATGATTCTTTTCATCAGAGGGATCCATGTTCATATGTTGAGGTAAGGTGGAGGAATTGCTGCCTTTGATCATAGACACGAAGGGCGTTGCTTTGAAAATGGCAGCTGAGGTTTCATAAGATTAAAGGGGATGTCTGGACGAACTTGGGGATGGCAGAATGGAGAGGTTGCTATGGTGTATAGTTGTAGGAAGAGAAGGGGAGCAAATGATGACGGAGGAGGAGGGACAAAAAACAACGATGAGGAATATGGGAAGGAAAGCGAAGGCTGACTACCTAGATCGTGGGCAGAGAGCTACAAAAACAAAAATGCCTGATAGATGATTCAAGACAGAGAGAGATTTCACCTAAGGGAAGAAGCAGTGTGGGTTCGAGCCACAGAAAATTGTGCCATGTTGTGTAACCAGCTCCAAAAATAGAAGAAAAGAGATATCAACGCCTTAGAAATAAGCCACTTCGAGGGGGCAACCTCCAATACATTACATAAATGAACAATTTTTGGATGATACAATTTACAAAACCTCCTTTCTATATATAGGAGTCCATGGGGCCATAATGTAATCCTAGTAGGGCCACAATGTAATCCTAGCCGACCTAACAATAATAATTTAAGGGCACAATAATAACAATATGGGGGTTACAAGGGTATAATAATAATAATAAGGGACTATACTAGTAATATAGGGACCTAACATGCCAAGCATGAGAGAGAAAAGGCTTCCTAAGGGTCGAAACATAGAGTGCATGTGGATGGATTAGAGATTTGAGGGGAATATTTAAAATGAGGGGAGCAATGCTGCACTGTAAGTTCACATGATGGAGAATACATTTTTGAGGGAGATTACACTGGATAGAGTTGTAGAGAATCTAAATTGATCCAAAGATATCCTCTTCTGTATATCGTGGATTTATTGTAGGTGTGCTCAAAGATTCGAATCAGACCAAGTCTGTAAACATTATATCCTTTGAGAGGGCGGAAATCTATGATGAATATGGGTATGGGCTGAGCCTTCATGGGATGGGGATGGTTGTGATATGTCCATCAATGTTGGCCTGTCCGATTTCTCAGTTGACTCCCTCATTTTCCTTGAATTCTGCCTGTTTGTTATTGTTTCTTAGAATATGATAATATTCAATTCCACCAACTAGCTTTGCATATTGTTTCACTCTACTCAATATTTGATAGAGAGCAACATTTTTTGGTTTACTACCACTTACCATTGTGTGAATGATTATTGAGGAATCCCAAAAAATTATTGGGTTGTGGATATCTCTGTCTTTTAAATTTCTTATGCTCAGAAAGAGACCATATGCTTCCACTCTATTATTGGATATTGTTTCCATACCCCAATTGAATTGAGTAGGACTAGAATTATCTCTGTGAATTATTACTCCACCAGCTCCAGCTTTGCCCAGATTCCTTTTGGAAGCTCTGTCGAAGAAAAGACAAGGCCTGTTGAGAGATCTAATGCAATTTTTAAATTCTTCTTCCTCCTTTCAAACTTTCCAATTTGGCAATTCTCCTTTGTGATTTTTGTCATATGTTAGATTGTAATCTTGTTGAAGGCGAAGTTGATCCAAATTTTTTCTTCATTTTGTGGTTTATTCATGTCGATTCCATTGATCCATTTTGCTGAAATAAACTCTATGATTTGGCCCCATGCTTTTGATGTCACTATGTCCACTGTTGGCTTTTTGTTTTTAAACACCTTTCCATTCATGGCAAGCCAAATTTTCTAGCAGAGGAAGGAGGGTATGCTGGACCAGAATCTTTGCATTGTGACTTTGTTTCTTAAAGAATAGGGATAACTACTCCTCCATTTGCTTAGAAATTGGTTGAGAGGGATATTGTAGTTCAGGTTTGCTTCAATTGGAGATACTATGTTCTCCCAACATTCTCTAGTGAATGAGCAGTCTAGAAAGAGATGCTGAATAGTTTATTTCTCTTGCAAGCAAAAGGGACATTGAGAAGGCCCATGGATTCCTCTTTCTTTTATTTTTCTTTTTTTTCTTTTTTTTTTTTTCAGATTTTTAGCAGTAAGAGATTTGATATAGAGGAGGGTCCATAAAAATATATTGATTTTTGGGAGAGTTTCCACTTTCCAAGCACACTTCCAATACTGCCAATCTTGTTTCCTTTTTTGTTCTTGTATTGTGACGTATTCGGACTTGACTGTGTAGTCGGCACCTGTAGGGACCCAAAAATGGGCATCTTTGATATTCTTAGCTAAAGGGGCAACTCCAATCAGTTGAGAGATCATGGAGTTCCACTACTTCCAGGTCAAGATCGATGGGCAAGTTGGGTCTGTACCATTACTTCCAGGTTCCATCTTCATCCCATTTGGATATTTCCCCCAATTTTGTGTAACCTTCCACTGTCATCCAGGTCTTTAGGCCGTGAATATTTGGGATGCTACCCAAGGGAAGATTCCCCATGATGCTATAAGTCCATAAGTTGATTTATTTTCCATTTCCTGGCCTTGTGGAGATATTTTCTTTTATCACCGAAATTGAATTGGAAATGAGCTTCCATATTAATTGTGAGCAAGGTCTTATGGGGTGGCTTCTTTCCAAAAGGGAGATCCTTGGAGCATTGAGGTATTTTTATTCTAAGGAAACTTTCCACCAACATCTTTCTCTTGTAAAAAACCTCCAAGCGATCTTAGTTCCAAAGGAAAATTTCATTATTCCAGGGGTTCGAATGGATAAGCCTCCATTTTTGTAGTGGGTGGTGACTTGGTTCCAATTGACAAGGCTCGATTTTTTTGTTTCAGATTTGCCTCCCTACCATAGGAAGCCTCTAATAATGATTTCAATTTGTTTATGAATGCTTGCAGGAGCTGCTATTAGAGCAAAATGATATAGGTGCAGTGCTGAAAGGATTGATTTGTTGAGAGTGAATATTCTGGCTTGATTTAACCATATCATCCCCCAAGCTTGGATTTTTCTTTTCATTTTTTTGGCATACTTATTCCAGATATTGGTCTTTAACTTTTTCTTTGTGATAGGCCGAGATATTGAAAGTGGCTCCATTTGTTTGGAAATGAATTTCTAGAATTTGTGACATTCTTTGAAGAGTTATTGGAGGGGTGTTCCAGGCATATAAACAACTTTTTCTGTTATTAATCAGCCCACCCGAGACATCCCTGAGATTGTCCAAAAAAACTTTAACTCTTCTTGATACTATACAAGATGTTGCCCCCATGAGAAGGTTGTCGTCTGCAAACAAGGAATGGTTGATGCTTTTGGTGCCACTACTTATAGTCAGGCCAATCAAGGAGGAGTTTCTATGACTATGCTCCAAATTTCTACTTAATGATTCAACCATTAGAATGTAGAGGAAAGGAGACAAATGAAAACCTTGTTTGAGCCCTCTTGAGCTCTAAAAATAGTCATATGGTCTACCATTTACAAGAGGGGCAATCCATGGGCCATTGGTGCAGGCCTTGATAGTTTCTATAAAGTCACCAAAGAAGCCAAATCTATTGAGGACAATAGATAGATAGGAAAGGTTGACTCTATCAAAAGCATTGGCCATGTCCATTTTTAAGATGAAGCCTTGTTCATTGCGGGAAAAGCTTGAGTGGAGGGCCTCTTGGACAATAATGATGTTGTCAACAATTTAACGGTTTGGGACGAAGCCTCCTTGGTTTTCAGAGATAAGGGATTGAAGGAGAGGTTTAAGTCTTCCAGCTAAGATTTTAGAGATGATTTTGTACGAAGCATTGCAAAGGGATATGGGACAAAATCTATTAAGAGAAGAGGGGCGAGGGTATTTTGGAATGAGAGCAAGAATGGTGGAATTTGTGAATCCTCACATATTTTTATTTTTTATGACATATATTATCATATTTAACAAGTCCTTCTTTATTACATGCCAAAAGGTATAGTAGAAAGAGATGGGGAAGCCATCCGGGCTTGGTGCCTTTTGTTGGCGAGGAAACAGGTCTCGCAGGCAAGACCCAGGTTCAGGGGTTGGGGCCAACAAAGGAATCCGCTGTAGTCTAGAACCATGCTGGCATTATCACCCTACTCTGAAGAGCATAGAGTCTCACTCGAGGTGTGTCGCAACCACATGCAGAAGGGGAATAGATCGATAGTAGTGAACGGATCCGCAACTCATGAGTAACATTGAATTGATAGCATAAACATAATTATATACGCAAGAACATTCAGAGAGCATACAGGTATTAAAAAAATAAAATTTTAAATCATCACAACCATCATGCATGCATATGAATCACATAATAGGACAACAACCTGCAAGTATATTGATATCTTCAGCCAAACCAGTAGTTACATAGCTTCTGCAAGGAGAGTTTACAATTCTGATACCGACGCCTTATAGAACAGAAAGGTAAATAAGAGAAACCTAGGAACTACAGGGACATCATGCTCAGTCTCCTTCAGTCGCTCTGCTTTCCTTCTCCTATCGCCTTCTTTCTTTCGACCGGGTGATTGCTTATTTATTCACCCGCTATCACGACTATTAGTTCCTCTTTATGTTCTTCTTCAGCTGCTTCCGGCTTCTCTCTTGTTGTCTGTGTGTTCTGCTCTCTGTCTTCTGTTGTATATTCTCTTCGTCTGTACTCATGCATCTTCTTTCTTTAGCTATCTCTTGCTTCTTCGCCACCTTGATAGCTCCGCAACTTACTGTAGTTGCGACTACCATGTGTCATCATTCTGCAACCCAAAAATCCATTCTTTATTCTTTATTCAAAATATTCAAAACAAGTTTTCAAAACAAGGGCCCCAACAGGCCCCGACCACAGTTTCTTGACTCGTCCCCGAGTCAATCACAAATCATAGTCTCTATCTCCATCGCCCCGCTGGATCCCGTGCCTTGTTCTCGTTGTGCTTCTTCCGTCTGCTATCCAAACAAGGGCCCCAACTTCGGGACTCTGCGAAACGTTGTAGCTTTAAGTTCAGTGAAGGTCGACACAGCTTGCTGCCACCCCTGCAGTAGTGAATCTGTTTCTTCGGAAATATTGGTGACAACAGCCTCCTCTATGTGCGCTGGTACAGCCCCGAACACCGTGCTAAGCTGCGTCTCGGCCTCGGCGGCTAGCTGTTGCATTGTCTTGGCACTGAGTTGGAGGGTCGGGCGGAGCTCACGAATTACCCGTTTGGCCATTACTGAGTTTGCCTCTGTTTGCTGGATCTGCACTTCAAGATCATCTTCCTGGGCATATAGCTGGCCCAACTACGTGGGGTCCGTGGCCTCTTGGATTTCCCTCGAAATCTGTTGTAGCTGCGCTGAAATTGGCTGCGTTTTGACTGTAAGGGCCATTGAGCACTCCTGAAGACCCTTTAGGAGGTCGTGAGCCTCGTGCACCGCATAGTTAAGAGTTTCCTGCATTTGAGTGGCCTGGCCGTGCTTTGCTGCAACCTATGCTGAATAGAAAACCTCTGGATTGGGCAGCGCTGGCCGTGCAGCCAATGCTACTTGAAGCTCATGGTTTTCCCTGTGGAGGCCGTTGTAGGCGATCTGGAGGTGGAAAGCCTGTGCTACAACACTCGTCTCCGTGACATCGGCAGGAAGCTGAGTATAATGAGCCTCGAAATTCAGCCATAGCTCTGAAAACACCTGGGTGACGGTGTTTATCTGACCTTCCAGCTGCTCCTGTGTCGTTATAAGCTGGTCGCACTGTTCAGTAAGCACTGCAATATGTTGCTGCTGCTCGTCGCACCTCTGCTGTAGCTCAGAATGAAGCCTTTCGGCTTGCTGGGCCACCCTCTGGATAAATAAGTACAGCTAAGTTGTACCCCAGGTTTCTAAATTGGCGATCCCCGAAGTGCCCTGGTCCGGCCTCATTTCTTGCAAGGGTTGCCCACTGGCAACTAATCGATTAGAATGCTCTGGAGGGGAGGGCGACGGGGTCTGTGGGTGTGTTGAGTCGGCCATATTCAAGTCCGGCCGTTCCTGCTGATCTGTAGGGCCAGTTTGTGGAGGGACGGTAGGCTCAGGCTGAGCCTCAGCTGAGTCAGAAACAATATGTGCCCTCTGGGTAAATATATCAGACAGAGAAACTTGGGGTTCTCCCGCGGGGTCGACCGGTGGTACTACTGCTGTAGTACTGGAGTCAACTTCGGCCCTGTGGTCCCCACCAAAGAGTTCCCGGATGATTAGGTCAGATACGGTAGCAGATGAATTGGATGGAGCGGATGAAGTGGTAGGTGGAGGTGGAACAGTGGGTGGAGTGGTGGAGGGATGTGGAAGGCGAATATTGATAAAATCTGAGGGGTCAATGAGGGGTTCTTCCTGTATCAGCACCCCTGTGCTTGGTAGCAGTGGTGGATCATCAACAGTGAGGTCCACCACTGGATTTGCTTCGGTGGTGCGGGCCCGCTTGGCTTGAGGGGCTTCTAATGGATTTGTAGTCTTGTTCTTCTCTCCCATTGGGGTTATGATTGGGCTTGCTAAAGTAAATAGAACATTAGGGATGGGGGAGGTGAGAGGAGTGGTATGGGGGTGCGAGGTAGAGCGAGAAAACGGGAACTCGGAAAATAAAGGGAAAGGAGCGACACTGCTTGAAATGACCTAGGTTGCCGCATTAAAATTGCGTACCTGTGTGTTCAAGTGGTGGACGATGGGGACGAGCGGCTCAGGGAGTTCCTGTGGTGTCACCACCGCATCAGTTTCGACAGGCTGTTGCTGCGGTAACATTCACTCAAAGTTGTACCTGGGTACCCCGTCCCAGATTTCCATCGCAATCCTCGACCACGAACAGACCTCATTGTGGAAGGCGGTATCATCAAGCTATAATTTCAATGGCTTCATGCGGAAGGTGTCCTCCGACATGCAAGTAGGTCGGAGGTAAGTATGCCTGTGACTAACCCTAAACCACACTTGCTCGCTGTACTCATCTAACAGGTTCCTGGGCACCCGTTGTTGGCTGGCTACCACGTCTGTCATTAGACCGTACCAGGACTTAAATGCCTCTGCATTCACTTGTTTGGTGCTAGGATCAGCTAACACCTTCCACGAAATTAACTTCATCGCCAGAGGCTGGCCCTCTCAAATTTCCACTGGGAACTAGACAAGGGGAGTGTGCCATTTCCACATGGCAAAGACAACGATCAAATATCCGTAAATGAAGCTGGTAGCGCGCTTGTAGTTTTCCTCGCACACGTCAAACAGTTCCTTCAACAAGAAGGAGCACCAGTTCAGCTTGGTGCCCTGAACATAGTGCTCTGCAATGGAGATAGTGTCCAGAGTGCATTCGCCCTTTGTGTAGTGCCTCATTGTCTTGCTGGCAATGAGGTAGCATGCAAATTTGATCTCGGACTTATTAATAAGCTCCATCTTGGCTCCCTTCCCTCCCCGTTGGGTGCCATATTTGACATACAAGTCTGCCTCTCCCGACTTCCGTGCTCGCTTGGAGGTGGTCTGACATGCAGTCGAGACATCCGCACCATTCAGTGAAAGCCCGGTAAGACAGTGGATATCCTCAACATGAATGGGAATTTCCTTATTCAGCCACAAGGACCCATTCTGGACGTGGCTGAGCAGGAACCTAGTGCACTGCATAGTCGGTCATGTGGTCTTGAAGACCGGAATATTTCTTAAGTTCAGCAAAGAAGATTGCTGAAGACCTCAGAATTCTGGTAAAAATCTATTTGCTGAGTGCCCAGCTGTTGAGTAGTAATGTTCCATATACACCTGCCAGTTGAGTGTCGGGAATTCGGAGGAGTCTGAAAGGTTAGCATCTATCAGGGTCGCATTGTCATATTTCCCTACAAGGGACTCTGTCTTATGAATTCTGCTGTCGAGCTTTGGTTCTAGGATGGCTGGGATGGCCTTCGGCATTTTTTCTCGGCGTTGATAGACCTATAGAATTCATCTCAGCGGCCTCTCTTGGTGTTGTGCGTCTGGATACTTTTGTTGCTCTGGGTCTGCTGCAATTGCTAATTCTAACTGTTTCGACATTCTCGTGCTTTTGGTTTTCATGCAAGGTATGTAATTACCTGGCACGAATGGAGTTGATGAGACCCCCCTAATGAGTTAATTCCTGCTAGCATTCTTCTCTACGATAATTGTGCGATAAATCATGTGCCAATGTGTATTCTGACAGTTGCTGATGGTGGCATGGGGAAATGGGCAGACGCGACGGCTGAGGTTACTGCGGATGATGGAAAAATGATTATTGCAAGGTTACTTCCAATTATGGTAATTTATGGTGCAAATCTAGACGATCCTATGGACTAGCACAAGTACTGACTGAAGTGACCTAGACTGACCTTAACATGTTTATGATGCCTACGGGGATGACACGCTGGACGCGCCCCTCCCCGACCACAGTTAGTTGCGGTGCAGTCCCACCACAAAGTAGTTATTGACAAACGATGCATGAAAAAAAAACACAACCTATGCTCATCCCGGTTGCGGGAGAGTTATTCAACTACGCTACTCTACGGGTGCTCTCGGTTGCGAGAGTTATTGATGAAGAGGGAAATAAAATTGCTCTTGGTAGGGTTTCAGGCATGCGCCATTCACCCATCCTGGTAAAATAGTACCGTCCAGCTGAGCCAACCAAATGGCTCCAGATTCTCTAATCTTGATGACGAAGTAAGGTCCCAACCAATGCATCTGTAGCTTTCCTAGGAACTTCTGGAACTTGCTGTCATATAAGAGGACCTTACCTCCAACCTGGAATGTTTTGTTCTTGATGTGGCGGTCATGCCATGATTTCTGCCTATCCTTCTGAACCTTTTGGTGAAATTCGGCCAGGAACCGGGCCTCATCCAGTTCCTGTAATTCATGTAGACACTCCTAGAGTGATGCTTCTTCCGAGAACTTGAGAGACGTGGCAATGAAAAGACTTGGTATAGTGAACTCGGCGGGAATCACAACTTCCTGGCCATACACCAACTGGAACGGTGTCTGATTTGTCAAGCACTTCACCGTAGTCCGGTAGGCCCAGAGTGCAGCTGGGAGCCACTCATCCTAGTCATCCCACTGGGCGTTGCAGATCTTTGTTAACCCCTGTTCAAGAATTTTATTAAATGCTTCAACAGTACCATTGGCTTGTGGGTGGTATGGGTTGCTTTTGTGATGTTGGATCATAAATGTGTCCAGCAGCGACTTGACCATGTCATTAATGAAATGCGTACCCTGATTGCTGGTTAAACTTCGCGGGCAGCCAAACTTGCTGATGATGTGTTCAAAGATGAATCATGTTGCTGTATCCACCGTGTAGTCGCATACCACTGCTGCCTCAACCCACCTGGTTAGGTAGTCGGTTGCGGTAATGATGTAGTGGGCCTTGGAGTGCCTGGCGACTAGGGCTATGGGGCCTACGAAGTCGACAGCCCACTTCTCAAATGGCCACAACACATGCACTGGGTGTAGCGGAAGCTCGTCCCCGTGAGAGGGCCTCCCCATTCGCTGACAGACATCGCATCTCTTAACAAATGTCTTACAATCTGCATGGACCGTTGGCCACCATAGTCCAGCTTGGAGTACCTTCCTCGCTGTGGCATTCCCACATCACAACTTCGCGCTCATGGTCAAGTACGCATCAGCACAGAACCTCATCGAGGCCTAGTTTGTATAGCTGTCCCGCGATCAGTTGGTATTTGGCAGCGCGGACGACCAAGTGTTGTTTCTGGAGCGGGGTGTAGTCCTGAGGGCACTGCCCCGTGGTCAGATAGGTGGCAATGTCGTCCAAGTAATTCGGGACAGCTTCGACTCGAAAGAGGTCAGCATCCGACAGCTGATCATCGAGAGAGCCGTCGTTCTCCCCTGTCTCCAACCTAGATAAGTGATCGGGCCCGACATTCAACCTCCCGGGCTTGACGATCACCTCAAACGTGAATTCTTGGAAGAGTAGAAGCCAACGACATATCCGTCCTTCCAAGATAGTCTTATTGACCAGGTACTTCAATGCAGAGTGGTCCGTAAAGAACTTGAATTTTCCCCCTAGAAGATAGTGGCGGAACTTCTGGAGCGAGTATACCATCGCTAGGGCCTCCCTCTCAGTAGTGGTGTAATTCTTCTCCGCATTAGACAATTTGCAGCTGGCGAAGTAGACTGGGTGGTCAACTGTCGTCTCTCTGGGTTGCGCCAAGACAGCCCCAAGTGCAATACTGGAAGCATCAATATGCACATGGAACTGCTTATCCCAGTCTGGGTGAACAAGAATAGGCACCATCGCCAGCTTTTCCTTCAGAGTGTCAAGAGCCATCTGACACTCCTCCGTCCATTGGAATACTTTGGACTTCTGCATGAGCTTTTCCAAAGGGGCGGTGATCTTCGAGTAATTGCGGATAAATTGCCTGTAATAGCCTGTGTGCCCAAGCAGTGCCCGCAACTGCTTCACCGTTTCAGGGGCTTCCATGTGGACGATCACTGCTACCTTGGCGGGATTGACGCAGACCCCTTGCTTGCACACCACATGTCCTAACAAGGTGCCGAAAGGAACTACAAAAATGCATTTCTTCAAGTTCAAGGAAATTTGAAACTGGCGACACCGATCAAACATGATACACAACAGGGTGGCATGTTTCTTCAGCAAACTGTAGACGGTCCAATAGTCCATGTAGACTTCCAGGAACTTGTGGATATACTCCCGGAAAGCAGTGATGACAATCCAGCAAAACACGGCCGGGGCGTTCTTCAATCCAAACGGCATCACGTGGTATGCAAACGATCCCCACTCAGTGGTGAATGTCATCTTTGGCTTGTCTTCTTCTGCAATGCGCACCTGATGATAACCCGAAAAACCATCAGTGAAGGAGTAAGCTTCATTGCATGCAACATGATCCAATACTTTGTCGCTAAAAGGAGTGGGAAACGGATCATGGATGCAGGCGTTGTTCAGACTAGTCCACACAGACGCGTATCTCCGACTTGTCCTTCTTATTCTGAATGACGATAGGACTCACCCACTCTGCTTCTTCCACTGGAAAGATGAGACCTGCAACCAACATCTTGTCAATCTCCATCTTGACCTTTTCTTTGAGTCGTGGGTTCAACCGATAGGGTCGATGCTTTACGGGCCTGGCATCCGGTTTCAGCGCAATACACATTTCTCCGAGGTCACCTTTGATACCCTTTAGATCGGCAACCGATGAAGGGAATAAGTCTTAGTATTCCTAGAGGATGCTGAAAATTTCCCTTGTCGTCTCCTCATCCCAGTAATCCCCAACTGTAGCCAATTTGGGTTTTTCCGCCGTGCCGATGTTCAACTTCGTGGTCTTCAGCGGCTGTAAATGGACGCCTTCGGTGGTTGGTTCTTCATTGATGGTCCGCTCGCCTTCCTTCTCTTCGAAATATAGGTGCCTGAGGTCCTCCAGACTGTCATCGTCTGGATCGCTGTCAATCCGTTGGCAAGCCAACTCGCGCCTGGCCTCAGGACGTGATGCAAAGGTGCTCCCGCCGGTCTCTGGGTCACGGAGAAACAATACACCCTTGATAGCTTGTAGTGCTCGGGACACCAGCTCTGTCTCTCCTTCAAACGAGAAGCACCAAACAAATTTGTTTGCGACTTCCTGCCAGGAGCTGATTCCTCTTTTCCGCTCTTCTTCTAAGTACGAGGCCTAGGGGATGGTATCTAAGGAGTGGGTGAACCGATGTACCCACAGCTCTTGCAGGTATCCCAGACTTTTCCACTGCTCCTCACAGGTCCTCAGGTGGTCCCGTAGATCGGAATTCCCTTGGTACTTGTGCCCGCTTCGAGGGCCTTCGTCCTCTTTAAACCATGCCCTCAAAGCCTTCACCACACAACTCCACTGCGACAGGGTGTTGCGGTGGTTCCTCCACCACCTAGCTGATGTGGACTGTAGTGCGACGTCCAAAAGTGGTATCCTGCTTCGTTCTGGTACCATGTCCTCCACCTTTGCAATAAAGGTATTGACAGTTTGCATGTTCGATAGGGTGGGGTATGCTCTAAACTCAGCGTCAATCCAACGGACGCAGGAAATTGCGGCACATTTCCACGTGCTGGTCTCGTACCCCCCCTGCTGCTAGTCTTCCCAAGCAAGTTTTGATCCCAGCTCCGAGCTCTGGACACTGCGCCAGCTGACGGAGCCAGTTGCGGTCGGGTTGATATAGTCAGCTCGCTTCCCTGTAGTCATCTGATAAAGGTGGTCCATCATCTGAGCATCCTCCCGGTTGTCCACAGTTTCGGTATATCGCGGGCCTTGATACGGGTCGAGGGGCTGAGTGACCCGGACCTCTCCATCTTCGAAGATAATCAGCTCCTTTTTGAGGTCGATGATGGCGTAATTCTCAAAATCCCAATCAATGCCTAGCAAGGCAGGGTAAGGATCCTTGTCTCCCATAATATCAATACCTCAAAATCTGTGTAAGTCTTCACCCCTGCAATGTCAACCTCGACACCTTCGAGTTGGCCAATCGGCACAATGAAGTACTAGTTCGCCATTCTGAGTTGGATTGGCGAGTAGGTCAGCCGTGGCCATCCAAGAGCCTCCCACATCTTCTGCGGTAGGATGTTGACATCAGACCCTAAATCAAGCATGGTATCACTAATTTGGAATCCCGCAACCTGCGTGTTAAGCCGGAACTCTTTTCCCGTTCGTCGCTTGTTTCGCTTGACTCACTGCACATACTGGGGTGCTGTGTCCACCGGTTCTCTCGGCCCCATATTCCCCTGCAGTGCATCCTCTAGTATACGCTTGAGCTGGTCCCGCATCGAGGCATTATCAACAATCTTGAGGAACAAATGAAGCCATTCCTCAATCAAGGTCCCCGTAGCGTTCGGTTCTCTGGAGCCAGTCGTCGAGGGTACCTCGAGGCCTCTGGCTCCCCCCAGCTGAGCAAACGCCTCCACCGCCTCCTAGAAATAACTCTTCTGTGCGTCTGACCGGATCAGTTGTTTCAGGGAGGCGGGCCAAATAGCCCAGACCAGCTCCTTTCCATGAGCGTCCTCCCTCATCTTCTTGCCGCCACGCGTGACAATCGCTACATTCTGCATGGCCGGAGTCATGGTTCCTCACGGCTCAGAGTTTAACAAATTCGTGCCCCTCTGCCATGCCCGTTCCTCCCACTTATTGATGAGTTCTGGACAGTCCTCTGTTGCATGGGCGTTCACGCGGCACTGGGAACACCAAAGATGTCGGGGAAGGGGACATTCTTGAGCCACGTGACCCTCCTGGTCACAGTTGTAGCATTTCACTGGACCTCATCCCCCTGTGCGACCTCCGCGCATCCCGCCTCCTCTTCCCTTGGAAGCCTCATTCACCCTATAGGAGGGTCGGTCCAACCGGTCCGCGAGTGCGTCGAGAGCCCTACACTGCTCAGTTTTGTGAGTCGTGGAAGCACAAAACTCACAGTATACATTATTTGGGATTTTGGAGTACTTCTGTAGTATCAGGCACATCTGAGGTGGGTGCCCCACCGTCTGGAAAATCTCGCAATACTCTGTGGCGGTTGGGTTTGGTTGAGATGGGAACCTCGCATAAGGCTGTTGCGGCTGGTATACCCCCTGTGGATTCATCCCCGTGCCACCCCTCGCAGGTGGACCTCCCTGGATTGCCGCAACAAAGGGTCCCACCCCCGTGCCCCGCAGCCGAGGACACTCGGTCGCGACGTGGCCTTCAACCAGGCAGTGAGTGCACCAAACGTTCGGCCTGGCTGGTCTTATAGGCTTCATCTCCTTGAGATTTTCAGTCAGACTAGCAATCTGATGCTACAGTCCCACCAAGGAAGGATCCTGCAGGGCCGACCCTCCCCGATATTCCTGAGGGTAGCCCGCCATGGCCTCTATCTTCATGGCCTATTCCAAAGCATCCTGCAAGTTGTCAATCTTCTGTTGGGTGAGGGGGGTTCGTGTCAAGGGAAGCAGAGCCTTGACGAACCAGTCCCTCTGATGGTTTGGATCGATCGGGTAGCTGAGTTTCCCAATCGCATCCTTGAATCGACGCATCAGCTCCCATGCAGTCTCTCAATCTTTCTTCTTAATCTCCCAGAGCTCGGACAGACCTTGCTGGTCCGTCTGGGGAAGTTTAAATTCCTGGACAAAATCCTGCTTAACATCCGCAATTACTGGATTAGGATGGGCCTCAGACCACTTGATAAACCATCGCAAAGCCCTCTCTCTGAGTGTGGTTTGGAACTCTATTAGCTTCCCTGCGTCTGGCGTCTGCCGAGCCCTCTATATGGCTTCGCAGAGATACCAGTGTTTCTCTACATCATTGTTGCCTCGGCCAGAGAATTCTGGATACCGGGTGAATGACCCAGCGATATTTACTTGCAGAGGGTTGACCAGGATAAATCCTCCGGGTCCTGGTTGTGTAAATGTTCCACTGGAGAATGCAATACTACTCATCACACTACTATTAATGTGTGTTGCTGTCGACACTGAACTGCTGTGAAATTGACTCAATGCTTGTAACTTAACGAAAATATTACTTAAAAGTTGATAGAGTACCAGGGGAAGGTAGGGATCCTTGCCGTGCAAATTTTTGGAAGTAGGGGTGATGGGAGAGATGAATGTCGTCCGCTCTTGAAACAACCGCTGCATCACGACGTACCATTCGCCATCAAAACTTTCTTCGGGCTACACACTTGCATCGTCTTCGTCAATCGTCGTCTCCCTTTCCCTCTTAGCTGGGCTCCCATGCACTCGCCGTACTCCCACAACGGTCCCTTCCCTTTCCAGGGTATCCGCCTGAGTGTCCATAATTCCTATCCTCTGAGGCACCTCCTCTTGGTTCTTCCTATCGTTTCCCCATCGTCTTAACTCTCGCATCACCCTTTCTTGCCACCTGTCGCGATCTGCGCCCGCCGATGTGCACGTCGCTCCATCAATCTCCTCGTGGCCTCAGCATCCATCCCCCACTCCTCGCTTCACACTTCACGTAGCATCTGTCCCTTCAGCCCTTCCCCCAGCACTGGAGGTGTACGCTTCCATGCTCGACTTTTGGAATTCCATCAGCCCCTCGTCCACCATCAGGGCCTTAATCCACAGCGGAATTTCCTTAAGCATCTTCCCTCTTAGCTCGGCGTGGAAAATAGCTTCAGCCTTCGATAAGGATTGGTAGCACTCTGCGGAAAACTCCACAATATATCCATCCAAAGTGGTCTCTACCCAAAAATCCACCGCGCGGGTCAATTCAGTGTCCAACTGATGCAGAGCCACCAGATCCCCATGTGCCCACTTGTGGTTTATCTTCCGCGAGCTATCCCTAGGCACCTTCGTCTGTAACCTCCGCAACCAATTGTAGAGGTCGCTAGGGAATTTTCCCCAGAGGATCTCGTAGGTACCACTGGCAGAATCCGAGAAAAGCACAAGATCCTTGAGCACCTTTTCCTTTTGATTCGTCAACTCCGCTTGCTGAGCAACGAACTGGTCCAAATGGTTATCCCACCATCTTCGTATTTCTCCTTCGAAGATCCTTGATACCATGATCTAGTTCCCCTCATAACATGCAGGTCCTATCAACGGAAGCATTTGTTGGCGAGGAAATAGGTCTTGCAGGCAAGACCTAGGTTCAGGGGTTGGGGCCAACAAAGGAATCCGCTGTAGTCTAGAACCACGCTGGCATTATCACCCTACTCCGGAGAGCAGAGAGTCTCACCCGAGGCGTGTTGCAACCACATGCAGAAGGGGAATAGATCGATAGTAGTGAACGGATCCGAAACTCATGAGTAACATTGAATTGATAGCATAAACATCATTATATATGCAAGAACATTCAGAGAGCATACAAGTATTAAGCAAATAAAATTTTAAATCATCACAACCATCATGCATGCATATGAATCACATAATAGGACAACAACCTGCAAGTATATTGATATCTTCAGCCAAACCAGTAGTTACATAGCTTCCACAAGGAGAGCTTACAAGTCTGATACAGACGCCTTATAGAACAGAAAGGTAAATAAGAGAAACCTAGGAACTACAGGGACATCATGCCTGGTCTCCTTCAGTTGCTCTGCTTTCCTTCTCCTATTGCCTTATTTCTTTCGGCCGGGTGACTGCTTATTTATTCACCCGTTATCGCGACTGTTAGTTCCTCTTTACATTCTTCTTCAACTGCTTCCGGCTTCTCTCTTGTTGTCTGTGTATTCTCCTCTCTGTCTTCTGCTATATATTCTCTTCGTCTGTACTCATGCATCTGCTTTCTTCAGCTATCTCTTGCTTCTTCACCACCTTGATAGCTCCGCGACTTACTGTAGTTGCGACTTGGTTGCGACTTCCATGTGTCATCATTCCGCAACCCAAAAAGCCATTCTTTATTCTTTATTCAAAATATTCAAAAAAAGTTTTCAAAACAAGGGCCCCAACACCTTTCCTGGATGTAGGTCCCATACAGTTGTCACGAATTATTTTTTTGAAATTTCTCTAGAGAGTTCTTTGTTTGCTTCCTCATCAATTATTTTTAGAATGTGCATTAGAAATTCCTCTGGATTTGCATGTATGTCCATAGCTGTTAGGAGAGTTTTGAAATGCCTGAAAACTTCTTTCTTGATATCTTCTTGTCCCTTTATCTCAGACCCTCCTTCTCCCATAATTTTTTCTATATTATTTTTTATCATTCTAGTTTTGGCTAAATTGTGGAAGAAGGCAATATTTTTGTCCCCTGCTTGGATCCATAACTACCTAGACTTAGACTCTAGGTTTCCTCCTCTTGCCTATTACTCCTATATATTTTCCAATGTATCTCTTTTTCCTTAATTTGATTTTCTATTATGTTGTCCATGTTTTCCATTTTCTCTTTTATTTTTGCTAACTCTTGTTGCAGCTCTTCTTTTTCTTTCAGCAGTTCCTTATAGCTTGTCTTTTCCTAGTCTTTTAGTTTTTCTCTAATGCTCTTTTGTTTTGATTCCCATATGAAGGTGGGTGATCCATTCATTTTCTTTTTCCACATTTTTACAACTTCTTACTTAACCTCTTCATGGTTGCTCCACAACTGGTTATATTTGAAGGGAAGAGGCCCAAAATTTTCAATTGAACCAAAGCTCAATAGAGACTGGTTTGCGGTCTGGGGTTGCTGATGGGATGATCTTGGAAGATACTTTACTGTAGTTGGCCACCATGTGGTCCCTAATGAGGATACTGTCCAACCTTTCTTTGATGTTGGCCTTCCCCAATCTCTTGTTGTCCCAAGTATATTTTCCATTTTTGGGATGGATGTCCAAAAGGTTACACTGCTCTATGATTTCTTCAAGGGCTTCCCTAGATGGATCTAGTTGAAAAAGGCCACCTCTTTTTCCCTCTGGTTTAAGAACTAGATTTAAGTCTCCTCCAAGTATTAGACTATCTTCTTGATCTAACATTTTTGTTTCTTTTAATTTTTTCCAACAAATTTCTTTATCTCTAGAGTGATTTGGGGAATAGATGTTGTATAAGCTGATTTTATTTTCCAAGGCTGTACTTTTCAGATTTTTTTTAATCCAGTGAGCTTCCATTTTTGAACTATGCATTTTACATTTTCCTTTTTTCCAAAGAGTACAAATCCATCGGATGCACCATTGGTTGAAATAGATTTTCCTTCATACTTTTTTATTTTTGTTGTGATACTATCCATCTCTTGACTGTTGATTTTTGTCTCTTGGATTAGGAGGATTTCTGGTTTTTCCTTGCTGATGAGTTCTTTGATGATATTTAGTTTGGAGGGATGAAATCCCCTGCAATTCCAAGAGACTTTTATCGTTATTTATTGGAAATTGAGGATGAGGGACATTTCCCTCTGTGAACCTGTTGAATTTTTTCCTTGCTCTTGTTAGCTATCTCAAGGTATCTCTCCATTGGTTGTTGTGTTCCTAAGGTGAGATCCTTCACAACTACCTCATCTCTTAGTTATTTATTTGAGTTCCTTCCTGCTTTCTTTGAATGATCAACATATATTAAGGATTCCTTGGATTGATTTCTTGTAAGAATCCAGTTAGAGGAGGGAGGAGGGGGGCTAATGAGGAGGGGGAGGGGGAGGTGGGGAGATCCAAGAGGGGAGGGTCATAGTGAAAGAGACCCTGAGGAGGAGGGGAGCTCAGGGGAGGAGAGGAGAGTTCAAAGGTATTCTGGGGAATGAAGGGGAGGGAGAGGGAGGAGTTGGGGGGGTCGGATGGAATGGAGAGGGGATCAAAAGGGTTTGAGCCCAAGATGGGGGAGGATTCAGGGAAGGAGGAGGAAGGTTGAGTAGAATATTTGTGGGAAGGAGAGCAAGGGCCAGATGGAGGAGGAGGAGGAGGGGGGGCAGGTTGATATTTGTTTGCAGTCTTTTATTTTTACTTGTTCCCATTTTGGATCTTGAATTTCTTTAGTTTTCTTGTCATTATCATATTTTTTGTTGCATCTATTAGCAAAATGACCATATTCATGACATACCTTACACTTGAAGGGTATTTTCTCGTAGTCCAGCTGCTGAATGTGCATCTAGTTATCGACCTTGAGCTTGATTTACTTTCCAACATTATTCGCTATTGATATTATAGAATCATCTTCCCAAAAATGCAGGGGAAGATGCAATAGCCTGATCCAAACCATAAATATGTTAGGGAAATCCCGTTCCGAATTGAAGTCCGACGTCCATCTGTTCAAATATAAACATGTGGTGTCCATGAAGTATGGACCGCTTCTGAATATTAAATCACGAACATCCTTGGATTTGAAGTGGAAAGTGTAATAACCTCTGCCAAAGAACTAAATAAAGATCTTACCCTAAGTAACTTGTGCCCAGTTTCATTCCACCCATTTTTGGACAGTCTTGGGGGAAGGCCATAGTCCATGAAACTTCCTGACAAGCCCTTTTTTAGACGTGGATAACGCGGCTCTCCGAGGCAGATTGGGTGGCAGATTGATCTCGGGGATTGCTTCAAGTTTTTTTACAAATTTGGAGATCGTTGGTCTATTTCTTTGAGGGCCCATTGAAACAATTAGAGAAGCAACAACTGAAGCAGCCGCATCAGGCTAAGTGTGATGAGAGAAGTAGGTCATTTTTGGAGGGAGCCCCGCCCGCATCAGGCTCCGGGTGAGCCATGGCGACGAGAGGCCCAAGCGTTGTGTATTCAAGGAGCCACTAGGTCAAGCTGTACAGGCTCGCAACAACAATCGCTAACGGATGGTGCTATCTCTAATAGCTACCTTTGAAGAAATTTTGTATAAGTACAATGAATGTTATGAATATGACTACTTTGAAAATAATGATAAGAAGGGATGTTCACTATTAGTGGCTCAAAAACTACTCAACTAGATAGAGAAATTGTAACTGACTCAGGGCACTAACCATAGGTCTTGCATTTAAAAATCATAAACACACACAAAAAAACTGAAAGCCCATCAATAGGTATGCACATAAACTCAGCATGATTAATTAATAAATAAAATATTTACAAGAGAATTATTGTCCCAATGCTTGGCCATCATTCCTCTCTCTCACTCCCAAACTCTACACACACTATTTTTTACATGCCCTATGCCTCATAGGCTCACCTCTATTTATACAATTGGATTAGAACCAAAGGAGGTTCTAGATCCTAAGCTAACTCCAAAAATATCTCTCATAATCCCTAACATCTCTCATATAATATCTAAAATCCTTCATTCAAGCCCTTATCCCTAGATAAGAGATAACTAATCCATGATCCTCTCAAACCTTTCACAATCCTCTAGAATCTTCTCCTATTTACAAGAATTATCACTCTCCTAAAAACTATAGAAAAATCCATTAAATAATTAAATCCTCACTTTACAAACTAAATCCTCTAATAAATAGTTGACCTGAGTTAGATACACCTACATCAGAATCCCAAGGTAAAAAAAAATCATGGTCTCTTGATCATCAGTCTTCATTAGATGATAAGAATCCTCCTGGATCCCAAACTTTCATTTGTAGTAAATCAATTGTTTTGTCATGTTGAAGATGTTTCGCGTTTGTCTTTTTCTGTCTTCCAGGCTTCCAAAATTTCTGTTGTAGTTGTTCCTTCTCCTTGTTGATGTATGCTTGTTTTGTTTTCATCAACACGCTTTTTTCATGATCTTTCCTTCCTGCAATATGTTTCTTTTGTGACACTTTCATCATCAATAGTCTAATTTCTTTAATTTCCATGTCCAACTTGTCTTCTTGTTGGTATGAATTATTGTTCCTTTGATGAACTTGGTTATCCATCTTTACGCTTCCGCTTCGCCAAATTTGTTGATTTGAATGTTTGTCATCATACTCTCGCTTCGAATTGTCCAACCATTCTTCTAGGAATTTTAGTTCTACTGTAATATCTTTTATTTTGACATTTTTTTTATGATCATTTTCTATTTCATATCCTGCATTCACAAACATTGAGTTGTCAGATTTAAAATCATAAGGATTGACAGATGAATCTATCTTTAAGTCTTCATGTTGGTCTTCTAAACAATATTTAGCGTCGTCTGTGGGAATTGAACCCATGTCCACATCTTCATCATCGTCACCAAGTAATGGTCCTTTCTTAGGTTCACAAATGTATACTTTTGTCTTCTTCTCCTTCCAAAACTTTAAGTTTGTGCTTTAGTCTTCTTTCCATCAAATGTTTAATTGACCATTTAACTATTCTCTTTATTAGCCATTTGTGTTTTTGTCTTTGTATTAGCTCTAGCAACATGTTGAGTCGTGCTTTTAATTCAACAATCTCTCTCTCTTCATTACTAATGCCAACTGTTACGGCATTGCTGTGACTTTTCTCTTGATCCATCTTCATCTTCTGTTGTGAAGTTCGCCTTGTTCACTCTAACCTGAAACTGAATCACTTTGCCAAGTTGTCTCCTCCAAACTTAGCCAATGGTTCACTTCACTTTCAAACTTTTTTCTGAGCACTCTTTGCCCCTCTTTGCTGGAAACAACAACTGTAGTATTTATTCAAGCTATCTTTACAATGACCAGAACCTTGGGTGTCAAAATCCACCATTCATGCACCTAATTACATTCAAGGACTCAACACTTTGAATTTACTTATGACTCTTTGACTCCAACCTTGTAATTTGACATCAAATTTTAATGAAACTTGGGTGTCACGTACAACAAAAAATGCACCAAAATTCAAACAGTTATTTCAAAATAACTTATACAAGGACTTTTTTTCATTTGAACACTCATAACCTTATTTATTGACTCAATAACACTGTGTCAACAATCCCTTATGATATCACCCTTTACAAAAGTGCAAAGAACATAATCACCCTTTACAAAAGTGAAAAGAACATAACTCTTTTACAAATTGTCATATAAATCCCCTCTCTCATAACTCTCCTACTTGAACACATAATTAAAAAGATAAAATTACACAATGGAGCTATGCATTCTCAAATCCACACATGGTTTCATGAAACCATATATCACCCACTCAAAACAATGTGTAACAACTCACCATTTATCCTCCACCATCGATTTACTTTTATTGTTTACTTTCACCTTTACCTTTACTATTCACTTTCACCTTTAATACAACACCTTTACTTTTACTATTTACTTTCACCACTACTAATTAAATCACACCTTATCTTTTCAAAAATTTACACTTTCATGAAAAATTTACCTTATTACTCCATAAAACTTCTTATCTCTCCATTAAATTTACAAATTTCAAAAAACGCCTTTTTCTTTTTTACGTGCTTTTAAATGAATCTCAAAATAATTAATTTTTTCTTCCGAAATCACTTAAAAGTGATCTGAACTTTCCTTTTAAAGAACTTTATAATTTATGCATGTAAAAGAATAAAAAATACACACTATTAAATTAATTAGTTGGAGAGACTTTTCAAATACTTAAACAGAGTTCTACCAATGCAAAAATATTTAACCCAAGTCCTCCAGGCAAAGGCTCCTTATGTTTTCAACCCACTAGCGTGAAAATAAAAAATTGAGTCTACGCCAGAAAGTCCTCGAGGCTAAACAATTTTATCACAACAAATTTAATGTATGTGGAAACTCGAAAATAAAAAATTGATCCTCCACGCTGAACAGTTTTATCACAAAAAATTTAACGTAGGTTCACAGTCAAAAGGTCGTAGTGAGTTCCATCCAACAATCAAACCACAATCTCTAAAGCTTCTAATTAAGGTAACCAGTCCTGTAAATTCACCGGCATATGAACAAACTTAACTCTGGAGATTCACGCCTTCAGAAATCTTGCTGGCCACAAAAAAATTCTATACACTTGTTAAAAAAAAAATATACCACTATGGATTTAACTCTTTATTGTCCCCCACACAACATATTTATAGCTACAACGCTTATCTTCACGGCTTCAAAACAATAGCGCTCTTCTCAAAAGTGATCCTTACAACCAACCTGCATTACAACATATTAAACCAACAAACAGAGCTCCATGCATTAAACTAACACACACAAAGAATGAGAGAGCAAGCAACATTGTATTACAAAATAACAAGAAAAGCAGAATTATAATGTTGTACTCATATCCGTACATGATGCTCATAATCATGATGGTGTGCTCGTACCCATTCTCTCCATACAAGCCTCGAACAATCACATAGCCAATATGCTCTTTGAAACCATAAAAAACCAACGATCAGATGCATCAAATAATCCGGTAAGCAGTCGACTGGCCGAGCTTTTCAAAGATTCTTCCACGCAGTCTCCTACTATGCTCAATTCCCAAGCACGATAAAGTAATGGAAATATTCATTCCCTTCATTACGCTCAGTTCATTGTTTGAATTTCGTATAAGCTCAATTCACATTTAACAACGCAGTTGCAAAGAGACCTTCTCGTCTTCTTAATCCCAAAAACAAAATATGTGCTCTATACCAAATATTTTTTAAATTTTAACATCTTTCATCTAATCTCTAAAATCTCTCATTCAATTCTCATCTAATCTCTAAAATCTTTCATTCAATTCTCATCTAATCTCTAAAATCTCTCATTCAATTTTTTATTTTTAGATAAGAGATAACATATTCATGATTCTCTAAAACCTTCCACAATACTCTTGAATTTCCTATTTACAAGAATTATCACTCTCTTCTAAAAACTATAGAAAAATCCATTACATAATTTAATCTTCACTTTAGAAACTAAAACCTCTAACAAATAGTTGACTTGGTGATCTCAATGAAGTATGTTAGTGTCGTTGTGCTAATTACTCTTTCAGATTCTGTAAACAATATCTTATATGTATTTAACGGTTCAAGTTCTCTTGCAAGTTATTAATTCTCATGTGTGTTTTTCATGTTAATTTTCTGAACAATTTAACATAAAATAAAAGTTGAACAAAATAAAATAAAAGTACAGTATATCACAACACATCAACATAGAAATTTGATGAAGGAGTTCACTCCTCTTGGGCTACATCTCATTGATTCAACTTTCATGGCTTGGGCCTCTATATTATGCTCAAGTTTGCAAAATGATGTGTTTACAATGTTTTTCTACTCATAAACCTTGCACCAATGAGTTCATAATGCCAAAAAATGGTCATCTAGCCTCTCACTGTAGTTGATTTGGTCAAAAACTCCAAAAGTTATGACTATCTCCAGTTTTCCCACAATTTCTAGCCTAAATTTAGCTAACTTGAGCTAAATCGGTTAGCTGGCGTTAAAACTGGCAGTTTCATTGGATTTAGCAGCCTGCCAAACTAATCCCATTTAATGTAATTAATTCACATTACACTAATTAAGCATAGTTAGCACTAATTAAGTGTGTTTAACCTTTTAAAATCACGCTCAGTGGCAAATCAGGGTTAGGCTTAATTAATGATGATTAGCGTTAAATAAAATCAGGTTAACGTGTTAATAATACGCTTTAGGATTGGGCTCTACTGGTGGTCATAGATCGTAGTCATATGCATTGGGGGCTGGCCCCCTCTCCCCCCATCATCAGACTTTGGAAAACTTAAATTAATGTGGGAACATATATATAATAAGAACTACCATATGGTGTATTGGTAGTACGCATGCGTGTTGTGTGGGAGTTCGCTGAGTCGAACCCCAAAGCCTCCATCTGGTCTTCAACCAAAAAAATTTTACACCACCGCAAAGGGGGGTGTGGGGGAGCACGTGGCAGCCCCAGGCTACACCACATGTCCTCTCCCCATTAGACAAAATTTCCACCAATAACAAGATGCCAAATCACTAACAATTTCAACCAATTCGATGTTGCCACTTGGCAGTCCCACATTAACCAGATGAAAATGAAATTTTTTGACCCAGCCTAGTCAGCATGCCACATCAGCAGTACAAACTGCTGACTGGGCTACCTGTCTGCCTTTTTTTTCAAATTTTTTCTTGTTTATCAACAAAACTCATTTCTGGGAGCATACGGAGTCCATTTCATGTGAAACGAAGTGCTCAAGATTCAGAACGATGAGTACTACATGGTCGTTCAAGTTTCACACCATTATGAGAACTTTGATTTTTTAGCATAAAATTGAGCACCTGATCATTCCTCCCCACTAGAAGCCTTTTGGACCCCAAAATCACTTTCATTACTAAACATGTAGATCGAGGTACAATGCCCACACCCTTCCAGTCTCAATCCAATGGAATTTGCCTAATTTATACAATATGAACTTAAAAAAAAACTAATCTTTTTCCTTGATTCTTGAGACCCTGTCTTGCTGCTATAGACACCATCATGCTACAATTTCCGTGAATTTTTAGAACAACAAGCTGCCCTTGAAGAAACAAACTTGTTTCCACCTTGGTCTTCAATAAAAGGAAACTTGAAAACTGTCTCACCTCAAACAATGTCGACATGGTGATTTTTAGCTTGTCTTGCCTTGTACTTGGGTCAAATTTTGACCGAGTGTTTTCTCCATTGCTATGTACCATTTTGAAACCAAAAACAAGTACTAGTGGAACCTATGCCTTCTTTTTCAAATTGTTTTAGTGCTTTCTCTTTAACCTTTGCAGTCTCTTGCACTGACATCTTGTTCACATCACTGCTCAACAATGATGTGGACTGCTGCAAATATTTCACATCTTGTTTACCTCTTTTCAAAAGCAACATGTTAGAGCTATGAAACATCTTATTACAAATATTAAACTTCAATGAAATCAACTTGTTCTTTTGATGCATATTTTCGAAAGGTCTCATTCAAAACATCACTATGCTTGAAAATTGACAAAGCCAAATTTTGACATGCATTCACTATTCTCTTCATTTCTCCTGCATGTATAAGAGACAAAATTCTCTTGTTCTTATGCGCTCTAACTATGTACTCAATTCCATTCTTGAAAAAGTGGTAATTATTCTCATGGCGATGAAATATTGCCCTCCTATCATAAATATAAGGACTTCCAAAAACAATACCTAAAATATCTAGTGGAACTACATCAAGTTCAACTTCATCAAGAAAGTTTGAATTGATTGCAAACCTGAGGATGCACTTCCTTGTTACTTGCAAGTTTTCATTCTTGCATATCCACCCTAAAGGATAAGGTCTTGGATGTGTAACAGTTTCAAGATTTAACCTTTTAATTAAGTCTTCAAAAATCAAATTAGCTTGAGAACCACTATCAAATAGTGCATCTATTTTGGTATGCTTTGAAACAACTGTAATATGAAAGGGTTTAATTCTTGTATCTTAATCTTGAGTTACATTATAACAACTTTAAGAACTAGTGATTGCTATGATCTTAGTTTCCAAACCCATTGATATAACCTTCGTTTCATCTCTAGAATCTGAACCTAAGTCATGTTCAATGATTGCAACAATTTTCTCTTTCTCTTTGGTTTTAAGCTTGTTTGGCTTAAACTCTCGATGGAGTTGCCAACAATGGTCTTCATCATGGACATTTTTTGAAAAATGTTTACATGTGAGTTTCTCTTTATCTATTTTTATAGAACCATTTTTTATTTCTATTGAGATTCAACAAGATGATGATCCTAGTGAAAATTAAGCACCTACACTAGGATGGAGCCTCTGGCTATTTTTAGGTGTAAGTCTATTTTTAGAATGGATGAGAAAATTCTATTTATAGTGGAAGTATATTTATAGATGGTGAGAAAATTCTATTTATAGATGATGTTCTATTTTTAGATGTATGTGCAAAGTCTATTTATAGATCACATGTCTATTTATAGATGCATGTTGACTATTATTATCTCTTAATAATAGTTGGACAATAAATATTAATCTATTCTCATGAAGCACTTGAAAATAGTTAACTGAAGTGGCAAACCAGTTAGCTATGGGAATTCGAATTCAAAGGTTGGTTGGTGGGACATGCAAGTGGACTTAGTTGTAACTGAGTGATTCGAAGTTGTAACAGAGTTGGATGTGTAGTTATGTGAGTTGTAAAGTAGTTTAACTCAGTTAAGTGAGTTAAACCATTTCAATTGAAATATGTTATGCATGTTCTAGGTTTGAACAAAAACTTGGTCTCAGTCACGATGTTGGAGGACGGAGGCTATGACGTTGTTTTCAGTGATAGAAAAAATTTCTTGTGACATAAAACAACGGGTCAAGCCAAGAGGATAGGGATTCGAGTTAAGAATCTATACAAGCTGGAGGTAGATGGTTGCGATGCCATGATGGGAAAAGTAAAAAATGTGGTGATCTGGGATGAGGGACAATTATGGCACAGGCGATTGGGCCATCTTCTTCATGGAGCCTTGAAAGTCATGCAGGAAATATCCACTGGACTTCTAATGGGAACACTTGCTCAGTTAGATCAGTGCAAGGGTCGCACCATGGGGAAGTATGTAAAGTCCACCTTTCATGAAAAAGAGAATCATGCTTTGGTGATCCTAGAGAGAGTTCACACAGACGTGTGTGTACCATTCTCGGTTGCTGCAACAAAAAAACACAGGTATTATGTTATTTTTGTTGATGAATTTTCTCATAAATGCTGGATCTTCTATGAGTTTAAGGTGTTGGTGGATAAAGAGTCGGGGAAGCAAGTGAAGGCTTTGAGGAGCAATAATGGTGGAGAATACATCTCTAACAAATTCAAAGACTTTTGCAGCAAATAAGGAATTCAAAGAGAACTCATAGCACCTTATAACCCATAGCAAAATGGGGTTGTGAAGAGGAAGAACAGAACGATCGTGGGTGTAGCATGAGCAATGCTGCATGATCGGGGCCTACCAATGCATTTATGGGTGGAAGCATGCAACAATGAAATTTATGTGCAAAACCATTGTCCTCATAGAGTACTTGGCATGAGTACACCTGAAGAAGCTTTCATTGGTAAGAAAATAGATGTTTCTCACTTTAATATTTTTGGCTCATCTATTTATGTGCATGTGACCAAGAATGCAAGGAAGAAGCTGGAACCGACTGCTGAAGTTGGGATATTTGTGGGGTACACAGAGACACCCCATAATTATCGTGTGTATTTTCCTAACAGTAAGACCACTGTTATGCAATGAGATATAGAATTCGATGAGGGGAAATCCATGCGGTTGTCGCTTGAGGGGGAGCTAGACTCGCATGCGGAAGAGAAACTTCTGGTTCCCAAAGACGAGTCTCTAGATGTGGATCAGCCATAGGAGGAGTTTCATGGAGTGGAGGAGTCCACTCACGCAGAGCCAAACATCAGAACTGGTAGAAGGCGTACCACAAAAGCTGATAGGCTGAGACTTGATGTTGCGTAGAATGTAGGAGCCCCTAATTCATAGCACAAACAAAGATAGTCTCCTGATCGATTTACTAGATACATGGCTCTCATGAGAAAATTTATTATGAATGAGCCATCTTCCTTTCAGGAAGCAGTGCAGGAGCCCACATGGGTAGATGCAATGGTGGAGGAGTATGACTCCATTTTCAGAAACAGTGCTTACGAAACTGTTCCAAGGCCGGTTGATAAATCAGTGGTAGGTTTGAGATGGATCTACAAGGTAAAGCAAGCTGTTGATGGGAGTGTTGAGAAATACAAGGCCATATTTATGGCCTGGGGCTTCTCACAGATTGAGGGGATTGAATATGAAGAAACCTTTGCACTTGTCGCATGGTATTCTTCCATAAGGGCCATCCTTTCTCTCTTAGTGCAGATGGGTTGGCACATTCATCAGATGGATGTGAATACTGTGTTTCTGAATGGGATCATTGAGGAAGAAGTGTACATTGAGTAGCCTGAAGGATTTGAGATCTTCAGCAGTGAGTCACATGTGTGCAGAGTTAAAAGAGCGTTGTATGGGCCGAAGCAAGAACACCATGATTGGTACACTCGGATATATAGCTATTTCACCAGACTTGGCTTCACCAAGAGTGAGGCGGATGCAAACCTATACTAAATTGTGGTGGAGGGCAAGATTTTAATCATTGTTCTTTATGTTGATGATTTGATACTGACTGGTGATGAGCAGCTGATACACTCATGCAAGGAGGACCTTGCAAAGGAGTCTGAGATGAAGGATATGGGCCTCCTTCATTATTTCCTTGAATTGGAAATATGGCAGCGAGATGGTGAAATTTTTGTGTCTCAAGGAAATTCTGCATGGGAGATACTGGGTAAGTTTCACATGGAGGGCTGCAAACCCATGGATACTCCCCTTCCAAGAAACTGGAAGAAAGAGGAAGCTACATCTGGAGAGGTAGTGGATGCTACTGTCTATTGATAGTTAGTGGGTTTGCTAATGTATTTAGTGAATACAAGACCAGACATTTGCTATGTTGTGAACCAGCTTAGTCAAGCGATGGTTAAGCCTACCAAACTCTTTTGGAAGGCGGGCAAGCATGTCCTGAGATACCTGAGGGGCACATCTAAGTATGGCTTATGGTATAGACATACGGATGAGGTGAAGTTGCATGGCTTCACGGATGTAGATTGTGTGGGAAACCCAACAGATAGAAAGAGCGCATCAGGGGGGATCTTTAGTATCATATCTACAACTATTTCTTGGTACAACAAGAAACATAGATCCGTGGAACTCAGTTCAGCAGAAGCAGAATACATGGCAGCAAGTCAAGCTGCATGTGAGGCTATCTAGATGAGAAATATCCTAGTTGGTTTGTTTGGTTATCATTTAGATCCTACAGTGATTCATTGTGATAATCAGAGTTGCATTAAACTCTTGATTAATGTTGTGTTTCATGATAGATCTAAGCATATAGATATTTGGTATCATCATATCAGATATTGTGTGCAGCGGAAGATCATGTTGCTTTAGTACATTCCTACGGAAGATCAGGATGTAGATATTCTAACGAAGGTGCTCACCAGGAGAAAATTCGAATACCATAGAGACAGGATCGGGGTGAAGGATAATTCCTTTCTTGTTGAGAGGGAGTGTTGAGATTCAATAAGGTGATGATCCTAGTGAAAATTAAGCACCTACAATAGGATGGAGCCTTGGGCTATTTTTAGGTGTAATTATATTTTTAGAATGGATGAGAAAATTCTATTTATAGCGGAAGTCTATTTATAGATGGTGAGAAAATTCTATTTATAGATGACATTCTATTTTTAGATGTATGTGCAAAGTCTATTTATAGATCACATGTCTATTTATAGATGCATGTTGACTATTATTATCCATTAATAATAGTTGGACAATAAATATTAATCTATTCTCATGAAGCACTTGGAAATAGTTAACTGAAGTGGCAAACCAGTTAGCTTTGGTAATTCTAGTTCAAAGGTTGGTTGGTGGGACATGCAAGTGGACTTAGTTGTAACTGAGTGATTCGAAGTTGTAACAGAGTTGGATGTGTAGTTATGTGAGTTGTAAAGTAGTTTAACTCAGTTAAGTGAGTTAAACTTTGTTGTGCTAGTTTTAATTGAACATACACTAGTGAGAGATTAGTGAATTAATTATTTAATTAATTCACAAGAAGTGGTCTCACATGCAATTGAAGATTTACTACTGTTAACTACATGCATGTCAGATCCATTGGAGACCTAGTTGAGAGATAGGTGAAAGGGACAGTTTGACAATCAGTTGTGACATTAGTGAGTGCACTCATGCAACCACACACACATTGGAGATGCCAATGAGGATTATGCAGTCAAGGCAAGCAATATCTCATTCATTCAGGGATTGTGATTAGCAGGGATTGCGTAGTGGAGGCAAGCTGTTAGGAGACAGTAAATTGGTGCATGTATTTTCCAATTTTTGTATGACAGTGCGAGAATTTTGTATATTGTACTGAGACCTCTTGGATTATAGTTTTGTATGAGATTGTTTCATGATACGTGATATATACATAATATATGATAGTGGGGTTTTTAGCTTTATGTTTTCGCGGCAAAAACATTTGTGTTATGTGTGATTGATCTTTCTTCATGTGTTTGCAATTGGCGACCGTGTTTTAAATTCTGCAAATATTTTAGTAGAAGCGATTATGTATTTAACAATGGCATGTAATTTTTAGATCAAGAGAATCCAGGAAATACATAATTGTATTAAAATTTCTACAATTTTCTCTTCCATTAAACTTACCCTTTCCTTTTCCTTCATACTCAAGGAAACTATCACTTTTCTCATATGCCCCATGTTTCCTTCTTGCTTCTAGATGTGTGGCTTGAACACAAACCTCATCTAAGTTTGTGAGATTGAACATAAGAATAGTATGTCTAAGATAGTTGTGCAAATCCCAAATATAATTTAACTAAGTTTCTTGAGAAGATAAATTGGCACCCAAAATAAGAGCTCTTCTTCTTAATTCATGAGTGTAATCTTGTGCACATTGACCTTTCAATTGTCTAAATTTTTTCCAACTCATAATAGCTTTTTTCATGTAAAAAAGAGGATAGAATTGCATTTTAATGGAAACAATAAAATTAGACCAAGACATTGAGATCTTACCATGTTTTTAAATCTCATCTTGTTTCCTTGCTTCCCACCATACAAGTGTTGCGCCCTCCATTCTTAAAGAAGCCAAATGAATCTTTATGTCATCCTCTTGAAGGTTCTGAATTATGTAATAAACCTCCAATTAAAGAATCCAATTATCCTACTTCTCTACATTCACTTCGCCATTATACATCAGTAGCTCAAATTTGACATCAAGTTTAAGTAAGGGTGGTTTACTAGCTCCTTTTGAAGTATGTGGATGAACTATTGAAAAGTTGTGGCCATGGAAGATGGTGAAGAGGAAGGTGTAGATGGTGGTTAGGATGATGGACCCTCTCCTCCCAGAGGCTTAGAACTCTCTCCTTGCACCCTTAAATTATTCTCCTCATAGAGGACCTTTACCATATTAGTCAGATAAAAAAATGGCTTCCTGAATGCTCTCTCATATTCTGTCATGGTAGGTTCTCCTTCATGAGACATGCTCACTGAAGACTCAAATTCAACTTGAGGATGTGCTAGTGTTGAAGGCTTTGGAAACCTTTCCCTTCTTCCTCTTGACTCAACTGCAGGGATTTCGACCAACTTCCCTTCTCCTCTTTTGGGTTTTAACCTTGTTAGCACGACACAAACTTACAAACAATTAGATCGTTTCTTGCACAAAAAAACCTAAAGACCTAAAGACTTAAATACCTAAAGCTATGATACCAAAAATTATCTAAATGAAGTATGTTAGTGTTGTTGTGCTAATTACTCTTTCATATTTTGTAAACAATGTCTTGTATGTGCTTAAGGGTTCAAGTTCTCTTGCAAGTTATTGAGTCTCATGTGTGTTTTTTATGTTAATTTTATGAACAATTTAACATTAAAGAAAATCTGAAAAACAAAAAATAAAAGTATATTACATCACCATAAAACACATCAACAAAGGAATTTGATGAAGGATTTCACCCCTCCTGGGCTACATCTCCTTGTTTTAGCTTCCATGGCTTGGGCATCTATATTATGTTCAAATTTGCAAAATGATGTGCTTAAAATTATTTTCTGCTCTTGAAACCTGCAAAAATGAGTCCAAAGTACCCAAATATGGCTATCTAGCCTCTTTCTACACCTGATTTGGTTGAAAACTTCAAAATTTATGACCATCTCCAGTTTTCCCACAATTTCTAGCCTAGATTTAGCTAACTAGAGCTAAATCGATTAGCTGGCGCTAAAAATGGAAGTTCAGTTGGATTTTGCGTACCGCCAAACTAATCATGTTTAATGTAATTAATCTGTATTATGATAATTAACTGTATTAAGCACTAAGTAAGCACATTTCACCTTTTAAAATCATGCTGAGTGGAAAATCCAGATTAGGCTTAATTAATGAGGATTAGCGCTCAATAAAACCTGGCTAACATGTTAATGATGTGTTGTAGGATTGGGCTCCCTTGGTGGTCACAGGTCATAGTCATATGCGTTTGGGGCTGATCCCCCTCTCCCCCCATCGAGAGACTTTGGAAAACTTAAATTAATGTGGGAATGCATATATAATAAGAACTAATGTATGGTGTATTGGTATTAGGTGTGCGTGTTACGTGGGAGGTCATGGGGTTGAACCCCGGTGCCTCCATCTGGTCCTCAACCAAAAAAAATTTACACCGCCATGGAACGGGGGGCATGTGGTGGCCCCAGGCTACACTACATGTCCTCTCCCCATTGGACCAAATTTCCACCAATAACAAGATTCCAAATCACCAAAAAATTTAACCAATTCGATGCCGCCACTTGGTAGTCCTGCACTAGTCGAAGGAAAATGAAAAATTTAGACCCAGCCCAAGCAGCATGCCACATCATTAGTACGAACTACTGAATAGGCTACCTATCTTCCTTTAAATCAAACTTTCACCTATTTAGAAATGCGAACATAACTCATTTCTGGGAGCACACAGAGTCCGTTTCGTGCAAAACGAAGTGTGACGAATTCAAAATGATGAGAACTATGTGTTCATTCAGGTTTCATGATATTCTAAGAAATTTGATTTTTGAGCATAAAATAGAGCACCTGATCACCTAGGTTAGATGCACCTGCAGTACTAACCATCTACTCAAACCATTAAAAATAAAAAATACTTGACACCATGCACACGAAGACTTGACACCACCCACATCATTCTCATATTTAAATAAGAAATCACCACTCTAAATTTTTAGAATCAATAAAAATTAAATGAAAGTTATTCAAATACATAACACAAACCAATATTTTTAGAAAAAATGTGTAACTTTGTGAATATAAGTAAGAAAAAAATATTGAACTTTCAAAGTTAAATAAGGGTGTTACATATCACATAGATTTGTGAGACATCATAACATGAAAGGAAAAGACAAAAATTAAAATGATAAGTTTATCAAAAAAATATTATGTGTGAAGTTTAGACCCCATCAGATCTCAGGTTCAAATATCATGGGGAGGGGTTGAGGGTGAGAGCTAGATGTGGGTTACACTATTCCAAGGAGCACCCATGATTTTTTAAGCTTTAAAAAATCCCATGGATAACATCATGCTATTGGAAAATTTGTTCTTCCTTCCAACATGTGGGTTTCCCCCAACCTAAGCTCAAATTAGTATTGAAAAAAAAGTTCTATAAAAAAATTCAAAATGATTTTCCAAAAATAAATGATTTTTTTTGGTAAAACAAAGAGTTTACATGCTTCGAGTTTTCAACTACCAATGACCAAATGTTTGAATCAAATATATCAAAACCAAGAGTTTAAGTTAGGTTTAATCCTAGTAAGATAGGGCATTAAAGATTTGAGATTCCTTTGGAAGAAACATAATAATTATGTCTTAAATGATGACACCTAAAAAACATTGAGCTAAAATAACATAAGCATCCATGAAAGCACATCCATGAGAAGACCCTATGCAACAAGGATGGGTTGCATTGAATCTCGTGGTTGAGTTGTTATGAAGTGACTTATAATTCCACGCCTTAAACTTGCAAGGATCGGGATTGTCGGAAGATATAAAGAAGATCACAACTAGATAAACAACATCAACTATATGGTTGATGACATCAACAACATCAAATTATGGAGGATATATGAAAGGGTACATCAAAGGATAAGTCTAAATATTTTACTTTTTTGACATTTTTCAATATGTGTCACTAGAATCTTGTTATGCAATTGTTGATGAAATTCTCATTTCACATTATTTAAAATAAAATTTTGAAAGTATAAATCAATTTAATGCCCTAAAAAATCACTAGATCACTGAGATTATGCAATATCAATCTTTGAATTATGCAATTCCAACAATCCTTCAAAATTTCAGGCCACATTTTGAGTAAAACTAATAAAAAGATATGCCTAAACAAGATTAAAAACACAAAACATTTATCCTATACTTACATTATGTTGAAAATGGCAACAAGAGAATATTGATTTAATTTTCCCTTGAATTCAATTAGGATAAAATTGGAATTCCACATCACAAGACAACAATAATGTGTTAACTAACTTAGTTTGACTTAGTTGGCTTAGTTAATTTGAGTTGAGGGACTAACTTGAGTCGTGTAGAGTGTCTCTTAAATTTTAGGAGCCTAGGTTGAGTTTAATTTGAGTTGTAATAATTTAATTTAGTTAAACTCCTATATGCACTCGATGTTGAAGATGCATAAAATCCTTGAGGAGCAAGGGAAAGGTTAGAGAATTTGTGGTTGAGAGGGAGCATGAATTACCTCTCAACATGCTGCCTCAAAAAGTTGTGGATCAACCACAGATGGAGAAGCAGAGAGGAGGCCGAGTGGAGACATCCACTCAAGTAGAGACATCCAACACAAGGGAATTTTGAGCCAAGTGGGAATAGGGAACACATGCAGCCATACCTACAAGAATGAGGTGGGGCGATGTAAAGCAATAGTCCCAAAAGTGTAGAAATTTGGGCAGCGTCCATTGAGGTGTTTTTGTCTCATGGATCATTACCTTGCTATGGGGGGCCCACAATATTCAGTAGCAAGAGGATCAATGTCAATCAGATATGAGGAGTGAAAAGCAGTGTTGGCAATAGAGTAGGAGGCTTCGTATCGGAGTCAACAACAACACGATTTTCCTAGTAGTTAGTTGCATATTGTTTCAGTGATTATTTTTGTTTATTTGTATGTATGCTTCTTAGTTGCAGATGTTGTAGTAGCATTGAAAATAGAGAGATGTGTTTCAAGAAGTACATTCCAAAGGTGTTGGATTGGGGTAGATGCGAATCCCTTTCTTGCTGAGAGGGAGTGTTGAAAAATAGAAACAAGAAAATATTGATTTAATTTTCCCTTGAATTTTATTAGGATAAAATTGTAATTCCACATCACAAGACAACACGAATGTGTTAAATAAGTTAGTTTGACTTAATTGGCTCAGTTAATTCGATTTGAGAGCCCAAATTGAGTCATGTAGAGTGTATCCTAAATTTTAGGAGCCTAAGTTGAGTTTATTTTGAGTTGTAATAATTTAATTTAGTTAAAATGAATTAAAATCAGTTAAACTATTTCCAACTGTTGGAGGAACTAGTGGGAGGTCTAGTAGTGGGGTTTGTACTCAGTGATCAACCATTTAACTAATAAATCATCCATAATTAACTCATGCATGCATGATCTACTAGTTACCCAATTTAGATTGGAGTTCCATGGTAGTGTACTATAAGTTGTATAATTACCCAAGTTGTAGAGGTGGTGCATGCAGTCAGAGAAGGACCTATAAGGATTGTGCAGTTCAGGATGGATATTTCCCTAATTAATAGGGATATCATTCCCAAGGAAACAAAACAAGTAAATAGGGACTTGGATAAGCATAAATTTGGTTAAGTATTGACCACAACAGGCTTATGAAGAAGTGAGATAGATTGTACTACTGCAGATATTGTTCAAGATTTAACACACATTGTATTTCTCCTATATTTTCTGATTAATGAAAACAAACATGAAGGGTTTTTGAGCATTGGATTTTCCCTAGATACATCCTCATGTTATGTGTGTTAATTTATTCATGTCTCATGTTTTGATATTGCTTCTCAATTATGAATTTATTTCCGTAGATGAGTAGAGTATATTCAAGTCTATTGTTTTAGTAAATTACAATTAGCAGTTTGAATCTATAACTAATTTCTACTCATTAAACAAATAATGTATAGTAGGCATGGAAGCTTGAGGATGTGTCAAAGGTGGAGTGATCCAGACATTGAATCAAGACATATAGTTATATAAGGTTAAAACTAACCAACATAATTATTAGATATGTATGAGTTACATTTCTAATGTTATATACTTACTTGTGTATTCCATTGAGTACAACATTGTTTGATCCATATTATTTATTATTTGGTTACAACATTTCTATTAAAAAAATGTGATGACTTAGGTTAATTTGTTGAATATCCATTTTTTTCATTTTCACTTCAAGAAATATGGCGATTCAAGAGATATGAAATTAAAATTTAGAGAACTTAATTTTTCTTTGAGGTTGTCAAAAAATCTTTTCATTTTCTATACATCCCAAAGGAGGAGTAACTATTTTCATTTCCTTTCATCGCTCGAGGTTGTATTGTCATCACAATAGATAAGGAAATGAGACTATTATTTATTTTTACTAATACCCCATATCAAAATTGGTATAAATAAAGGGGAGATTTCCTAACTCAACCAAAATAGAACCTCTCCATAGAACATGGTGGTTTCGTTGGTGCTTTACCTATTCTGCACAACCTCAATGTGAAAAAAAAGGGTCATGACCCTGACAGACTTGGACTTCAGCTTTGGAAATCCACTCATATACTTCGAAGCTCTATTATAGACATTAGTTTCAAGAGAATTCACACTAGCCCCATTCCTCATTGTTTCCTTTTCATATCATTGCTTTGTATTTGGTCTAGGTTTTCAACAATGGGAAAGAATTTCAGTGCTCCAAGAATATTGGATCACACTACGATGGGATTTTGGTGGGATCTTCAAGGATTAAAGGCTTATTCACTAGTAGAACATCCTAGACTAGAGCTCCCATAGTATATAACCACTACCATTGTAGTTTTTCCAATAAAGTAAGGGCTTTTCATAGGGGCACTCAAAAGTGTGAGCGCACTATCAACTTAGCTTGATCCACCGCCAAACATGTAGCTCATGGAGCATGTGTAGAAGGCTAACCTAATTACAATTTCTATAAAAAGAGACACAAATATTCCTTTTAACATGAAATATATTTTATGTCATGTACAAAACATCTATTAGAATGGAAAATTCATCCTTCATCAACTTTCCTATGAAAAAAATGTTACCTCTAGCTTACTCTCATCCATAGTTAATGGAGAAGCAATTGAATTTTTAAGTTCCTTTATCCTTGTTGAAAATATGGATAACACCTATAATGAATAAAAATTTACTTTCATTATATTATTTTAAGTTTTCTTACTATTAAGCTAGTTCATTAAGTAGTAAAGAAACCAAATATTAGAAAGAAAGCCTCAACTTATATTGCAAATATATAACTTTGTCAAAATTTTCTAAGGTCATTCAAACCATTGTGCATTATCTTTGGATTGGGTAAATCCATCACATTTTGACTTGAATATAAATGTATGTATTGTTACATATATGTATACATATCACTACTAAATTCGTAAGTGTCTACTAGGGCGCTTTAGTGGTGTAGCATACAATACAAACATTTTGGTAGCGTGAATGAAAATGGTTGTAAATTTCATATGGATCTATTCACTTCGAAATTCCACGTGTCACACTTTCACTATGAAATATCATATTTTATACAACACATTTGAAGTTACATTACATATACCTATCTACCATATAATCACCATGAAATACCATATTTTATATAACACATTTGAAGTTACATTACATATACCTATCTACCATATAATCACAATATCGTGTCTAGATTAAAAGTAATTTTATTATATAATTTAAATACAACTTTATTTTATTAAAATTTGAATCCCTGATATAACTTCATTTTATTAAAAATTCATTTTAGAGAGAGGCATTGTATAGTTTGGTTTGGAGGAGACATTGTCATGTTATGTTAAATAAAACTATAGTAAAAACGATTAAAACAAGCCCAATCAATTAAAAAATTAATAATAAAAATACGAATAAGCTTATGTGCATATATATTAACATGATTTTTTGGTCAACCATGATCTTGCAAGGAATATTTCTCCATTTTTGGTAATTCATAAGTCCTTCAGTTAGAGCTTGCCAATCAGTAAAGTGAGTTCATGAAATGGAAAGTTGTTAAGTGTGAAGGAATGATATATACCTCTATATATACAAACAAGTGTTTGACTATTTCACTACTTTTGAGTCTGTATGTTACACCTTCATCAAAAAAATTAATTCACTTTAGGTTTATAGGTCATGAATTGTTGTCTTCTCGGAAACCAAGAAAGTGGTTGAATAACGTCGTCCAACTAAGTAATTATCTTACATGTAAAATACATACATTAATTATTTTAGGGTTTCTTTCCATATTATGCATTGTGGGATAAGAGGTATTCAAATGTATTAAGAATCTAATGATGCTCAAATGTCAATATATCATTCCCATGGCACTATTTCTACCAAGAACAATTAGTCACACAAAATAGAATAATGAAAACTTGAGTTCTTACTATTATTAAGTAAATATGTTTTCAAGTCAATTTATTTGTTTTAATTGTGGGATTTGAGGTTGAGTATATATATTAGGCCCCTATAATATTAGTGTATCCCCCATATTGTTATTTTTGATCCCTTACATTATTATTGTTACGTAGACCCTAATTATATTTTGACCCTTTAGACTCCGATATATACCTGGGAGGTCTTATCATTTGAATCATCTAAGAATCATTCATTTATGTGATGTAAAATGAGATTTCCTCGTTGGAAAGTATTATTTTCAAGTCATTGATATATATTTTCTTTTATTTTGTGATCTGGTTACATAACATTTGGTATCAGAGCTTTGAATCCTCAACTTTAATTGCTTCAAATAAGTCATCTTGGAATTTTCGGTATAACTTTTTTTTACGAGGATTCAAGAGCTGAAATTTCAACCACCTGGAGCTAAAATCGTGATGATCATCATTTAAAATTTTTATATCTTGGTTTGCTACATTCTTGAAGATATGGTTCAAGCAATTTAGGGTTTTTGTATGCTCCAAAATTTTGTCTCAAACAAGAGTCTTGAGGAAAATCATCATAACTCTCATATGAGGCATACAAATTGAATTTCATAAAAATTGGATGAAACAAAATAGACTGTAGTTTCTTGGGTAGGATTTCCAAGGCCAAAGTTTGAAACAATGACATATGGCATTCAATACTAATTCGCTCTGTTGAACTAGTCCATAAGCAGATCATCTTGGGATATTTGGCCTAACTTTATCTTGAATAATCCAATATTAGTCTAATTGGCGGGGTTGGAAAGAGGACATAGAGGGATATCACAGGATGAAATTTCATACCTTGGGAGGTCAAAATTACAGAGTGAAAATTGTTTCAATATCAACCTATCAACAAGCTCAAAATCAAGCTCTAAAAGGTGTTTATTTTTAAATTTGCATAACTTTTGTTTTAACGAATAGTTTTAAGTGATTTAAAGGGCATAGTGAGGGATAAATATATTAATCATCTTAATAATGGCTCAATTTTTTTTTCTACAAGAATAAATCTCTTAGAAGTCTCTACTATGACGCATGAAGAAGAAGAAATGCAACATGATATATCAAAATTGCAGGACCAAGTGCAACAATTTTCACTATCGAAAATAGAAACCAACAATGAATGGAAGCTAATATTGATGGTTTAGAAGAAAAAATAAAAATAGACATGGAAGGTTTGAAGGAAGGTTTGAAAAATTTGTTAGAAGAAATGCTTCCTAATGGTGACAAGGTATGCCATGAAACCCATGATGAGAACAAAAGGAATGTGAATCACTATTTTAGAGACTCTAATGCTGGGCTAAAGACTAGCCATATTCCAAAGCTCGATATGAGAAATTTTGATAGAAAGGATCCAATAACATGGATACTATAGATGGAGTAGTTCTTTGATATACACGATGTGCAACACACACAAAAGGTACACATTTCATCTTTATATTTAGAACCCAATAAATTTATGGTATTGATGGCTTTGTTCTTGTAAAGCACTTACTACTTGGAAATTTTTTACTAAGAAACTTAAAGTGACATTATGAGGATACAAAGAGAAATGTCTTCTTTAGCCAAATGATAACTATTAATAAAAATGGTCGAGTTGGGGAGCACATTAAGGACTTCCAGAGATTGGATACCAAGATAATTTATATTCTATAGGAGACTCTAATTGATATCTTCATAGGTACTTTAAAGGATAATATCCAACATGAGGTTCACCTTTGGGAACCTAAGTCAATGGATAATGCATTCAAAGTGGAAAGACAAGTTGAAATAAAAAATATGGCAACAAGGATTTCGACCACTCACAACTATAAATATGGAAGTGGTTTTGCTCCAAGCTTCTCACAATCTACAAGGTTGACACTACAAGAAATGGAGGAAAATAGAACAAAAGGGATATGTTATAGTTGTGATAAAAAATACAATAAAGGTCATAAGTGTGCTGAGAAGAAATTATTTTGCATAGATTGTGAATAGGAGGAATAAAAGGAACAAGAAACATCAAAAGAAGAAGATACACACCCTGAACCAACCCCAGGGGATGAAAAATAAGAAATGAATCCAAATATATCTTGTAATGCATTAGCAGGAATTACCACTCCTCAAACTCTCAATATTGAAGGATATATCGAGAAGAAAAAGGTAATAGTGTAGATTGATTCATGTAGTACTCATAATTTTAGTAATTGTAAGAAAGCCAAGGATTTGAATTATTTTTATAGTGTCAAGTGATGGTTTCAAATGTAGGAACTATAAATTTCTTAGGGAAGTGTCATAATATCAATTTACCCAATTGGGAATATGTATTGAATAGTCCAATGCTTTCCATTCCAATGGGTGGCACAACTGTTGTATTAGGATTCCAATGGTTAGGTAGTATTCATAATTTTAATAATTATAAGATAGCCAAAGATTTTCCATTACTTTATATATCCAACACCATAGTGTCAAGTGATGGTTGAAAATGGAGGAACTATAAATTTCTTAAGGAAGTGCCATAATATAATTCTAACCATTTTGGAATACATATTGAATATTCCAATTCTTTCCATTCTGATGGGTGGCATAGTTGTTGTATTAGGAGTCCAATGGTCACAATCTTTGGGGACGATGAATTTTAATTTTAAATCATTTTTCTTGGAAGGAAAGGAAATTGAAGTAAGGGGTATCACATGGAAACCTGGGAAGCTAATCAACTCTAATGGCATGAAAAATATTTTGAAGAAGGAACAATGAAGGGCAATTCCACAACTGTGTTCATTAGACACTAAAAAATCTAAGTCATCCATTTATCCATATCTCCAAAGGGTCTTTGAAAATTATTCTAAGGTATTTGAGACTCCCAAAGGTCTCCCACCTATTATTGATCATGATCTGTTATTCACTTGATTCTAGGAAATTTTCATCCAAACATTAGACCTTAAAAATATCCATATGCCTAGAAGAGTGAAATTTAACGTATTGTTGCATAAATGTTAGAGGCAGGTATAATTCAACCTAGCCAAAGTTATTTCTACTCTCCAGTAGTATTGGTGCACAAGAAGGATGGGTCGTGGTGTATGTTTCCAGATTATAGAGAGATCAATAATCTTACTACTAAAGATAAATTTCCCATTCCTGTCATTGATGAAATTTTGGATGAACTACATGGAGAAATTCACTCAACCAATTTGGATCTTCACTCATGATATCATAAAATTAGAATGAAGACAAAAAACATTCCGAAAACAATATTGAAAACTCATGAAGGTCATTATGAATTTTTGGTCATGCCTTTTGGCCTTACTAATGTACCTTACACATTTCAAGGCTCCATGAATTTGATTTTCAAACATTCCCTTAGAAAATTTGTGTTATTATTTTTTAATGATATACTAATCTACAACAAGTGTTGGAAATATGATGTTAAATATGTTGATAGGGTTCTCAAACTACTGGAGGAGAAACAATTGTATGCAAGACCCTCCAAATGTTTCTTTGGAGTACAAGAAGTGGAATATTTGCATCATATTGTATCTCATGAGGGTGTTAAGGTATAACATAAAAAAATTAAAGCCATAAATGAATGGAAAATCCCTAAAACCTTAAAGCATTTGATCGCAAGTTTGCTAAGAATGATTGGAAAATAGCAACACCGCTAACACCATTAATGAAAAAGATGCATTTTTTTGAAATCTAGAAGCAACTCAGGCCTTTGAACATATTAAAGAGGCAATGTTTCAAGCTCCGGTCTTAGCTACACCGAACTTCACAAAAACCTTTATTGTAGAATGTAATGCCTCAGAAAATGGAATTGGCTTCGTTTTAATGCAAGAATGAAGACCCATTGTTTTTTAAAGTAGTCCAATCATGGGAAAGAACTTACAAAAACCTATTTATGAGAAGGAAATGTTGGCAATGTTACGTGATATGAGGAAACGGTGCCCTTACCTAATGGGAAGACACTTCAAGGTAAAAAAAATATTAAGAGTAGACAAAATTTCAAGAATAAAGTATTACAATGTTATAATTTATTTATTATATAGTTGCCATTTAAGAAAAAAAAACAAATATTGGTTATTTAACATCCAAAGAACATTATAACAACCTTTGTTTTAATATAAATTAGTTGAGATCCATCTTAACCCTTAGTCTATGAAGTGTCCATAGGGATAGAATCTCTCAAAGTTCAAACATTTTCTCAAGTTTTTCACTCACGAGATTCAGACCTCGAGAAATTTAATACCTCTTGAAATTTGATAAATTAGAAGGTAAAATAGATCTAAAATAATTAAGGAACATTTATAATATAATGTTAGTTATATGATTAATAGCTTTATAATAAATTTTTGGATGATTCCAACTGCCTTTTCAAAATGGCATGTCTTTATTTTCTACTATAAGTCATTATTTGTTTTTCTTCTTTTGAAATTGTGTAAGAAGTTGTTGGTATATTCAAACTATGGAATAGGAACACTAAACTAGATAAAATATTTTCTAGTTTGTGCAATGATGTGATGTGCTCCTTTTTAAATTCTCAATAAGATAAATCTTTTATTTTATTTACAAAAACAAGTTTTAATGGGGTAAAAGTTGTAAAGTTAAATAATTGTGCCATATTCATAAGCATGTGTTTTTTATTAAGTATTGTATTAGGTTGTGATTTTATTAGTTCACTTACAAACTAATGAAAAATATCTCCAACAACATATAGAAATGAAAACTCTAGCAAACTCTAATGACACATGGAATTCACATGGAGAATACCCTACTAGAAGTTACACTCAACCTTCAATTATTACCCTCCCTTTTTCAATCCTCTAGCATGGAATATTCCTTCTTCAATGTGAAAGCTTGCTCTAATGTAGATCTCTAGATGAAGTGATTATGAAATATCCATCTCATAAACATGGACACTTTCATGGAATTAATTAAAATTTGTGTTCTCTGTCAAGTTAAGTTCAAGGCTTATTTTATGACAAGGATGAATGAGTATTCATGAGACAAATAGTAAAATTAATATTTTAAACAAATAAATAAGAATACGAATAATAATTTAATTTTAAGGTGTGGTTTAGGTTATGAGACAATTACTAATTTATTTTTTTGTGTTTCTGCTTTTTGATTTTTTTTGAATTAATTTTATGTGAAATCTAGAAAGAAGTTTGTTAAAGTTGATCCAAATATTTAAATCAAACTTCAACAATAATATCTTTATTTGTAACTCAAACTTTCAATGTGATGATCCTTAAACCTCCTTTGACTATGTTATGCCTTGCTAGTATGATGATCTCATCTTCACCCAAGACGAATGCACAATTGATTGACCATGTGAAGTCTCGATTCAGTCAAACCACGTTGCTCTCCTGTGAAATAGGGCACCTCATAAAAATTAAAAATCAATGAAATATAATGGAACAAACTTGCAATAAGCATCCTCAAAACAACCATATTCAAGACATTTATCCCTATCTATTTTGTGTATTTTTCTTGCGATAAATAATAGGTTGGTGTTGGGTGTGGAGCCTGATTATCTTGTTTATTTTTTATCAAAGCGTTGGACCCCTATACCTAAATGGGGTGGAAACGCCGCCCGAAATTAAACGCTGCTTGGGGGGACTGGGGGGGCGGATGCGACTTTATGGAGCCCCCCCTGGTAGGGGGTTTCGGGGGCAGCACCCCTGAAGCCAAAAATAGATGTAAAATTGCCTTGTAAAAGTATAGTAATTTCTAGTCAATCTGGGTTGTTCATTAGGCAGATGATCTGACGGTAGAAGTTATGTTTAGTTTAGGGTTTGTTGCCCTAGAAAGAAACTCGTCTCTTTGTATGATGGTATTGTATTGCGACTGTGTATGGTATGATTAGTTATCAGAGCGAGAAACATATAAGGAGACTGTGAGAGAGAACAGAGGATATTACAGCGGATCTGCTGTAGTTTGTGTCTCTTCATTTTGCTAGATAATAGAAAGGAAGGACTGGCTGTTCGGGGTGGACGTAGCCCAAACTAGGTGAACCACATATATCTGTGCCTCTCTGGTTTTATGTGCTTTGTGTGCTTGTGTTTTCCGCATATTTTATGCGTTTCATTGCTATGTAGTATATATAATTTTCTAACAACTGGTATCAGAGCCAAAGGTCTATTTGACTAATAAAACCGTAGGAAAGAAGGGTTCCTGGTTCGAGTGGGAGCAATGGAGGAAGATGGTAAGTTTAGGGTCGAGGAATTTAACAACCAAAAATTCCCGCTTTGGAAGATGCAGATGAAAGATTATCGGTATCAGAAAGATCTGTACCTACCATTTAGCGAAAAAACAAAAAAGTCGACGGCTATGACAGACGCAGAATGGGAGATTCTCGATAGAAAGGCACTCAGAACATTACGCTTGTGCCTTGCAGTGTCCGTAGTCTTCGATATTTTGAAGGAAACAACAACAGAGGGTTTGATTAAGGCGTTGGAAAAATTATATGAAAAACCCTCGGCCTAAAACAAGGTATTTATTATGAAACGTTTATTTAATATGAAGATGTCAGAAGGTGGATCTGTTGCAGACCATTTAAATGATTTTAATACAATTACTAGTCAGTTAAGTTTTGTAGGGGTAAACTTTGATGATGAAGTTAGGGCTCTTTTATTTCTATGCTCATTTCCAAAAATATGGAATGGTTTAGTTATGGCCATTAGTAACTTTGTCTCTGGATCTAGTACTTTAAAGTTTGATGATCTTGTTGGTGCTATCCTTAGCAAGGAAATGCGATGGAAAAGTTCCGGTGAGACATCGAGTAATGCTTTGAGTGCAGAGTCTAGGGGAAGAAGAATGGAAAGGTGAAAGAGCTCAGGATATCATAGTAAATCAAGGAAAGGTAGATCCAAGTCCAGATCGGGGATAGTGTGCTGGAAATGTGGAAAGAAAGGACACCTGAAGAAAGACAGTAGATCTCCGAAGGGAAAAGAAGGAGACACACATCAAGAAAAAAATAATGAAGCAAATGTGACAGGTGATGTGTTACAATATTCTTTGATTCTTTCTTTCGAAAATGTTACTGATTCCTGGGTAGTAGATTCAAGGGCCTCTTTCCATGCCACACCTGATAAGACATATTTTCATGACTATGTTCAAGGAGATTTTGGACAAGTTCGTTTGGGTGATGATAAACCCTGTAAAATTGTTGGAATGGGTAAAGTTCTTGTAAAAAAACAGAATGGAAACCAATGGCTATTAAAGGAGGTAAGGCATGTTCCAGATCTGAAGAAAAATATGATTTCAATAAGGCAGTTAGGCGGTGAATGTTGTGTGACAACTTTCACAGATAAAACTTGGAAGGTTACCAAAGGAGCCCTGGTAATAGAAAAAGGTGAAAAGGTTGGTACATTGTATTTATGCAATGATATTTCTAAATGTTTTAGTGCTTTAAATTCCAAAGGAGAAGATGCAGCATTATGGCATCACAGGCTCAGACTCATGAGACAGAAGGGGATGAAGATTCTTCACTCAAGAAATTTGTTGCCGGGTTTGAAGAATGTTGATTTGGATTTATGTGAGAATTGCATTTATGGAAAATAGAAGAGAGTCAGATTTCTCAGAGTTGGGAAAGAAAAGAAGAGCGAAAAATTAGAGCTTATGCATACAGATGTATGGGGACTTGATTAGGTATCATCTCTTAGAAGCTCTCGTTATTATGTTACTTTTATTGATGATGCAACTAGAAAAACTTGGATTTATTGTATTCAGAATAAATATGATGTATTTGATACTTTCAAGAAATGGAAAGCTTTGGTTGAGATTGAGACAGGAAAGAAGTTGAGGTGTCTCATATCAGACAATGGAGGTGAATATTGCATCAAAGAGTTTGATAGGTACTGTTTAGAAAATGGAATACGCAGAGAGAAGACAGTTCCAAGAACACCACAAGAAAATGGTGCATCAGAAAGGATGAACAAAACAATCATGGAGCGTGCAAGGTGCATGAGATTGCATGCAGGATTTCTTTTACAATTTTGGGAAGATGTTGTAGATAATGCTCTTTATCTAATAAATAGAGGGCCTTCAAGTTCTTTGGATGGTGGTATTACAGAGGAAGCATGGACAAGTAAAAAGGTAAACTATGCTTTTTTAAAACCTTTTGGTTGTGAGGCGTTTTTCCATATTAATAAAGAAACTGGAACAAAGCTTGAGGAAAAATCAAAGAAATGTACCTTTATTGGATATGGTGTTAATGATTTTGGTTATCTCTCATATGATTATGAAAATAAAAAAATCATTAGGAGAAGAGATGTAATATTCAATGAAAATGTTTTGTATAAGAATCAGTTGCAGGAAAAGAAACAGGAAAAAGAACACAAAGAATACACAGTTCTTGATGAGATCACAGAAAAGGTAAAGGTGCCTGAATATAATAATAATTAAGAGCCACAACAACAGCAACAACCACAACAACAAGAGGCACCTCAAACACCTGAAAGTGATGTTAGAATATAAACCAGGATAAGTAGACCCCTTGAATGATACTCTCCTTCATTATATTATTTATTGTTGACTGACTCTGGTGAACTTGAATGTTATGAAGAAGCAATGCAGGTTGAAATCAGGAAGAAGTGGGAGCTAGCCATGGAAGAAGAGATGAACTCCTTAATGCATAACCAGACTTGGGACTTAGTTAGGTTTCCTGTAGGTAAAACTAAATTGCAGAATAAATGGGTTTACAGGATAAAGGAAGAAGATGGAGGAAAACAGAGGTACAAAGCTAGACTTGTGGTGAAGGAGATTGCACAGAAGAAATGTATTGAATTTGATGAAATATTTTCTCCTGTTGTTAAGATGACTTCAATCATAACTGTTTTAAGTCTTATAGCAATGGAAGATTTATGTCTTGAACAGTTAGATGTAAAGACATCATTTCTCCATGGAGATTTGGAGGAAGAGATCTATATGGAGCAACCAGAAGGATATGAGGTAAAAGGTAAGGTAAAATTAGTGTGCAGGTTAAAGAAGAGCTTGTATGGCTTAAAATAGGCTCCAAGGTAGTGGTATCTAAAATTTGACAGGTTTATGTCTGAACAAAGTTATACTAGATGTCACTCTAATCATTGTGTTTATATGAAAAAGAAAAATTATGGCAGCTATATTATATTATTATTATATGTAGATGACATGCTTGTTGCAGGGTCTAACATGCAAGAAATAAATGTGCTCAAAATAAAATTGGAAAATTCATTTGAAATGAAGGATTTGGGAGCTACAAAACAAATCCTTTGTATGAGAATAAATAGATATAGGAAAAATCGCAAATTAACACTCTCTCAGAATGAGTACATACAAAAGGTGTTGAAAAGATTTAATATGCAGAATGCAAAACCAGTTAGTACACCTTTTGCTAACCATTTCAAACTTAGTAAGGAGATGTGCCCCAAGACCTAAGAAGAAATGGACTACATGTCCAAAGTTCCATATGCATCAGCATTTGGAAGCTTAATGTATGCAATGGTCTGCACAAGGCCTGATATTGCACATGCAGTGGGAGTTGTAAGCAGGTACATGAACAATATAGGAAAAGAACATTGGATGGTAGTGAAACGGATTCTTAGATATTTGAGAGGTACCCTAAATCAAGCATTATGCTTTGGTGGTTCAAACATTTATCTACAGGGATATGTTAATGCAGATATGGCAGGTGCCAAAGATAACAAGAGGAGCACTACAAGATCTATATTTACTATAGTTGGAACAACTGTTAGTTGGGTTTAAAAAATCCAAAGTGTTGTTGCACTTTCAACAACAGAAGAAGAATATGTTGTTGCTACAGAGGCTAGTAAGGAAATGATTTGATAACAAAGGTTTATGGATGAATTGGGTAAGAAGCATGATATGGGCACGTTATACAGTGATAGCCAAAGTGCCATTCATCTTGCAAAGAACTCAGCATTTCATTCCAGGACTAAAAACATACAGCTCAAGTACCATTTCATACAGTCTGTATTGGAAGATGGACAGTTGAGGCTGGAAAAGATACACACTAGCCAGAATCCTGCAGATATGCTAACAAAATTTGTAACGAGGGAGAAACTGAGAACGTGCTCAGTTTCAATTGGTCTTCAAGGATGACGATGAAGATGAGAAATAGCTAGGTCTAAAGAGGATTCATTTTCCATCAAATGAAGCAGCGGTGGAGTTGCTACAATTAGTCTCCAAGTGGGAGATTGTTGGGTGTGGAGCCTGATTATCTTGTTTATTTTGTATCACAACGTTGGACCCTTGTACCTTAATGTGTTGCCCGAAATTAAATTCTACCTGGGGGGTTACAGGGGGGTGGCTGCGACTTTATAGAGCCCCCCTCTAGCGGGGGGTTTCGGGGGCAGCGTCCCCGAAGCTAAAAACAAATGTAAAATTGCCTTGTAAAAGTATAGTAATTTCTAGTTAATCTGGGCCGTTCATTATGCGGATGATCTGACGGTAGAAGTTATGTTTAGTTTAGGGATTTTTTCCCTAGAAGGAAACCCCTCCCTTTGTATGACGATATTTTATTGCGGCTGTGTATGGTATGAGTATTTCTCAGAGCGAGAAACAGATAGGGAGACTGTGAGAGAGAACAGAGGATATTACAGTAGATCTGCTAAAATTTGTGTCTCTTCATTTTGTTGGATAATATAAAATAAGGACTGGTTGTTCGGGGTGGATGTAGCCCAAACTGGGTGAACCACGTATATCTGTGTCTCTCTGGTTTTATGTATTTTTTATGCTTGTGTTTTTCGCATATTTTATGTGTTTCATTGCTCTGTGATATATATCATTTTCTAACAACTGGTATTAGAGCCGAAGGTCTATTTAACTGATAAAATCGTAGGAAAAAAGGGTTCCTGGTTCGAGTGGGAGAAATGGCGGAAGATGGTAAGTTTAGGGTCGAGAAATTTAATGGCCAAAACTTCCCACTCTGGAAGATGCAGATGGAAGATTATCTATATCAGAAAGATTTGTACCTACCATTGAGTGAAAAAACAAGGAAGCCGATGGCTATGACAGATGCCGAATGGGATATTCTCGATAGAAAGGCATTTAGAACAGTACGGTTGTGCCTTGCGGCGTCGATAACCTTCAATATTTTGAAGGAAACAACAACAGAGGGTTTGATTAAGGCATTGGCAAAATTATATGAAAAACCCTCGGCCTCAAACAAGGTATTTCTTATGAAACATTTATTTAATCTGAAGATGTCAGAAAGTGGATCTATTGCAGACCATTTAAATGATTTTAATACAATTACTAGTCAGTTAAGTTCTACAGGGGTAAAATTTTATGACGAAGTTAGGGCTCTTTTATTTCTGTGCTCATTGCCAGAAATATGGAATGGTTTAGGTATGGCCATTAGTAAATTTGTCTTTCGATCTATTACTTTAAAGTTTGATGACGTTGTCGGTGCTACCCTTGGTGAGGAAATGCGATGGAAAAGCTCCTGTGAGACATCGGGTAATGCTTTGAGTGCACAGTCTAGGGGAAGAAGAATGGAAAGGGGAAAGACCTCAGGATATCGCAGTAAATCAAGGAAAGGCAGATCCAAGTCCAGATCGTGGATAGTGCACTGGAAATGTGGAAAGAAAGGACACCTGAAGAAAAACTGTAGATATCGGAAGGGAAAAGAAGGAGACATACAACAAGAAAACAATCATGAAGAAATTGTGACAAGTGATGTGTTACAAGATGCTTTGATTCTTTCTTTTGAAAATGTTACTGATTCCTGGGTAGTAGATTCAGGGGCCTCTTTCCATGCCACACCTCATAAGACATATTTTCATGACTATGTTCAAGGAGATTTTGGACAAGTTCGTTTGGGTGATGATAAACCCTGTAAAATTGTTGGAATGGGTAAAGTTCTTGTAAAACAACAGAATGGAAACCAATGGCTATTAAAGGAGGTAAGGCATGTTCCATATCTGAAGAAAAATCTGATTTCAACAGGGAAGTTAGGTGGTGAAGGTTGTTTGACAACTTTCACAGATAAAACTTGGAAGGTCACCAAAGGAGCCATGGTAATAGCAAAAGGCGAAAAGGTTTGTACATTGTATTTATGCAATGGTATTTATAACTCTATTAATGCTTTACCTTCCAAAGGAGCAGATGCAGCATTATGGAATCATAGGCTCAGACACATAAGTGAGAAGGGGATGAAGGTTCTTCACTCAAGAAATTCATTGTCGGGTTTGAAGAATGTTGATTTGGATTTCTGTGAGAATTTCATTTATGGAAAATGGAAGAGAGTCAGATTTCTCAAAGTTGGGAAAGAAAATAAGAGAAAAAAATTAGAGATTGTGCATACAGATGTATGGGGACCTGCTTAGGTATCATCTCTTAGCGGCTCTCATTATTATGTTACTTTTATTGATGATGCAATTAGAAAAACTTGGATTTATTGTATTCAGAATAAATATGATGTATTTGATACTTTCAAGAAATGGAAAACTTTGGTTGAGATTGAGATAGGAAAGAAGTTGAAGTGTCTCAGATCAGACGATGGAGGTGAATATTGTAGCAAAGACTTTGATAGGTATTGTTCAAAAAATGGAATACGCAGAGAGAAGACAGTTCCAAGAATGCCACAAGAAAATGGTGTGTCATAAAGGATGAACAGAACAATCATGGAGCGTGCAAGGTGCATGTGATTACATGTAGGATTGCCCTTACAATTTTGGGTAGATGCTGTAGATACTGCTCTTTATCTAATAAACATAGGGCCTTCAAGTTATTTGGATGGTGGTATTCCAGTGGAAGCATGGATAGGTAAAAAGGTAAACTATTCTTTTTTAAAACCTTTTGGTTGTGAGGCCTTTGTCCATATTAATAAAGAAACCAAAACAAAGCTTGAGGAAAAATCAAAGAAATGTATCTTTATTGGATATGGTGTTAATTATTTTGGTTATTGCTTATATGATTATGAAAATCACAAAATCATTAGGAGCAGAGAAGTAATATTCAATGAAAAGGTCTTGTATAAGAATCAGTTGCAGGAAAAGAAATAGGAAAAAGAAAACAAAGAATACACAATTCTTGATGAGATCACATAAAAGGTAAAGGTGCTTGAAAATATTAATAATCAAGAGCCACAACAACAAAAACAACCACAATAGCAACACGCACCTCAAACACCTGAAAGTGGTGTTAGAAGATCTACCAGGATAAGTAGACCCCCTGAACGATACTCTCCTTCATTATATTATTTATTTTTGACTGATTCTAGTGAACTTGAATGTTATGAAGAAGCAATGCAGGTTGAAATTAGGAAGAAGTGGGAGCTAGCCATGGAAGAAGAGATGGACTCCTTAATGCATAACCAGACTTGGGACTTAGACAGGTTGCCTACAGGTAAAACTACATTGCAGAATAAATGGGTTTACAGGCTGAAGGAGGAAGATGGAGGAAAATAGAGGTACAAAGCTAGACTTGCGGTGAAGGGGTTTGCACAGAAGAAAGGTATTGATTTTGATGAAATATTTTCTCCTTCTTTTAAGATGACTTCAATCAGAATTATTTTAAGTCTTGCAGCAACGGAATATTTACATCTTGAACAGTTAGATGTAAAGAAAATATTTCTCCATGGAGATTTGGAGGAAGAGATATATATGGAGGAACCAGAAGGATATGAGGTCAAAGGGAAGGTAAAATTAGTGTGCAGGTTAAAGAAGAGCTTGTATGGCTTAAAACAGGCTCCAAGGTAGTGGCATCTAAAATTTGACAGGTTTATGTCTGAACAAGGTTATATTAGATGTCACTCTGATCATTGTGTTTATATGAAAAAGAAAAATGATGGCAGCTATATTATATTATTATTGTACGTAGATGACATGCTTGTTGCAGGGAATAACATGCAGGAAATAAATGTGCTCAAAAGAAAATTGGCAAATTCATTTGCAATGAAGGATTTGGGAGCTGCAAAACAAATCCTTGGTATGAGAATAACTAGACAGGAAAAATTGCAAATTAACACTGTCTCAGAAAGAGTACATACAAAAGGTGTTGAAAAGATTTAATATGCAGAATGCAAAATGAGTTAGTACACCTTTTTCTAACCATTTCAAACTTAGTAAGGAGATGTGCCCCAAGACCTAAGAAGAAATGGACTACATGTCTAAAGTTCCATATGCATCAGCATTTGGAAGCTTAATGTATGCGATGGTCTGCACAAGGCCTGATATTTCACATGCAATGGGAGTTTTAAGTAGGTACATGAAAAATTGAGGAAAAGAACATTATATGGTAGTGAAATGGATTCTCAGATATTTGAGAGGTACCCCAAATTAAGCATTATGGTTTGGTGGTTCAAGCATTGATCTACATGGATATGTTGATGCAGATATGGTAGGTGACAGAGATAACAGGAGGAGAACTATAGGATATGTATTTATTGTAGGTGGAACATTTGTTAGTTGGGTTTCAAAAATCCAAAGTGTTGTTGCAATTTCAACAACAAAAGCAAAATATGTTGTTGCTACAGAGGCAAGTAAGGAAATGATTTGATAACAAAGGTTTATGGATGAATTGGGTAAGAAGCATGATGTGGGCACATAATAAAATTATAGCCAAAGTGCCATTCATCTTGAAAATAACTCAGCATTTCATTCTAGGACTAAACACATACAGCTCAAGTACCATTTCATACGGTCAGTATTGGAAGATGGACAGTTGAAGCTGGAAAAGATACACACTAGCCAGAATCCTGCAGATATGCTAAAAAAAGTTGTAACCAGGGAGAAAATGAGAACGTGATAAGTTTCAATTGGTCTTCAAGGATGATGATGAAGATGAGAAATAGCCAGGTCCAAAGAGGATTCATTGTCCAGCAAATGAACCAGCGACGAAGTTGCTACAATCAGTCTCCAAGTGGGATATTGTTGGTTGTGGAGCCTGATTATCTTGTTTATTTTGTATCACAGCGTTGGACCCCTGTACCTTAATGTGCCGCCCAAAATTAAACGCTACTATTGGGGTCTAGGGGGGGCGGCTACGACTTTATGGAGCCCCCCCCCCCTACCAGGGGGTTTCGGGGGTAGCGCCCCCGAAGCTAAAAAGAAAATGTAAATTTTCCTTGTAAAAGTATAGTAATTTCTAGTCAATCTGGGTTGTTCATTAGGTAGATGATCTAACGGTAGAAGTTATGTTTAGTTTAGGGTTTTTTTCCCTAGAAAGCAACCCATCTCTTTGTATGAGGGTATTGTATTGCGGTTGTGTATGGTATGAGTATTTCTCATAACGAGAAACAGATAGGGAGACTATGAGAGAGAATAGAGGATATTATGGTGGATCTGCTATAGTTTGTGTCTCTTCATTTTGCTGGATAATAGAAAGGAAGGACTAACTATTTGGGGTGGACGTAGCCCAAACTTGGTGAACCACGTATATCTGTGTCTCTCTAATTTTATGTGTTTTGTGTGCTTGTGTTTTCCGCATATTTAATGTGTTTCATTGGTCTGTAATATATATAATTTTATAACAACTGGTATTAGAGCCGTAGGTCTATTTGATTGATAAAATTGCAGGAAAGAAGGGTTCCTGGTTCGAGTGGGAGCAATGGTGGAAGATGGTAAGTTTAGGGTCGAGAAACTTAATGGCCAAAACTTACTGATGTGAAAGATGTAGATGGAAGATTATCTGTATCAAAAATATATGTACCTACCATTGAGTGGAAAAACAAAGAATATGACGGCTATGACAGACGCAAAATGGGATATTCTCAATAGAAAGGCACTCGGAACAGTATGGTTGTGCATTGCGATGTTGGTAGCCTTCAATATTTCGAAGGAAAAAACAACAGATGGTTTGATTAAGGAGTTGGCAAAATTATATGAAAAATCCTAGGCGTCAAACAAGGTATTTATTATGAAACATTTATTTAATATGAAGATCTCAGAAGGTGGATCTGTTGCAGACCATTTAAATGATTTTAATACAGTTACGAGTCAGTTAAGTTCTGTAGGGGTAAACTTTGATGATGAAGTTAGGGCTCTTTTATTTCTGTGCTCATTTATAGAAAGCTAGAATGGTTTAGTTATGACCATTTTTAACTCTGTCTCTGGATCTAGTACTTTAAAGTTTGATGATGTTTTCGGTGCTATCCTTAGCGAGGAAATGCGATGGAAAAGCTTCGGTGAGACATCGGGTAATGCTTTGAGTGCATAGTTTAGGGGAAGAAGAATGGAAAGGGGAAAGAGCTCAGGATATCACAGTAAATCAAGGAAAGGTAGATCCAAGTCCAGATCGAGGATAGTCTGCTAAAAATGTGGAAAAAAAGGACACCTGAAGAAAGACTGTAGATCTCTGAAGGGAAAAAAAGGAGATGCACAGCAAGAAAAAAATCATGAAGCAAATGTGACAGGTGATGTGTTACAATATGCTTTAATTCTTTCTTTCGAAAATGTTATTGATTCCTGGGTAGTAGATTCAGGGTCTTCTTTCCATGCCACACTTGATAAGACATATTTTCATGACTATGTTCAAGGAGATTTTGGACAAGTTCGTTTGGGTGATGATAAACTGTGTAAAATTGTTGGAATGGGTAAAGTTATTGTAAAACAACAAAATGGAAACCAATGGCTATTAATGGAGGTAAGGCATGTTCTAGATCTAAAGAAAAATCTGATTTCAATAGGGCAGTTAGGCGATGAAGGTTGTGTGACAACTTTCACAGATAAAAATTGGAAGGTCACCAAAGGAGCCCTGGTAATAGAAAAAGGCAAAAAGGTTGGTACATTGTATTTATGCAATGGTATTTCTAGCTCTGTTAATGTTTTAACTTCCAAAGGAGCAGATGCAGCATTATGGTATCATAGGCTCGGACACATGAGTGAGAAGGGGATGAAGATTCTTCACTCAAGAAATTTGTTGCCAGGTTGAAGAATGTTGATTTGGATTTCTGTGAGAATTGAATTTATGGAAAATAGAAGAGAGTCATATTTCTCAGAGTTGGGAAAGAAAAGAAGAGCGAAAAATTAGAGCTTGTGCATACAGATGTATGTGGAATTGCTCAGGTGTCATCTCTTGGCGGCTCTCGTTATTATGTTACTTTTATTGATGATGCAACTAGAAAAAATTGGATTTATTGTATTCAAAATAAATCTGATGTATTTGATACTTTCAAGAAATGGAAATCTTTGGTTGAGATTGAGACAAGAAAGAAGTTGAAGTGTCTCAGATCAGACAATGGAGGAAAATATTGCAACAAAGAGTTTGATAGGTACTGTTTAGAAAATGGAATACACAGAGAGAAGACCGTTCCAAGAACACCACAAGAAAATGGTGTGTCAGAAAGGATGAACAGAACAATCATGGAGCGTACAAGGTGCATGAGATTGCATGCAATATTGCCTTTACAATTTTGGGCAGATGCTGTAGATACTGCTGTTTATCTAATAAAGAGAGGGCGTTCAGGTTCTTTGGATGGTGGTATTCCAGAGGAAGAATGGAAAAGTAAAATGGTAAACTACACTTTTTTAAAACATTTTGGTTGTGAGGCCTTTGTCTATATTAATAAAGAAACCAGAACAAAGATTGAGGAAAAATCAAAGAAATGTACCTTTATTGGATATGGTGTTAATGATTTTGGTTATCGCTTATATGATTATGAAAATCACAAAATCATTAGGATTAGATATGTAATATTCAATGAAAATGTCTTGTGTAAGAATCAGTTGTAGGAAAAGAAACAGGAAAAAGAAAACAAAGAATACACAATTTTTGATGAGATCACAGAAAAGGTAAAGGTGCCTGAATATAATAATAATCGAGAGCCACAATAACAACAACCACCACAACAGCAACAGGCACCTCAAACACCTGAAAGTGGTGTTAGAAGATCTACCTATATTAGTAGACCCCTGAACGGTACTCTCCTTCATTATATTAATTATTGTTGACTAATTCTGGTGAACTTGAATGTTATGAAGAAGCAATGCAGGTTGAAAGCAGGAAGAATTGGGAGCTACACATGGAAGAAGAGATGGACTCCTTAATGCATAACCAAACTTGGGACTTAGTCAAGTTTCCTGCAGGTAAAACTACATTGCAGAATAAATGGGTTTACAGGCTGAAGGAAGAAGATGGAGGAAAACAGAGGTGCAAAGCTAGACTTGTGGTGAATGGGTTTGCACAGAAGAAGGTATTTATTTTGATGAAATATTTTCTCGTGTTGTTAAGATGACTTCAATCAAAACTATTTTAAGTCTTACAGCAACGGAAGATTTACATCTTAAATAGTTAGATGTAAAGACAACATTTCTCCATGGAGATTTGGAGGAAGAGATCTATATGGAGCAACCAAAATGATATGAGGTAAAAGGGAAGTTAAAATTAGTGTATAGGTTAAAGAAGAGCTTGTATGGCTTAAAACAGGCTCCAAGGAAGTGGTATCTAAAATTTGACAGGTTTATGTCTGAACAAGGTTATACTAGATGTCACTCTGATCATTGTGTTTATATGAAAAAAGAAAAATGATGGCAGCTATATTATATTATTATTTTATGTAGATGACATGCTTGTTGCAAGGTATAACATGCAGGAAATAAATGTGCTCAAAAGAAAATTGGAAAATTCATTTGCAATGAAGGATTTGGAGCTAAAAAACAAATCCTTGGTATGAGAATAACTAGAGATAGGAAAAATAGAAAATTAACACTGTCTCAGAACGATTACATACAAAAGGTGTTGAAAATATTTAATATGCAGAATGCAAAACGAGTTAGTACACCTTTTTCTAACCATTTCAAACTTAGTAAGGAGATGTGCCCCAAGACCCAAGAAGAAATGAACTACATGTCTAAAGTTCCATATGCATCAGCATTTGGAAGCTTAATGTATGCGATGGTCTGCACAAGGCCTGATATTTCACATGTAGTGGGAGTTTTAAGCAGGTACATGAAAAATTGAGGAAAAGAACATTGTATGGTAGTGAAATGGATTCTCAGATATTTGAGAGGTACCCCAAATTAAGCATTATGGTTTGGTGGTTCAAACATTGATCTACATGGATATGTTGATGCAGATATGGCAAGTGACAGAGATAACATGAGGAGAACTATAGGATATGTATTTATTGTAGGTGGAACAATTGTTAGTTGGGTTTCAAAAATCCAAATTTTTGTTGCAATTTCAACAACAAAAGCAGAATATGTTGTTTCTACAGAGGCTAGTAAGGAAATGATTTGATAACAAAGGTTTATGGATGAATTGGGTAAGAAGCATGATGTGGGCACATTATACAATGATAGCCAAAGTGCCATTCATCTTGCAAATAACTCAGCATTTCATTCCAGGACTAAACACATACAACTCAAGTACCATTTCATACAGTCAGTATTGGAAGATGGACAGTTGAAGCTGGAAAAGATACACACTCGCCAGAATCCTGCAGATATGCTAAAAAAAGTTGTAAACAGGGAGAAACTGAGAACGTGCTAAGTTTGAATTGGTCTTCAAGGATGATGATGAAGATGAGAAATAGCCAGGTCCAAAGAGGATTCATTGTCCAGCAAATGAACCAGCGGCAGAGTTGCTACAATCAGTCTCCAAGTGGGATATTATTGGGTGTGGAGCCTAATTATCTTGTTTATTTTGTATCACAACGTTGGAACCCTGTACGTTAATGTGCTGCCCGAAATTAAATACTGCCATGGGGGTCCATAGGGGGTGGTTACAACTTTATGGACCCCCCCCCCTAGCGGGGGGTTTCTAGGGCAACGCCCCCGAAGCTAAAAAAAAATGTAAAATTTCCTTGTAAAAGTATAGTAATTTATAGTCAATTTGGGTTGTTCATTAGGTAGATGATATGACGGTAGAAGTTATGTTTAGTTTAGGGTTTTTTTCCCTAGAAGGAAACCCCTCTCTTTGTATGAGGGTATTGTATTATGGCTGTGTATTGTATGAGTATTTCTCATAGCGAGAAACAGATAGGGAGACTATGAGAGAGAACAGAGGATATTAGAGTGAATCTGCTGTAGTTTGTGTCTCTTCATTTTGCTGGATAATAGAAAGGAAGGACTAGCTGTTCGAGGTGGACATAGCCCAAATTGGGTGAACCACGTATATCTGTGTCTCTTTGGTTTTATGTGTTTTGTGTGCTTGTGTTTTCCGCATATTTTATGTGTTTCACTGCTCTGTAATATATATAATTTTCTAACAACTGGTATCAAAGCCGAAGGTCTATTTGACTGATAAAATCGCAGGAAAGAAGGGTTCCTAGTTCAAGTGGGAGCAATGGCGGAAGATGGTAAGTTTAGGGTCGAGAAATTTAATGGCCAAAACTTCCTGTTGTGGAAGATGCAGATGGAAGATTATCTGTATCAGAAAGATATGTACCTACCATTGAGTGGAAAAACAAAGAAGAAGACGACTATGACAGATGTAGAATGGGAGATTCTCGATAGAAAGGTACTCAAAATAGTACGGTTGTGCCTTGCGACGTTGGTAGCCTTCAATATTTTGAAGGAAACAACAACAGATGGTTTGATTAAGGCGTTGGAAAAATTATATGAAAAACCCTAGGCCTCAAACAAGGTATTTATTATGAAACAATTATTTAATATGAAGATGTCAGAAGGTGGATTTGTTGCAGATCATTTAAATGATTTTAATATAGTTACCAGTCCATTAAGTTCTATAGTGGTAAATTTTGATGATGAAGTTAGGGCTCTTTTATTTCTATGCTCATTTCTAGAAAGCTAGAATGGTTTAGTTATGATCATTATTAACTTTGTCTCTGGATGTAATACTTTAAAGTTTGATGATGTTGTCGGTGCTATCCTTAGCAAGGAAATGCGACGGAAAAGCTCCGGTGAGACATCGGGTAATGATTTGAGTGCAGAGTTTAGGGGAAGAAGAATGGAAAGGGGAAAGAGCTCAGGATATCATAGTAAATCAAGGAAATGTAGATCCAAGTCCAGATCAGGGATAGTGTGCTGGAAATGTGGAAAAAAAGGACACCTGAAGAAAGACTGTAGATCTTTGAAGGGAAAAGAAGGAGATGCACAACAAGAAAACAATCATGAAGCAAATGTGACAGGTGATGTGTTACAATATGCTTTGATTCTTTCTGTCAAAAATGTTACTAATTCCTGGGTAGTAGATTCATGGTCCTCTTTCCATGCCACACCTGATAAGAAATATTTTCATGACTATGTTCAAGGAGATTTTGGACAAGTTCGTTTGGGTGATGATAAACTGTGTAAAATTGTTGGAATGGGTAAAGTTCTTGTAAAAAAATAGAATGGAAACCAAAGGCCATTAAAGGAGGTAAGGCATGCTCCAGATCTGAAGAAAAACCTGATTTCAACAAGGCATTTAGGCGGTGAAGGTTGTGTGAAAACTTTCACAGATAAAACTTGGAAGGTGACCAAAGGAGCCCTGGTAATAGAAAAGGTGAAAAGGTTGGTACATTGTATTTATGCAATGGTATTTCTAACTCTGTTAATGCTTTAACTTCCAAAGGAGTAGATGTAGCATTATGGCATCATAGGTTCGGACACATGAGTGAGAAGGGGATGAAGATTCTTCACTCAAGAAATTTTTTGCCAGGTTTGAAGAATGTTGATTTTGATTTTTGTGAGAATTGCATTTATGGAAAATAGAAGAGAGTGAGATTTATCAGAGTTGGGAAAGAAAACAAGAGCGAAAAATTAGAGCTTGTGCATATAGATGTATGGGGACTTTCTCAGGTACCATCTCTTAGCGGCTCTTGTTATTATGTTACTTTTATTGATGATGCAATTATAAAAACTTGGATTTATTTTATTCAGAATAAATATGATGTATTTGATACTTTCAAGAAATGGAAAGCTTTGGTTGAGATTGAGACAAGAAAGAAGTTGAAGTGTCTTAGATCAAACAATGGAGGTGAATATTGCAATAAAGAGTTTGATAGGTACTGTTGAAAAAATGGAATACGCAGAGAGAAGATAGTTCCAAGAACACCACAAGAAAATGGTGTGTCAGAAAGGATGAACAAAACAATCATGGAGCGTGCAAAGTGCATGAGATTGCATGCAGGATTGCCTTTACAATTTTGGGCAGATACTATAGATACTAATGTTTATCTAATAAACATAGGGCCTTCAGGTTCTTTGGATGGTGGCATTCCAGAGGAAGCATGGACAGGTAAAAAGGTAAACTACGCTTTTTTAAAACCTTTTGGTTGTGAGGCCTTAGTCCATATTAATAAAGAAACCGGAACAAAGCTTGAGGCAAAATCAAATAAATGTACCTTTATTGGATATGGTGTTAATGATTTTGGTTATCACTTATATGATTATGAAAATCACAAAATCATAAGGAGCAGAGATGTAATATTCAATGAAAATGTCTTGTATAAGAATCAGTTGGAGGAAAAGAAACAGGAAAAAAAAAACAAAGAATACACAATTCTTGATTAGATCACAGAAAAGGTAAAGGTGCCTGAAAATAATAATAATCAAGAGCCACAACAACAGAAACCACCACAACAGTAACAGGCACCTCAAACACCTAAAAGTGTTGTTAGAAGATCTACCTGGATAAGTAGACCCCTGAACGATACTCTCCTTTATTATATTATTTATTGTTGACTGATTCTGGTGATCCTGAATGTTATGAAGAAGCAATGAAGGTTGAAAGTAGGAAGAAGTGGGAGCTAGCCATGGAAGAAGAGATGGACTCCTTAATGCATAGCCAGACTTGGGACTTAGTCAGGTTGCCTGTAGGTAAAACTACATTGCAAAATAAATGGGTTTACAGGCTGAAGGAAGAAGATGGAGGAAAACAGAGATACAAAGCTAGACTTGTGGTGAAGGGGTTTGCACAGAAGAAAGGTATTGATTTTGATGAAATATTTTCTCCTATTGTTAAGATGACTTCAATCAGAACTATTTTAAGTCTTGCAGCAACAAAATATTTACATCTTGAACAGTTAGATGTAAAGACAACATTTCTCCATGGAGATTTGGAGGAAGAGATCTATATGGAGCAACCAAAATGATATGAGGTCAAAGGGAAGGTAAAATTAGTGTGCAGGTTAAAGAAGAGCTTGTATGGCTTAAAAAAGGCTCCAAGGCAGTGGTATCTAAAATTTGATAGGTTTATGTCTGAACAAGGTTATACTAGATGTCACTCTGATCATTGTGTTTATATGAAAAAGAAAAATGATGGCAGTTATATTATATTATTATTGTATGTAGATGACATGCTTGTTGTAGGGTCTAACATGTAGGAAATAAATGTGCTCAAAATAAAATTGGCAAATTCATTTGCAATGAAGGATTTGGGAGCTACAAAACAAATCCTTGGTATGAGAATAACTAGAGACATGAAAAATCGCAAATTAACACTATCTCAGAATGAGTACATAAAAAAGGTGTTGAAAATATTTAATATACAAATTGCAAAACCAGTTAGTACACCTTTTGCTAACCATTTCAAACGTAGTAAGGAGATGTGCCCCAAGACCCAAGAAGAGATGGACTACATGTCTAAAGTTCCATATGCATTAGCATTTGGAAGCTTAATGTATGCAATGGTTTGCACAAGGCCTAATATTTCACATGCAATGGGAGTTGTAAGCAGGTACATGAACAATCCAGGAAAAGAACATTGTATGGTAGTGAAATGGATTCTCAGATATTTGAGAGGTACCCCAAATCAAGCATTATGCTTTGGTGGTTCAAACATTGATCTACAGGGATATGTTGATGCAGATATGGCAGGTGACAGAGATAACAGGAGGAGCACTACAGGATATGTATTTACTATAGGTGGAAAAACTGTTAGTTGGGTTTCAAAAATCCAAAGTGTTGTTGCACTTTCAACAACAGAAGCAGAATATGTTGTTGCTACAGAGGCTTGTAAGGAAATGATTTGATAACAAAGGTTTATGGATGAATTGGGTAAGAAGCATGATATGGGCACATTATAGAGTGATAGCCAAAGTGCCATTCATATTGAAAAGAAATCAACATTTCATTCTAGGACTAAACACACATAACTCAAGTACCATTTCATACGGTCAGTATTGGAAGATGGACAATTGAAGCTAGAAAAGATACACACTATCCAGAATCCTGCAGATATGCTAACAAAAGTTGTAACCAGGGAGAAACTAAGAATGTTCTTAGTTTCAATTGGTCTTCAAGGATGACAATGAATATGAGAAATAGCCAGGTCCAAAGAGGATTCATTTCCATCAAATTAAGCAGCAATGGAGTTGCTACAACCAGTCTCCAAGTCAAAGATTGTTGGGTGTGGAGCTTGATTATCTTGTTTATTTTGTATCACAGCGTTGGACCCTTGTACCTTAATGTGCCGCCCAAAATTAAATGCTGCCTGGGGGGTCCAGGGGGGGCAGTTGTGACTTTATGGAGGTCCCCCCTAGTGGGGGTTTTGGGTGCAGCACCCCCGAAGCTAAAAATAGATGTAAAATTTCCTTTTAAAAGTATAGTAATTTCTAGTCAATCTGGGCCGTTCATTAGGCAAATGATCTAACGGTATAAGTTATGTTTATTTTAGGATTTTTTGCCCTAGAAGGAAACCCCTCTCTTTGTATGAGGGTATTGTATTGTGGCTGTGTATGTTATGAGTATTTTTCAAAGCGAGAAATAGATAGGGAGACTGTGAGAGAGAACAGAGGATATTACAGCAGACCTGCTGCAGTTTGTGTCTCTTCATTTTGCTTGATAATAGAAAGGAAGGACTGGCTGTTAGGGGTGGACGTAGCCCAAACTGGGTGAACCATGTATATTTGTGTCTCTCTGGTTTTATGTGTTTTGTGTGCTTGTGTTTTCCACATATTTTATGTGTTTCATTGCTCTGCAATATATTTAATTTTCTAATAGTTGGCATTTATGATTTTTTTTTGCTAATAAAAATTTCATATCCTTGGGCCACATTTGTCATAGAAAATTTCAATTAAGATTCATAACTTCATTCAAATAGAACACAAAAAATATCATTTACATATTTTCCCCATGGGAACCACATAAAGATGGTTATTGCTATGGACACTCCATTGGAAAATGATTAAGTAGAAATGGTAGTACAATGCATAGAAAAATATATAAATCATCACCATTAGATTGGAATAATCACAATATTAGTTATTGAGAGAAACCATCAATTGACTCTCAAAATATTGTAGAAAGTAGTCGTAAAATTGGTGCCATCAACAAAAAACCGTTTCTGACTTTGATCCAGATTTATGCAGGAACGCAACAGAATAAAAACATAACCATAAATACAGAGATGCAGCAGAAATAACACTTCATTTCATTAATATCAAAGAACTGAAATTTTCTTACAGACAAAATGGAAATAAACTAGCTAGGGCACTAGTAGCTATCTCTGAGAAGAGATGTGGTGGCTACAGGCCTCTGAACTGAGTTAAAATGAGGCTCGAGGGCCTATTTATTATTGAGAAACAATGGAGAACCCTCAACATCCCAAAAACCTAACCCTAGGAGATGAAGCGCCAAAACTATGGGCCCCGTTTGGGTAAATTGGTGTTTCAACTTCCCAGGGACGTAACTTTGGCATACTATCTCCGTTTGACGCACATGATACATCATTAGAAAGCTCTATCCGAGGACTACAGCTTTGGAGACGAATTTGATGATCAAATTTGCTGGTGCTTTGATACCCAAAAAACGTCGTTTAGGGCCTCAAAACGGCTCCGGAAGTTCAGGACCCGAAAAACTGCTAAAAATAGTAAGTTATGCCGAAACTGAAAAACTGAAAGAGACAATGGTGGGGGCCCAAGTGGAATAGGCGGGTGGCCACCAATATCCACCTGGATCATTCCTCCCCCTTAGGAAGCAATGGTCCCCATTGCGTTAAGTTCCTCCATGAGATGAGGAAATTTCTGCTGAACTTGGTCCCTGGTGAACCACTTTCCTTGGTGCAGGAGTTGGCCAGCTTTGACAACCCGATACAATTGGATCCTCTGTTGGCGAGTGTTCTTAATTTGCATGTCCATGATACAATCTGTGGTGGCCTGTTCCATGCAGTCTGGGTTTAACTCTGTTGGTGTGAGTTGTTCTGCAATGTCCAAAGTGTCCAGTAGAGGTGGGAAGTAAGGACGAAGGCGATCCACATTGAAGACTGGGTGCAGACCAAGGAATGGTGGAATACTAAGCTCGAAAGCATTGTTCTCTACAGCCTTGGTGATGGTGTACGGCCCGTATCGGAGCGGGCGAAGCTTGCGGTGAGGTCCAGTGAGGCGCTCCTTCTGCAAATGCAGCCATACTTTGTCGCCCACCTGGAAGTTGTGTGGCACCCGGTGTTGATCATGGCGCTGCTTGTACTTCGCATTGGCTCTGTCCAATATATCATGAACCTGTTGGCGGATGTGTTGAATGCGCTTGATGAAGCTACTTGCTTTTTCAACTTCAGACTGGACATGAGCTGAATCGGCCTGAGCAGCTGCAAACGGCATGGCTATGTCAATGGGACATAGTGGTTGGAATCCCAAGCCCACCTGAAAGGGGCTATGGCCAATTGAACTATGGAGAGCCCGGTTATAACTGTGTTGTACATAGGGAAGGCTCTCGTCCCATGTGCGTGGATGCTTTGAGTTGTACATGCGCAGAATGTGTACAATCATTCTGTTGACGACCTCTGTCTGGCCATCTATTTGGGGATGGAAAGCTGTGGACTTAGTGAGCTTTGTGTCCAACATTGACCAGAGGCTGGACCAAAATGTGCTGAGGAACCTGCTATCTCGATCTGATATGATAGACTGTGGGATCCCAAAGTGTACCCATACTCGTTCAAAGAAGAGTTTAGCAGTAGCTTCTGCTGTGATATTCTTCTTATAGGCCGCCATAATGGCCATCTTCGAGAATCTATCAACGACCACGAAAACACAGTCATTGCCATTCTTAGTAGAGGGTAGGCCCGACATGTAATCCATGGAGATGGATTCCCACGGTCGACTAGGGGTAGGTAGTGGAGTATATAGGCCTTGCTTCTTGATGGTCGGTTTGGCAATGGCACAAGCAGTGCAGGATCTGATGTGCTTCTCGACATCCTTTTGAAGGTTCGGCCAATAGAAATACTTCTGTAGTATTGCTACTGTTTTCTCGACCCCGAAATGCCCAGCGACTCGATTGTAGTGTGCTTCCCATATCATCTTGGCACGCTCGCTTGAAGGAACACAAAGGTGTCCCAGGTGACATAAAAGTGCATCTTGGAGGTGAAAATTTGGAACTTGCGTGCCCCCAAAGAGTGCCTTGTAAGTGTGGCTGAATTCTGGGTCACTCTCATAGAGAAGCGGCCAATCAGAAGTCTCGTGCCCACAAGAGTTGAGCACGGTGGTGAGCGCCATGATCGGTGGTCGGCTGAGGTAGTCTACAACATTATTGGTGCTACCCTTCTTGTACTTGATGTTCAAATGAAACTGTTGCAGATATGTGGACCACTTCTGATGGCGATCATTCTGCAACTTCCCTTGTGTCTGTATGAACTGCAGGGGCCGGTGGTCGGTGTGGATGATTGTTTCCTTCCCCAAGATGTAATGCTTCCATTGTCGACAGGCTTGCACCATGGAATACATTTCTTTGTCATAGGTGGGATACTTGCGAACTGTCTCAGACAATGTCTCACTGTGATATGCCACTGGATGTCCCTGTTGAGTAAGAACTTCCCCAATAGCATAGTCAGAGGCATCTGTCTCGATCTCAAATGGCTGCTGCAAGTCTGGTAAGGTGAGCACTGGGGCAGAACAGAGGCGATTTTTCAATTCTTTGAATGCCTTATGTTGAGGTTCCGACCAAAAGAATTTTGCTCTCGCTCCTCCTTTGGTGACTTGACTCAAGGGCCAAGTGATATGAGAGAATCCCAACACGAATCTACGGTAGAAATTAGCAAGACCCAGAAAGCTGCGAAGCTCTGTTATAGTGGTCGGGGCTGGCCAATCCCGAATGACTTGGATTTTGGCTAGATCCACATGCACCCCCATTTCATCAATAATGTACCCTAGATATTGAACCTGGGTCATGCCAAACGTGCACTTCTCCAAATTTGCACACAACTTGTGTTGCCGCAGTGTTTGGAGGACTTGTCGGATGTGATGAAGGTGCTCTTCCCAAGTCTTGCTGAAGATCAGAATGTCATCCAAGTACACCACTATGAATGAGTTGGTGAATGGCCGCAAGATGTCGTCCATCATCCTCATGAAGGTTGCGGGAGCATTTGTCAACCCGAAAGGCATGACCAGCCATTCAAAAAGGCCTTCCTTAGCTTTGAAGGCAGTCTTCCACACATCAGAGGGTTCAATTGGTACCTGGTGATACCCAGACTTCAAGTCGATCTTACTGAAATATTTTGCACCTTGGAGTTGGTCCAGAAGGTCATCAATCCATGGGATTGGGTACCTATTCCGAACAGTGATCTTGTTCAGCGCCCGATAGTCAATACAGAGTCTCCACGTCCCATCCTTCTTCTGTACCAACACGATCGGGCTCCCACGGGGCGATGAACTTGGTCTGATGTGACCTTTCTGCAACAGCTCCTGAATCTGCCTCTTGATTTCATCATTCTCCAGAACAGAGCGCCGATAGATCGATCCATTGGGTAGCGGCGCACCTGGGGTCAGATCAATCGGGTGCTTGACCTGACAGTGCAGAGGAACCCCTGTGGGTGAGGTGAAGATGTCCCCGTACTCCTCCACAACCTTATCCATTTGTTGTTGTCGTGTAGAGGGGCCCTGTCTGGAGGTTGTGGCCACAGTCTTCTTCTTGCCCTGGGGGCAGATCATCAGAAAAACGAATCTCCTGGTTTGGGAAATGAGCTTACTGCATTGTTTTGCAGTAACCAAAGAGATAGCCGTAGGAGGTGGTACCTCTAGTATCCTGTACAACTTATTTCCCAAAGTAATAATAACAGCACGAGGTCGAGACTCATACACAGCATGACGCTTCCACAAGTATGGTTGTCCTAATAATACATCAGAAACATCAATAGGAGCAACGTCACATAATACCTCATCCGTGAAGGGCTTGATGCTATAGGGAAAGCGACACTGCCGGCTGACGCGGAGATCTCGTCCTTGGTGAAGCCACCCGATGGTGTATGGATGTGGGTGAGCTGTGGTTGGCAAGCCCAACCGCTTCACGGCGTCTGCTGAAATGAGGTTCTTTTGGCTCCCATTGTCGACGATGAACTGTACAGGGGAGCCCTTTACCCACATCTGGGAGTGGAAGAGACGTTCCTCCTCCTCTGGATCTTCCGGTTCCTCCTTCTGGACCTTTGTAGTGGCAACGGTGGCGTTGGGCTCCGCATCAATAATCTGTTTCCCTTTTTCATTCCCCTTTTCAGGTTCTGATTCGGAGTCGGAGCATGCATCTGACTCAGAAGCCCTCATCTCGACCACTAGCGACTGCTTGGCCCGACACTCACTTGTGTTGTGAGTGGAGCTCTTATGGAACTCACACCACTTTCCCGTGTCCTTCTTTGGCTTTGCGGTCTTGTTATTTTCTTGTGGCTTTGACGGGTTGTCTTTAGCTGCCATGCCTTGGCTCTGTCCTTTGTTCTGCGGTTTGGAAGCACCTTTCCCTTGATTTTGATTCGCAGATCCAAAGTCTCGCTTCTTCTGTTTGAATTTCTGCTCAATCTTGGCAGCATACCGGTATGCCGTACCAAGCGAGGAGATGTCGAGGAACTCCATTTCCTCCTGAATGTATCTGTGCAGACAACTGCGATACTTTAGCACCAAATGTTTCTCTGAATCTTTGATACCCAACTTTGTGCGCGGGGTATGGAACAGATTCGTCAGCTCGTGCACATCTTGATCCCTTTGTTGTCGCAGCGTGGTCCATTGTATGTACTTGTCCTCATAGCTCCCCACGGGATAGTACTGTTCCTTGACGGCGTCTCGGAAAGAGTTCCAAGTTGGTACGGCCGAGAACAGAGAGGGTTCTGTCTGGTCCTTGTTCTCACAGTAGGTTTCCCACCGGTCCTTAACATGGGGGGTAGCTTTGAGGAGTGCAAAAATAATCTTCTCCCGGTCTGAAAAGTCATGAACCGAGAAATATCCTTCTAACAGATTCAACCATCTATCTACGGCATCTGCGTCTATTTGACCCTCAAATATGGGAATGTCAAAATTTACTTATACCTTAAAAGGAGTCGCGCCTCCAGAGTGGCTGCTGGATGCAGATGCGCCGCCGGTGGGTAGCCGTTGAAGGATCTGAGCAAAGTTATCCATCATCGTGTTCCTTTGTTTTTCGAGGGCCTCCTCGAGCAATATTTTGATAGGATCTCCTGCTCCCTCATCTTTATTTTTGTCCCCCATGGGCGTCCGTCGAGGTTTGCGAGGCTGATCTTGCAAAGGTTCCACCAGATCAAGCCCTAGCTCCTTATACCCCGACCTCGTTGGGGACATGCAAAGAAGGATCGAGAAAAAGCAGACCGCTCTGATACCACTGATCCGGATTTATGCAGGAACGCAACAGAATAAACACATAACCATAAATACAGAGATGCGGCGGAAATAACACTTCATTTCATTAATATCAAAGAACTGAAATTTGCTTACAGACAATGGAAATAAAACTAGCTGGGGTACTGGTAGCTATCTCTGAGAAGAGATGTGGTGGCTACAGACCTCTGAACTGCTTTACAATGAGGCGCGAGGGCCTATTTATTATTGAGAAACAATGGAGAACCCTAAACATCCCAAAAACCTAACCCTCGGAGATGAAGCGCCAAAACTATGGGCCCCGTTTGGGTAAATTGGTGTTTCAACTTCCCAGGGACGTAACTTTGGCATACTATCTCCGTTTGACGCACATGATACATCATTAGAAAGCTCTATCCGAGGACTACAGCTTTCGGGACAAATTTGATGATCAAATTCGCTGGTGCTTTGATACCCAAAAAACGTCGTTTAGGGCCTCAAAACGGCTCCGGAAGTTCAGGACCCGAAAAACTGCTAAAAATAGTAAGTTATGCCGAAACTGAAAAACTGAAAGAGACAATGGTGGGGGCCCAAGTGGAATAGGTGGGTGGCCACCAATATCCACCTGGATCAGACTTTCATCAAGTAATACCAAAAAAGGGAATACTAATCCAAGAAAGATATATTAACATAGATAAAGTTCCAAATTACTCAAAACAACATCCAAATCTAAATATATGATATATTAGGGTCACAAAATATAATTTCATAAAATCATTACATGCAGAACTTAAAGTTGGTAGGTCAGAAATGTGAATAATGCCCATCTCGTTACACAATGGACCAATTAAGAGAACCAATTGTTGATTTTTGTAGAAAATCTCTAACACAACTATAATACCATGTAGAAATTATATCAATGGAATCAATCCGATCATGCAATTTATTAAAGAAATATACTGAATCCTTCTACTATATTTCCAAAATATAAAACATGATTGCTCAATCACATGCAACTTAGAGAAAGAATTGAATCAATACACAACACCAGATATTCCTCGATAAAGCAACTACTCAAAACCCCTCCATATTTATTTTATAATCAACTAAGGAATCATGAAACAATACAATGTATTTGTGATCACCACAGCCTCATACACTCTACCAATCGCTTCACACTGATCTACGAAAAATTGGACAACACAACAAATTATCAGCCTACCCTTATTATGAAATACCTAGAGAATTAAACCCATATTAATTAGGAAATTTATCCTTCCTTGATTGCGCAATTCATCATGGGCTTCCTGTGGTTATATAACTACATCCGGGCAGTTTGCTAAAAATACAACTGATAGTTTACTTTACTTGAACCTTTATCTCAACTGGGTCTCCACCAGAATTATCATGCATGCAACTATAAATAGTGAATCATCAGATACTTGGTAGATCACTACTGGAAAATTAAATCTATTTTAATTCACTTGATCTTCCACTAGCTCATCAAACAGTTATAACTAGTTAAACTGATTTTAACTCAATTAATATGAGTTAACTAATCCCACTCACACTACACTAGTGCTACAAATGCAACTGAACCCTGTTAATAATAGAATCACTCTACGTGCCTATCCTTTTCTCAACTCGAAATTCTTGAGCTAACTAAGTCTATCATAGTTAGTTAACTATTACAAGTTATTGTGAGATAAGATTACAATTAATTTTCCAATTTATTTAGAAATTGTTTGCACACTGATGTGTCGCTAGGATTCGTCACTGTGTGACCTGTGATCTCACACCAATGTGTGTGTTGTTTTTGGATGCCAATTTCACTATTTCTTGTTGCAAATTTCAACACTCCCTCTCAATAAGAAAGGAATCAATCTGTCTTGATCCGCTACCTTTGGAATGTTCTTGCATGCAACACTTCCTAGTGTTGTTCGCAGATGCAACTCTCCTGAAATTGAATAGCCTCCAAACAACTGAATCAGTATAATGCATATGTCATCAGATTCTTCTGACTGCTGCTAGCTATTGCACATGTCTACTGGACTCCCTGCAATGCTGAAATCTGCATCCCTGCACTCTGCACTACTACCAACTCTGATCTACGCTCTATTATACAACACTTGTCACTCTGATTTCTTTCCTCCTGACATCTGACTACATCAATATAACTGATCCTTCCTGTTACTATTGTATAGTGGGCTCCTCGTAGCTAGGTTTGATCCATGAGACACATCATCTCAATGGACCCTACCCAAATTTCTTCTTGGGATTAATTTTGCACATCGCCCCACCTTACACCTGGAGGTATAGCTGCATGTACTCCCTCTATCCATCTAGCCTGAAACTCCCCCTTCCTGGAGTTATTTGTTTGCTTCACCTTGAATATCCACCGGGATCCAACCACTAACTTCCCCACTGGTCTTGGGACCATTTCCCATGCACTATTTTAGATAATGGAGTCATACTCCTCATCCATGGCATCAACCCATGTTGGCCGCTACACTACTTCCTCAAAAGAGGATGGTTCTTTCACAATACATTCTCTCATAAGTAGGTTCTCCTACATGCTCTGTCACATCTAGCATCAATCTTTCAGCCTCTCTGGTGCGCTTCCTACCATTTCTGGTGGATGGATCTACATGATTGGTTTATGCCACTCCATGATCCTCTTCTTATGGCTGCTCCAAATATTGAGGTTCATCCTTTGGAACTAAGAGTTCCTCATCTGCATGAAAATCAAGTTCCCTCTCAAGGGACAATCACATGGCTTTCTCTTCATCAAATTTAATATCTCTCCTAACAACTGTCATCCCGTTAGTCGAAAAACACACTTGATAGTTGTGGGGAGTATCAATGTACCCCACAAATATCCCAACCTCTGTTGTTGGTTCTAGCTTCTTCCTAGCATCTTTTGTCACATGGAAATAGACATATGAGATAAAAGTTTTAAAATATGAAACATCCAGTTTCTTACCTGAAAAATCCTCCTCTGGCGTACTCATGCCATGTATCTGATGAGGACTTAGGTTCTGCACAAATAGTGCCATGTTACATGCCTCTGCCCACAGATGCAATGATAGGCCCTGATCATGTAACATAGCTCTTTCCACTCCAAAAATTGATCGTTTCTTTCTTTCTGCAACCCCATTCTATTGTGGGTTATGAGGTGTAATCAATTCTATCTGAATTCCTTCTTTGGCACATAAGTTCTTGAATTCATTAGAGATATACTCACCACCATTGTTTCTCCTTAGAGCCTTCACCTTCTTCCCTTTATCTTTCCATACCAACTCTTTGAACTCACGAAACTTGGAGAACACCAGATCTTTCTTCTGCAGAAAGAAGATCCAAAAATTTCTAGAAAAATCATCAACAAAAATCATATAATACCTATGCTTTGTTGTGGAAGGCATAGAGAATGGTCCACACACGTCTTAGTGAAATCTCTTAAGGATTTCTGCTACTCGGTTCTCCTTCTCATGAAAGGTGGCCTTAGTATATTTCCCCATGGTACATCAATTGCATGTGTCTATCTGCGCAAGAGTACCTTTTAAAAGACCTGTAGAGATCTGTTGCATGATCCTCAAAGCACTGTGGTGTAGATGACCCAATATCCCGTGCCATAATTCACCTATATCCTGACTCACCACCTTCCCTGCTTTACTGCTTAATGTTGTGCAACCATCTACATCAAGTTTGTAGAGGTTCTTCACATGAACCCCAATCTTCTTTACCTATGCTATGGCTTTGTGACGAAGGAATTCTTTCCTTCACTTAAAACAAGATCATATCCAAGATCCTCCAACATAGCAACTGAAACTAAATTATTTTTCAAGCCTGGTACATACATGATAGATTTTAATATGAAAGGTCTGTGTGAATGTCTCTGGAAAGTAACTGTACCAATTCCGGTACCGCTATACCTCCTATCATCACCCATCTCGATGTGCATCTGAATATCCTTCTCCTCCAAGATACTAAATATTTCTTTATTTCCTGTCATGTGGAAAGATGCTCCACTATCCAAGTACCACATAGATCCTATCACAGCTGAGGCCATGCATGCGATGAGAGAGAAGTCCAACTAAAACTGTGAGGCTAAAGCATCACTTGCTGCAGCTCCTTGAGCCTTCTTATTGTTATTCTTCTTTTGTGGACAATTTGTGGCATCGTGTCCATGATCATGACAATAAAAAAATTTCACCTTTGACATGTCACGCTTCTTTCCTTCTTTGCCAGTCTCAGATTTGGAATAGGACTTCCTCCCCTTCCCCTTCTTTACCTTTGACATGTCACGGTTCTTTCCTTCTTTGTCGGTCTTAGATTTGGAATTGGACTTCCTCCTCGTCCCCTTATTTTCTCATCATAGTCTTGGATGAGGATCCATCCCTGGTATTATGCCGAAACTATTCTTGTACCAAATTTGACCAAAGTCGCTCCCAATCTGGTAACTTCTCCCTCCCATTCACAGAGTCCTGGTAACTATGCCAACTCCTGGGAAGGCCTAGAAGTGCTAGGATAACCAAGTCATCATCAGCTAAAGTAATCCAAACAGTTCCAATCTTATCTTGACATCGAGTGAACTTGGTAAAGTATTTTGGATTATGTCACCCTTCTCCATTTTGATTTTCCTGAGCTTGTCCTTAAGTGCCAATTTTTTGTGGTCACTATTGCTTTGAAACAGATCTGTCAAGGCCTTCCACATAGAATATGGAGTTTCCTTTCCATGGAGACTCAAGAAAATATGATCTCGAAATCCCTCTAACAATATCCTCCTTGCCTTTGCTACCTTATTCTGCCATGCATCAAGAAGTTGGGCATCTTTTGTTGCGGGCTTGGGAATATCATTATCTATGAATTCCTTCAAACCATTATTCTCCAACACTTCCTCCATCCTATCCTTCCAGGGAATATAATTTAAATTGAACTCCAGTGCATATTTGAGTCTCAATCCATTGAACGAAATCTTGATCCGCTTATAGCTCCAAAGAAAGTACCTGTAAATTTGAATATTGTTCAATATAAATTCGATTTCTTCTCCACTATTGTGATTCCTGCTGCTATGATACCATTTAGAAAATCTCTAACACAAATGTTATCACTCATAATTTTGTGATTCATTACTGGAAATGGTCATACAGTTCAATCCTCAAAAGGATAAGGTCTCCTTAAGCCTTTTTCAAGTTGGTATAGGAAAATTTCATTTTTTACATGTTTAACCTATCCTGAGGTTCAAGAACACCTCCATTTAGGTCATGTAATGTCCCATCAGCCATCATTAGGTGTCAGATTTCATTTACCAAGTGTTTAAATTCAAAATGGTCACTTTAGCTAGTTTTTCCTCTTTTCATAGCGTTTTACACTACAAAAAGGCAGTTTTCGCTATGAAACTGCCTAATAGTTTTGTAGCGAAATTGTCAGAAATTGAACTAGATTCACTATGAAAATTAGTTTTCCTGTCTATATTGTCAAATCTATTGCAAGGTGTCAATTTATAATTAGAGAATATAGGATGGATTTCATTAGAGTCAGTTAGGGTTATTTCAAGGTACGAAGGTTATGTCTGAGGTCATCATTACTGTTTTTAGCATGTATGAGTCATGATTAAGGCATGAGTTGTCATCGAAAAATTACCCAATTGAGTATTTTTCTTTCTTCGCTTCATCTTTGCATGCTATTGAGTTCTGGAGAGCTGTTTCACCAAGTCGAGTTGGTTGCTGGCATTTTCAAAAGTATTAGGTGTCACTAATCAAGCGAGGGAGATAGGGTATAAAATCACCATGGCTCCAAAGAAGAAGACCAAGAAAGGTGGTCACTACCTCAGATATGAGCCAATGGAAATGAATATGTTAACTGAAGAGCTAACTGTATTGGATATATTCAGAAGAACAGGTTGTTTACAGTTCTGTGAAAGATTGCAAGGGTGCCATTTGCAGGTTTCTAAAGAGTTTGCTATCAGCTTCAATGGGACAACTTCAAAGGTGGGAATCTTAAACATCACAGTAACACCAAATACCATTGCAGCAACAACATGAATCCCTAGAGGAGGAGAGAAATTGTTTAAAGGTATCAAGTTCACCATGCGGGACTGTAAATAATTCATCAAAATAGAGCATAGTGAAATTGATCTCACAAATGCTATCCCAAGGAGCTATATGAAGGAAAACTACTCAAAGCTGCTGCTGATCATTCAGAAGTAATTCACCTGTGAAGGGAGGTACCACATGGTTTATTCCTACCACCTTAGGCTTCTGTTGCATTTTGTGGGTAAGAGGTCTCTTGATTTACCTTTTTACTTATACAGAATATTAGCTAAAATTTCAGATAAGGTTCAAGTTAAAGCAAAAGGAAATGAAACCTTTCTTTTTCATCATGGTTTGATCAAGTTGTTGGTGTAAGAGGAGTTAAAAATATTACGTAGATATTGGTCATATTTTCTGTTCATAAGTGGTTTTTAATAGATGCTATCACTCCTAAAAGAACTCCCAAACCTAGAGATGTTTCATCACCTATAGTATCACATCAAGTTTAGCTAGTGATCATGGAGACAGAGCCTTTGCAGAAGGTTGATACACCCAAAGATACACCTACAAAACAAAAGAAAATAGTGAGAAAACATGGTAGCAAGAGGATTACAAGGAGCCAAAAAGTGGCTAAGGGTAACTTAGAAGACACCTTTCATTCCATTGATATTGAAGAAAATCCCATAGTCCAAGATGAAGACATAGATGAGGGAGGAAGGAAGCTTAAGAAAGGAAAAACAGCTAAAAAGTTAGAATTTGCAGGGGATGATGCAAGATTCATGTTTCAAGCCAGAAACCAATGACAATACATGCCAAAAAATTCTTAGAAAGTAGAAAAGAAACTCAGAAGGTCAGTGAAACTGCTCAGCCACCACCAAGCATCATTGAACTCTCCTCACCTGTAGAAGAAGAATTAGTCATCAAACAAAAGAAGGGAAAAGAGAACATCAATGAGAAGTAAGAAGTTGAAGTCCTTAAGGAATTGTTGAAAGATTCAAGTAAAGAGATATTAGTTTTGAGGAAAGAGGAAAAGAAACATAAAGTTGAAAGAGTGCAGTTTGAACAGATGAGAAAGATTTGGGAGGATCAAGTCACAAGTTTCTCTAAGACCTTGGATAACACAAAAAAACTGATAAAGTGGACTCAACCACTAAGAAAAGAGGTCAAGCATGTAAAAAAGGTAAACCTACATTCGCAATATAAGAGTAGGACACTGAAGGACCAAGTCAAGGATCTTCAAGAGAAATTAGAACTGATTCATGAAGAGCTGGAGAAGAAGGGTTTGAAGATGACTGTGGTTGAAGAGCCCATTGCTCAACTGATCATAAATGAGGAGGAGACACCACTGGAGCCATAAAATGAGATATAATATGTTTTAGAGGGTTCATCACATGTAGAAGATCAGGTTTTAGCAGCAGGAGGTCATTTTGTGAAGAAAATTTTGAAATAGGAAAATTTTGTGTTTTTACACAGTTTTTTCCTCTTTTCGTAGTGTTTCCTAGGCTTAAAGACAGGAAAATGCTATGAAAAAAACTTGTAGAAGCCTTTTTTCCTCTAAAGTCATTTTTTGCGACTTTCAAGAAGGGATATTGGTGGCGTGGATGTGTCATGACTTGATTGACACCATGGAACAACAAAGGAGCAGAGTTTTTGGGTGGAGAAGCTACTTTTTAGACGCCACTAAAGCTGTCTACGAAACTGTCTTGTTTTCGTAGCAAGCTATTTTTGAAGGTTTTGGAGAATCTGAATGGTATTTTTGGACAAATAGACTACTCCAACATGTCAAGGGACCTTAAAATTAAATATTTATCACTCGAGGGAAGTTCTATGGAGACAGGTCATCAACCAAAGCTCTCGTTGAAGATAAGGGTTATACATTCCTGAAAAAATAGGGTTTTGTTCCACATGTCTAGGAGATTTTTAAATATGTAAAGTGGAAATGAACCTATCATGTATCTTTCGAGCATGTTATGCTTATTTTGTAACTGTTATGTAACTATTTCACAAGATAAGGTAGAGTATGTAATAAATAGGAGTTAGACTCCTATTACGAGATGTCTTCTTTAAGGTGTAGCTGTCAGTTTCTTGTTAGAAGTCATGTTTTTCAGTTATGTGATTTGTCATAGGAGAATTCAATGAATCTAGCCACCAGGAAGATCATCCTTCTTGTAAGAATGTCTATTTAAATAAAAAACATCGAAGTAGTGAGGTGTTGGAGATTTTTTGCACCAAACTGATGCTTTATGTATTTTGACTTATCTTAGTAATACAGAGTGAATTTATTCTTGACATACCTGAGATTATTATGGGGTTTTTAATGTCTTATTGATCTACATATTATGTTTTACCACTTGCAGTTGATTCATTTATATTACTCAGAAATCATAACTCTATGCTCTGACTTCCTTTAGTAATGAAATGCCTGTGTTTTCCTATGTTTTATGAGTGAATTTCCTTTGTTAAAGACCCCTATTTGCCTTAGCTTCCATGTCAAGAAACCTTGCCATTGAAAATACTGATTTTTGACTCCATAAGCCCAATGGTAGCAAGCATGTATTCTTTCAACCTGCAATCATAAAAAACAAGATACAAATTCTATATAGTTAGCCATCTAGCACTCTCATTAACCAATATCATAAAATCCATTTGAGAGAGCCCTCTCAGACTTAAGAGGCTAAGATTTAGTCAAAAGTTGGTTTGAAACAGTTACACTGAGTTGTCTGATCAGCAGCCAATCAAGTACAATTTTGTGATATCAACAACTATAATACCATGCACAAATTATATCAATGGATTCAATCTGATCATGCAATGTACTAAATCAAGATACTTAATACTTCTACTATATTTTCAGAATATAAAACATGATTGCTTAATCACATGCAAGTAAGAGAAATAATTAAATCAACACACAACACCAGATATTCTCGGGGAAAGAAAATGCTCAAAACCCCTCCATCTTTATTGTATAATCAACCAAGGAATCATGAAACAATACAGTGTATTTGTGATCACCACAACCTCATACACTCTACCAATTGATTCACATTGATCTAGGTAAAATTGGCCAATTATCAACCTACCCTTAGCCTAACCTGCTTACACAATCCCTAGAGAATTAAACCCCTATTAATTAGGAAATTTAGCCTTCCTTGATTGTGCAATTCATCATGGGCTTCCTGTGGTTATATAACTGCATCTGGGCAGTTTGATAAAAATAAAACTAATAGTTTACTTGCCTTGAAACTTTGTCTCAACTGGGTCTCCACCAGAATTAACATGCATGTAGCTATAAATATTGAATCATCAATTACTTGGTAGATCACTACTGGTGAATTAAATATATTTTAATTCACTTGATCTTACACTAGCTCTTCAAATTGTTAGAACTAGTTAAACTTATTTTAACTCAATTAATTTGAGATAACTGATCCCAGTCAGACTACACAAGTGCTACAACTGCAACTAGACCTTGTTAATAATAGAATCACTTTACATTCCTATCCTTTGACCCTCAACTCAAAATTCTTGAGCTAACTAAGTCTATCACACTTAGTTAACTATTACAAATTGTTATGAGATGATATTACAATTAATTTTCCAATTTATTTAAAATTTGGTTGCACACTAATGTGTTGCTAGGATCCATTATTATGTGACCCGAACCCACACCAGTGTGTGTTGTTTCTGGATGCCAATTTCACTGTTTCATGTTGCAAGTTTCAACAATTTTCATCCTAAAAGATGAATATATACTTCCAAAAAATAACATAACATCTAATAATCATCCTAGTTAACCATTCTGAGAAAATTTGGGGAAACAAAGCTTGTAATAACATTTCATACAAGAGGCTAGTATTATAACCATGCCCTTAAAAAAAATTCAGGCAAGGCTGAAGTTTTATAGGTAACAAGTTTCTCCATGTTTCTTCTAACATGTCTAACCTATTACATACTTTTGGGTCCCGTTTCTTGTATTTTGGCTTCTCTTTCTTATACATGTGAGAAATATCAATAACAATAAGACCATTAGGGTTTGAATTAGTAAAAAGGGAGTAGATTGACAATAAAACCTACAATTAACAAAATATTTGTGTTACATTTACAATATTAAAAGGTAGGAACCAAAGGAAACATATTCATGAAAAAGGAACCAACTCTTATTTCTTTTCATTATTAAATAGACCAATTTTAGAGGAACCAAAGTAGAAGAAATCCAAGGCAAGTGTTGTTGCAAGGGATACCCTTATCTCCAAATTGTATATATGTGTTTAGGTAAGGGGTACATATAGTTATAAAGGTATGTAATTATATTTTTTTATGAAGGAAACAACAAATTAATGCTTGAATGAAAAACAACAACAAAAAGATGAATTTCTAGTGAAAGAAACTTGCACCCAAAAAAAGGCAGCAAAAAAATGTTGAGTTATCTCAAACATTCACCATTTGAACTATTCACGAAACCTAAAGCCAAAAAGTACAAAATTAACATCATATTCATATAAAAAAATAAAAAAAATAAAACAAATAATTATTTTACAAATGATCCAACATATGGAAGTACATAAGGAAAGTGAAAGTATTTTTTTTTGAAAATGAACCCTGTTCAATTTTAAAAAAAAAATTGTAAAAAAAATTGTAATAACTTTCTTCTAATTTTTATGTATCATTCCTAGAATTTTATGATAGGTTTGTGATTACTATAACAGATTCAAGTTGTAAAATGGCATGATCTGTCAAATCATACTTATACATGCACTGCCCCTTTATTCTACTATACCAACATAATTGAATCTCAATGCCTTCTAATCTATCCAAAAGTTCAATGCCATTATGGCAATCAAACACCCTATTACCATCCTTATTCCTTATTCTTTGAACCCTTCCAATATACCACGTTCCACAGTAAGCACCTTGTTTTTTACTTCGAGGAAAACCTTTTCTTGCAGTATGGTCATTGGGGGGAATTGAGTTGATTTCAAACAACACTCCATAGTCTGATACAATTCTAAATCCAATTGAAACACCCTTTTCTGGAGCCTTCGCATCTCACCTAAAGTAGACCCCGTTTATCATTTTCATCAACCTATCTTTGGATAATGTCGAATTTCCATTCAACTGACTAACCAAACATGCTTTGAACATATCCTTACCATCAAGATCCACCACTGGTTTTATATTTTTTCTTACATTGTCATCAATGGAATCTAAAATTTCATCCAACTCATGTCTCCACCCACTTTCCATTATTTGAAATTCATTTTAATTATGTACCAGTGAAGAGGAACATTGGAATATAGAGCTGGAACAAATCGGTGGAGAATCATCAACGACTTCATCCACAATTTGGAATGTTGGATAATTTTGATCCTTTGTCCATGGTTTAACCCACCAAGAATATTGAGTGTCATTTTCTGGTTTCATTCCAAGAGTTGATAAAAATTCTTATGAATCCTTCAATCAAATCTTAAGGGCTTCTATATTTTTATCATCTGTGGATATTGAATCATACTGCCAAAACATATCAATGTTTTTTATTGTTTATTAGTGCATTATATTCCAATTTTTTTCTTGCTTATTATAAGATTTATTAAAATGAAGCCCTTGGGGATTTCATTCTTCTGCAACAACTCTATTAAAAGTTCCAACAACATGAAGAAAGTCAATGAAATCATAGGCCCTCTACACTCCAACCATCCCACCAACTTTGCTAAATACGTTCTCAAATACATCTGGCCTAGTTAGGTGAAAAACACATGGCAAGTTAGAGTATTGATCTCAAAACAATGTCATCAACAAAAAAGGAAAATGGAAAGAAATTTTCACATATTGATATGCCTCTCTGCTGATAAAATTTATGTTGACATTAGTATGATATTGTTTTTGTACCGAACATAACCATAATGTGAAGAAATGATGAATTCATGAAGCATTTTTCACTCTTTCCCAAAGGATCAAACTATGAGACATATAGATGTCAAAGTAGTAAAAAAAAATCATTAGATAAGTCTATGTAGCTAGTGTCCTCTCTAACTTTCCACTTGGTGTACTTATTAACTCTTTCAAACACCTCTGAATATGCCTTGAAGCAATTCATTGTGCGAAACCCCAAATTTTTCCATCTATCCTATCTATATTTTTACCCTTAAGATTGTGATCATCCAATTTAAGTATGATAAACCATTATGACATGACCAAAAATTATGTACTCATTTCCTAAAACCAATTCTTTTCAACTGCTAAATAAAGGATTCCCTAGATTTTTGTCATTGTGCATGTAATCATGGTTATGCAATCCTGTTACATTGCAACCATTTTACATCCAGTTAGCCTCCACCCTTCCCAATGAATTTGATACCGAAGACTTGATGTTGAAGAATAAACCTTCAACATAAGTTGTCTTCTTCTGGTATCCCCATCTAAGGAATGACCAACAATAGGTCCCAAATTTTTTTCCATGTGTTTCTTCCACGTAGATTCTAGCTTTTCCCATTGTTGATAAACAAAAATTAGATTGAACCTATTGCATATTGGATGAACAACCAAAACCAAACGAGGAAGTTTTTCATGCAAAGGGTTTGCAATAATAACACGTGCATAATGGCCAACAACAATGTTCTTAAGAGAATCAATTATAATCTCATATTCTACAACTCCCTCACCAACGCTCACTAAGAAATGTGATTGGTATTGATGTTAATATTTCGTACCACAAAACCCCACTTGTGTATTGATTTTTGCTACCCACCTAACATATTTTTTCACAACTGTTTCATCTTCATCAAGTCATACAAGAATTGGGCCATGTATACCATGGTTGGCTTTATAAGAAGCATAAAAAATTTCAACTGCCTCAAAAATGTGCTCGTACTCCCCTGGGATATATGCCAATTAATCTATGACTTGACTTAAAGTCTTAGATATTGAAGGACCATTGAGGTTCAAGCCAATAAATCTATGTAATCTAGGACCTCCCCATAACTTGATCATCTCATAAAGGGATTTTTTGGATGTACTATAAATTCTCCATGGATTTGCATGCATCAAGTTATGAAAGATATCCTTGAAAAATTCCCAAACTGTATCTTTGCCTTGTAATTTTCCTTGCTTATGTGCCTCACACACATCCTTGAAAAACCTTAAGACATTCTTCCTTTCTATCAATTCAAATAACTTTTCCTTTAGGGATCTCATTCTAATAGAGAGTGTAGCAACCTTTGTCCTCTCCTGCCAAAGAGATCACATTATTGATCTATGGTTAAAATTTGTAACCCTTGCAACATTCTTCAGTTCATTTTGAGTCAAATAGTCTAGTATTCTACTTTTTCTTGTATCTCGTTCACTTCTTTTATTGGTGAAACTTGATTCACGATATAATCACATCCTAAATTCATCCCATTTTGGAACCAGCTTACAAAATCTGCATGTTAATGAATCAAATGGGATCCTTGTTTCATAATCGCTTTGGCAATGAATATGCCTATATATACCATCAATAATACATTTAATACCCTCATAACATAGCATGATCTTGGTATGTTTCTTTATGGCCCATAAGTTTCCACCTGTTTGATCATCCATTTATACCTTTGTTTCCAATATCTCCCCATTTATATCAATATTAGGATACCAATACCCCCAACATTGTAGTAACAAGGGAGATAGTTGAGTTATAATAAGTTGATGACATAATAAAAAATAAATAAATTTGAAGATAAATAAAATAATATGCAAATCAATACTCATGCTTAGTCTAAACTGTTATTTAAAACACCTAAATTAGAAGTATTTTCACTTGTATAACCCCTATGTAATACTGATGGAGATGATGGAACCAAAATCCTATTCAAAATTTATTGGGACTTATCATTGGTAGGTTTCTTGGGTCTCCCAATTGTACCACTCCTCAACCCAATCTCCTCATGTGAAGCCTAATTTGTAGTAGTAGTAGTAGTGTGCTTCTTTGATTTCATGTGTTCATATAGATAACTAAAATATTACCACTTGTCGGCACTAAACAAAACCATTTATTGCATCGTGTACATTCCACCCTCACCTTTTTCATGTCCTTCTAATATGAAAATGTTGCTTCCACCACCTTGAATAAATTTGGCTCTTGTGTCTTGTTGAAATCATCTAGAATTTTGATTTATTTATTAATATGAAATTGATCCCCAACCACCGTTGTATGTTGTACTTTTTTATATGAAGGAATTTCACTACCACTTGGCATTGAAGGGTGTTGTTGATGGGCCCCTGTTTTCATATTATTGTTTCTGAAGTTGCGCATTGTTCACATTACCGAGGACACATCACCTATTCCATAATCAATGCCAAAAATTTCACAATGGATCTTTATTTTAGATTCTCCCTTTTCTAAATATAATTTTAGAGTAACTTTCTCATTGAAAAAATCTTCCATTAAAATTTTCATTTTTTTCCCCAAGATGCCAATAAACTGGGATAAAAAGCTATGGCTTGTTCCACTGAAAAAGACATATTTTCAAATCTTGGTTGTTTATGCATAGGTTCCTCCAAATTCTCTTCATTTTTTTCAAATATTGGTGTTCTTTCCAATACATTTGAACCCTTTGTTTCCACGTCAAATGTGCCTAGTTTCCTCTTGATGGTTAAAAGTGTTGTATAAACTTTCCATTTTTTCTCTTGCTTTAGATTTAAAGTTAACACATCCTAGATAAAATCATAAGGGTATTCAATGATTTCATCATCCACAATTTCAACACGAATTTAAGGAAATGTACAACTTTCTCGACACCTGACCATGCCAATGACATATTTCTCTTTAAAGATAACAATTTTATAATACACCTCCATCTTCTTTTGAACATAAATAAATGAAAAAGTAGGTAAAATTCCACATGAATATTGGTTTATTATAAAAAAAGAGTAAGGAATCAATGTATGGACTTTCAATTCAAAGCTCCAGAAAAGATGAAGAAATCTTACTATTGGGATGAAACGCCTTGATTCAAAAAGCATTGTCAGTGGTTCCTCAAATGGAACTAAAACCTGCAATAAAATAGATTACTAAAACATGTTTGAGAGCTGATTTATTGAGTCAAACATTGACAAACCTATAGGAAAATCTTAGGCCCTATATCTGCCTCAATTTTGGCCTTATTTACATTATTTTTTTGTGTCCTAAAGAGGTCAAAACCAAACCATTGTAGGTTTACTGTTCACTAGTATGAAATGCATTTAATTCATTTTATTTTTTGTAGGTATCTAGGGCTTGCGAGAGATATAGCCATTTTTTTATCTTTTTGGAGCTACCAATAGATAAGGACAGTGCTTGAGCTCTCATATAAATAAGAGAAGCAATCGTAATTTATAAATCATTGCTACTTGTGGAAAAACATTACTAATTGTCTAAATCAGATTCATTCTCAGATTGGAGAAACATTATATATTATGTTCTCATGGTTTTTGTTTAATACAAGTCTTCCTGTAGACTATTTTTTGAATTTGTCCAAAAAGTTGAAAAACCTGAAGCAAAAGGAAATGATGGTATAGAAATACACTGAATACTTGTATATGTTGTTCATAAGATTTGAACAAAGTGATGAGGGTGACTATATTGTTTCAAGATATATCAATGGAATTTGATGGTTGCTAAGATGAACTCGCTCAAATATCATTTGAGCAACAAAAAATAGAAACAGTTAATTTTATTAGGGTTTGATGGTTTGGTGTCATTCATATTTATTACCAATAGTTTTTTCTTAAATTTATTTTCTAAAAACTTAGTTTTCATGTGATGGCCTTAAGGGGATGATGGAAAACTTAGTTTTCATGTGATGGTTTTAAGGGGCTACTCCCATTTGTTCTCAGACTTGAGAGTTCCTTAAAATGTATGAATATGGATTGAAAAATTATTTTACTAACTCAACATCTCTCTAGGTTATTCACAAAGGTGGCCATTGCAACCTAGTTCGGTGGGAAGCTCTACCAAAAATTGTTTTGAAGGTTTTTTAGAAGGTAATTTAATCCTTTATAAAGAAGCTCCTACGATTTTATTTTTATTTTATTTTTTTATTTATATTTTAGTGCTTATGATAAATATACAAGGCATTCAAACCTTGAGAGATTTTTCAACTAAATCTAGTCAAGTCCATTATTAAGGTTTAGGTTAGAGAGGTCAGGGAGAGATATAAATAAATACCCATAACTTGAAAATATTCTAGTTTTTTTTTCATTTAAAGAATAAATTGACTATGCTGAAATTATCTCTTGAGGCCCTTGGATTTACAGTGGATTTATATAACACTTTATTAGTTATGTCTATGTGTAGTACAAAATCTCTAATTGAGCATGATGTGTAACTCCAGTGTCTATCTAAGTGGAGTTTCTAAGCCTACAAATCTTGTTCTAGTTGTTTTAGGGCCATATTTTAATATAGTACATGCAATTTTATATCCTTGAGCCATCTTGCATTTTTAACCGTAGGCCCCCAAAGAAGAGATTATCTCAAGTTTATTTTATCAAAATGCTTGAAAGAAATTTCTTATATCTAGATTAACATTAAAGTGTGAAAAGTAACTTGTGAGGTATATTAACCTTTGAAACAACTACTTTTATTACAAAGTCCTACCAATGGTTAAATTTGATTCACATCCCACTTAAGAAAACCCTTCTCCTCAACCTAAATTCTCACATGATTGATGCCTCCATTTTTTAATTCTTATATGTATTTAGATGTTGAGGAATCTTTGAAGGTCCTGAAGGTTCGTATGCTTATAGATTGGGTACACACTACTTTTGGTATATTCGGACGTGGGTGATAATCATTTCATTCCTACCCTACAATGTACTTGAACTACTAAAATGATATAGTTATGGATTGCCTCAGATAATATTAGCATATTACAATAACTTCAGTAGATTCCATTATCCGTTGGATTTGTTTTTATTGATCCCTACAAGTGCTATGTTTCCATTGATACAAAATATATTATCTTTTCTATATCTAAAACAAGTCTCCTTTCTACTGAACTTGACGAACGAAGCTCACCAACTTCATGGCATGGTCCTTGCTAGGTGGGGAAGATTGAAAAATGTTTGTACATTTGGCATTTATCCTTTTTGACAACCTCATTTGGATGGGTTTGATGAAAATACCCACACCCCATTGGGGATATAAAATGGATATTATTTTCAAGGAGAAGAACTATATGGATGAAGGAATGAAATATTTGATGAAATAATAAAGAAGCTCATCAAGATGATTACGAAGATGAAGTCTCAGTACCTTTCCATGGACTATTTGTGATACCAATTACCCTTTTTTCCAAAGAAAGAAATTAGATTTTCGTAACACCCTCCTTGTTCACACACCTATTTGTAGACCCTCCCCATTCACAAATCCTCCCTGTTTGCAGACCCTCCTTGTTCGCAGATCCTCCCTATTTTCACACTTGTTCGCAGTGGTTCGTAGACCCACCATGTTCACCTGTTCACAGATCCTCCCTGTTCACCCCTTTTTTTTCCTTAGCCCGCCAATTTTTTGATCCACCTAGTCAAACTTTGAATAAATAATACCCAATAATACATATATTCATATCTAACATAAAAACCCACTCTCCCCCTATTATATAGTCAATATATTCATTAATGATTTTTGAATTTTTTATACCCCAATATGAACGCACATGATATCATATTGGTTTTTCAGTAAAGCCCCCATCCATTATATATGCAACCTGATATCCACAAGAAAATCCTTTTAGCAGACATATACAGATGTAAAGCATTATATATATATATATATAATTGCCAACATGACAACCCTCTTTCACACTGAATACAAACCCTATAACTAGAGATGTATGGAAATTTAAAATATAAACCACATTATAAGTTCCTTACCAGAAAATACATACATTTTTCACCACTAATTTTACCAAGAAAATTTAGAGAGAAAACACCAATAATTATAGGCATCAGAGGCAACACTTATCTATAATTTAAAGTTGGAATTTTTTTTGGAAAGGAGCCTTTTTCAACCCAATTGTATGCTTTGTTACACAAATTCTCTCTATAGCTAGCCATACCCTAGCCTCACTATGATACAATGGTTGTAATTGTAAACCAATAGAAATTTGGGATGGTAAGGAAACTCTCCTTAACAAAAAAAGGGAAAAAAATAGCAAATAAATCCTATACCAGCTAAGCATGGAGCCTCAACAACTCTTAGATGCCTCTTCACAAGTCAACATACCAATATAGAGATCCCTTGATTTCTCTACATTCCCTTGGTACTTTATTTTCCCATTGATTATCATAATATCCCAACATGCATCAATTTGTGATCGCCATTGATTAGTTAAGTTCCAATGCTCTCTGGTGAGTAATGGGCTTGCAAAATTCATTTTTGGAGAGTCCAAAATGCACTAGTATTGTTCCAATATGTGATTGGAACTTTTCTAGGCATTTGTAGGCACCCAAAATTTGCTACACTCAATATATTCCAAAAAAATTACAACTAAAAAATGGTAGCCCTTTGCTCAGAAATTCACCACTCCAGGAACTATGTGCCTCTAATCTCTTTGGATATTATCTGAATCCATTCATGGATCTATAAACCATATGCTTTTCCCCATTTCTCCACACCATTCAGAGTTCAACCCTCGAAATATGAGATGGTTACTTTCCCATGCTACCTAATGAATTTTGATAGTACTCCAAAACCACCACTCAACCCCCATAAATGTGGCAGGAAGTAGCATTAGCTACCCATTGCTTCATTCAATAAATTATGGCTAGATGGGAAAACAAGATAATAAAATTTTGAATTCAAGCTTTGGAATATGTGTGTGTGTGAGGTTTTCTAGTGACAAAATGCATGGTTAGTTTCCTGTGAGGGCCCATAGTAGTTCCCACTCATGGTATCATAGACTTTTTCAATGCTCACATTCTGAGTGAGATGTCAACATTTTTAATTATTAAATAAATATTTACATATGCATCATTTTTTTAACTCGTTCAACTTGGTTTGTCATCAAAATGACATTTAAATGTTGCTTTAAGAAATAATTACATAATTAGGTAAAATTCTCAAGGGGTTTAGTACGGGGTTGTTACAAGGAAAGGGAATGTTGCTTGAAGAGTCAATGATTGTGGTTGGATGTGAGGGATCGAAATACAAGCCTTTTTCATAACTATTCCAACCATAGGAAAACATATTAACATTACATGGGATCTAATTGATGATGGTGGGAGAATAATAAAATGGTTCAAGGGTTTATATTATTTTGGCATAAATAATTTTGGGAACCTTTTTATTGCTTCACACCATGAAGATATTGGCTCAATGTTGTGGGTGCTGGAAAATTTTCGCATGTATATTGAGGTAGATGAAAATGTAGAATTGTTTCAATTTATTATTGCTAAATAATTACTTGGAATCATTAAATCATCGTTTTTCAATCCATCCCATAGATTCTAACAAGGAATATCTCTTTCACCTTATTTTTTCTTTCTTATTACTAAGTGACTTAACAGTTTGGTCATTAATGGTAGACAATCTCATCAAATATACTAGGTTTCAATGGGCCCAAATATAAACCTTAAAAACCTATTATTTATCAATGACGTGATGCCTTTTTGTTGTTACAATGTGATAGAATGTGGCCATTATAAAAGGATAACCTTTTGCAACACTATTGGGATGTTAGCTAATTTGAAAAATGTGTGATGTATTTTTGTGATGGTATGGATGAAACTACATAGTAGATGGTGGATCCTTTTAGGTGCTAGGCCCTTGATTTTAGTGATAGCTTCAAATATTTAGGATTTAATCTCAAGAAAAAAACTATGGTGCTAATGATTAGAAGTGGTTATAATCTAAGGTGGAGATTCATATTTATTTCTAGTGTAATGGATGACTTTCACATGTGAACCAACATGTTCTTCTAAAATTTGTGCTGGAAGGCATCCTTATTTACTAGAAATTATTAGTGCTTATTCCTAAAAGTATATTGAATAGTATTCGGAAGATATATTTTAACTATTTTTGGAAAGGATATACATAATACTTGGGGTCAAACCTTATTATTTGGTCATGGATTTCCCTACCCAGTATCCTTGGGTGATGGGAGTTAAAAATAATTGTGGGTTTTAAGAGAGATCTATTTAAGAAATCCCTTTGGGTTTTCCCCTCTTGAGATAGCCTTTGGAGAAAAATATCCATTGCCACATATATAGTGCTTATAACTAATTGGGTCTACATATGTTCTCACCCTTAGGAAAATAATAATGCATCTAATAAATGGAGTGCAATTTCACATTTATTCTTAGTGGTTAGAAATCATCTTTCTTGGTGAGTCAAATCTAGTTCATTGGTATGTATAGGGAAGGACGTGACTTTAGGATACAATCATGATATTTTTTTTTCCAAAATAAAATGTGGGCCATTTTTACGAAAGAGGTATTTGAACCCTTAACAAATTTCTTTTGTGAGACTATAGATCCATTTAGCAACAAGGTTGGGTCTCATTTGTTGAATTAAATATTGATTATAGTTGGCATGACCCATGGAGCCAATTAATTAGATAGATCAAAGTAGTTCATATCAATATTAGGGATGGAGACAAAGAATTGGTTTATGCTTACAATTAAATTCAATACACAACTCTACTCGGATATCTCTCATTATTGGAGATAGATCTTAATGATAATTTATGGTGGTATAAAAAAACTCTCAAAAATCAAAGCTATACTTAAAAGTATTATAATTTTTTGGATAATCCTTAAAAATCAAGCCTTATCTTGGAATAGGTTACAAATAAGGGGTTTGTCATTGTGCAAAGTAGATGAATATTGTTGTCATTTATTTGTTAATAATAAATTAACCAGGTAGGTGTGGGATCAAGTGGCACTTCACATCAACAACAATGGAATATGTGATAAACCAATTGTTGAAAAGTTTTTTCATACTTTATTTGAGAATCCTTTTCTTAGAAAGTTTAGGGTGATTCCGTTGGTGGTGCCTTGGGGTATACGGATTGTGCAAGAATCTTCAATGAAAAGTGCATCTCCTCCTTATTGATGACTATTTGGAATTTCCCTTTTATCAATAAAATGAATATTTGTTTCTTGAGATAAATATTTCACTCAGATTTATAGATAACATAATGCTATAACAGACTCCCTCTCTAAGAAGAATCTACTTCTCTAGCCACACTACCATTCCTGAGGAGTACAGGGACAATACACTTTCCTCTCGTCAAAAATTGTTGTATATTTCATACTCGTTTTTGTAATAATACTTTTGGTTTATGCTTTGTGGTCTAATTTTTTTTGAGAAATGTACTTGGAATATATAGAGGCATGTTCTCGTTATAGTACTATATGTTAGATAAACCATTCACACAAATCTTAAAGCTTCATTTTGAGTTGTGATGTGGATAATCCACTTTTACATGATATGTTTAAAACAAAAAAGAATAAATATATGTATGCATGTCATAGATAAAATTAATATCATATAAATGTATTGAATATGTTATCGCCCTAGTAATTTCTTAAGTTGTGGGATTTGAGTTTTTAGTCAAAGAACTCTAGGGGTAACCACAAACCTACTTTAAATCCTAGGATCTAGCCTTCCTAAAATTTAGAGAGGGCTCTCTCTTTAAAATTAATATTTGTTTTCATTTATGTTTTTAGGCTAGTTATGATAGAACATGTTGGGAAAAATACTGAGAGGGGGGGGTGAATTAGTATTTATGGCTGACTGAAAACTTTTTACTTTTTCTTTCTCTAAAACCCATACGCCACTTTACTGAAGCCAACTCACGTATACACGCAGACATCCTTAATAAAACTTGCGTATTACCAGAGATCTCATTATGCAGATAATTCTTTACTTAGATCATTGCATCATTAATTCATTAGATGTTTAGTAAGTAGTAAACTTGTGCAGTAAGAACAGAATAAATCATCACACATAAGCAACACACATGAACACCAGGATTTAAGGTGGAAACCCAATTCGGGAGAAAACCACCGCTGTCGTCGAATCTGTCTTCAATATTTATTATAAAGAAAACTTCTTACAACCATGTACTGGTGCAGACTCATACTAGCACGTAGGCACCCACCTGTAGAAGGCTACAACCTTCTCTCATTTACCAGCCTCTCCTGGAAGGGAGCTTACAACCCCCTGCTCTCGTTTACTAGCCTCTCCTGGAAGGGAGCCACTACCCCCTGCTCTCGTTTCCCAGCCTCTCCTGGAAGGGAGCTACTACCCCCTACTCTCATTTACCAGCTACCACTGGAAGGGAGCTACAACCCCCTCACTGAAGGCTTCGACCCTCAGCACCATTGCGGACAACGTTTCATCAATTTTCATACTGGATCCATCAGCTTTCATACAACATACCTTGTAGGCCACTTTTCATCAGATTTTCAGACTAGACCCACTCCACACATTTAAGCTCAATCATACATCAAACTAAAACTTATAACCCCATCAATTCATTCATTGAATCATCAACCAATCAACCAACAACTTGATCTTTAATCAACATAATCAACAACATAATCAATATTGAAACAACCCAGATCTATATGAATACATCATTGAAAGATAGCAGTAAAACAGTAGAACAAATTAGACATTTCATTCCACATACTTCAGCAAAACCCTAGATTTCATACGCGCTTTTTCTTCACTGAACCTGCGTATATACGCGCTTTCACGGAAACAAACATGCGTATACATTTGCACATATTTCAGAACTAATCTCAAATTCCATACGCGCTTTTGCTGAAACTAACCTGCGTATGCACGCTCTTTTTCTGAAGCGAACCTGCGTATAGGTCTATAACTTTTCAGGACTATGTAGCTCTTCAGAACAGATAACTCAGATCTCCTCCTTTACTTCAGCAAAGATTTTCCAGATCACAGATCTAAACATTTCATAAATAGATCTAGACAATACATGGTCATTTCGGATCTAGAGATCCCTCTTCATCATTTTCTTCATAGGTGCATTATTAATTGAGATCAATAAATTGTTACCCTTCCATGCAGATATAATTCAAAGTGAAGTATTCATTAAAACCCAGACTTATGCACCCTCTTGCACTTATGAACTTCTTCTCCTTATATAGATTTAGCCTTTGTCAATACCATGAGCCAAAACCACACAACTTCCGATGGTATTCCTGGACGGGATCAAGTAGATAATCCAGCACTCAATACTGTGGGCCAATACCATGGTAATGTCCCCTGGTTTTATAAATTTAGGCGCAAATAGGCATACGCTACTTGGCACATAATTTTCCGCGTACATACGCTACTTTGCCTTTACAAACCCGCGTATGCTTTGTGACATACCATTTTAATCATTGCTCTGGCCCTTACAGGAATTCCTTTCTCCATTACATCTGCACTGCTCTATAGATACATCAGATTTACATCATTAACAAATAGGACAAGTCAGTTTCCATAAAGTACAACTTCTTCAAGTAGGTTGCCATCAACTTTATCAAGTAGGTTGCCATCAAGGACAATACTCTGCACCATATTGCCAACAACCTCCCCCTTTGGACTTGATGGCAACCATGATGGTCTTTGATCACAACAACAGATAGATACATTGATTATAACCATTATTCAAACACCATGATACTCTCCCCCTTTGACATCAAGGGCAAAGGGCAGATCAAAACCAAAACAAGGTTTTTTCGTCTCTTGTAGAAAGAAGAACTCTGTAGATCTGATGTGCACTGAAGTTACCATGCTCCCCCTGAGTCCATGCTGAAAACATATTTTTCAATGAAGTACATGAATCTATGACCTTTCCTATCACCAAGGACTCATACTTACATCAATGATCCAACCAAGTGGATTTACATATGTGACTCAAGTACCCAACCAAGTGGGTTTACACATTTTGACTCAACTACCCAACCAACTGGGTTTACAAATTTGATCAAGTTCTTACATGATTGAATATTACAATTTTACATCATAGGTCTCAACATGACCTTTTCATCAAATTAAAAATATGACTTTTTATGACCAACATCAAAAATACCTCAAGAGAGAGATCATATTTCAGAACCATCATAATGCCAACAATGCATCCTTTCCACATGACCAATGCTCCCCCTTAGCCTGTGCATCCTGGACACTTTCAAAAGAAAATCATCAAGGCATCTTTATCAAGAAACATCAGAGAATGAAACAGAATTATGAGAACTGGAACACCACCAGAGATACCCAACAGCACTGCAGCTATGCTGAAGAATGGTGACCTAGAAAAATTTTGCCAGCAAACACCCATACGCGGTTTTCTGTGTATAAACCCGCATATATATGCGACTGTCTTTCAGGAAATCTGCGTATCCAATTTAATCTTCTTATTTTAAGTAGATCTGATCTTCTGTATGGAAGAGAATACTCCCAGCTTCTGTCTGAGATATTCAAATGCTTCCCTGGAATATATGAGAGAAGAAAGATATGACAATGTAACTGTGTTTTCAAGTGTCATCCAACAGTTGTGGCATAAGCACATCAGTAACCAAGCCTTCAGACTCTTTGCAGCATCAACATATTCTTCCCAAGAGGAATTATCATACCAGAACCACTTCTTCAATAGAAAATATGTGTCAAGCAATCATCCATGTGATCTTATCTCTGAATCATAAGACTTCCATCTCATCCATGTGTGAAAAAAAAATATACTCTTCAGCAAAAAGCAATCAGGGCTCATTCATAATCTCATCATAAGAAACCATGTATCATGTCATCATCATTTGAGCATGAGTATTACGAGAACTAAGGAATAAGCAGATACCATGCCAACAATGCAATCATTAGTAGTTAGACTGATGCTCCCCATGAACCTGTGCTCCTGTTCTTGAGCCATCTCAATGTTTTCCTTAACAGAAAAGCATACGCTTCTGTATCCAAAGGAACTCGTGTGTATACGCGGCTTTAGTTCATGAAACCTGCGTATGGAAAGTGAAATACTAAAAATTTACAACTCCATCTCCCCCTGAATTTGTACCACCTGTACCTGTCTTCTTCACATTAGATGCACTGTCGGAAATAAACATAACCATAATTACCAAAACAACCATGGGAATCACCATACATTGCTCCCCTTGTGATGATACATTACTAATCCCTAGAATTTATCTCACATTACTCCTACAGTCATTATGAGAAGTAAGCTTTAGAAGCGGATGACTGCAGTGGGATTATTATCCCCTACGTTTTTGACCGGTCCTCCTTCTTTTTCCAACTTTGCTTGAAATTTCTTATTGTGTGCTGGAAATTATCCAATTTCTCAGATCTATTCATCCTGCACTCTTTTTCTACATGTCCATACTTTTTACAAGCATAACATCTTGTGTGACCAGAAAAGTAAGCATATGGATCATAATGTGTTTTTCTATTCTTTCTTTTATTGCAATCAGCTGCTTTATGACCAAACTTGCTGCATGAAAAACAATATCCCTTAAAGAAACCTGAGTACCTTTTTGTGTAGAATCTGTTTGTTTGTGACTGAAACAATCTGCTTCTGCAATTGGCTGCAACATGCCCATAATTATGAAATTTAAAGAATTCAACATTATTTATCAAAGGAGGGAATGAATTCTTTTGAGAGTTCATGATTGTTGGTTGACCTTCTGTTTCTTTCAACACTTCAGATTTTTCATTGATATCCTTTGAATCTTTAGCACTTCCTTGTGAACTAGATTCTCCTTTAATAGTTTCATGAAAACCAAGACCAAATTTAACTGAAGGAGACCTTTGACTACTAAGAATATTTTCCAGAATCTTAGTACTATCTTGAAACCTCAAGAGTTTATCTTTTTCTTCTAATTTACCTTTGAAAATATTTACCTCAACCTCCAATCTTTGGCATTGCTTCTTCATGCTTTCTTTGACCCTTCTTCCTTCTTCTACTTGATCATTCAATTTTAAAATCTCTTCTTTCAACCCATTTTCTTGTTCTTCAAAAGTTTGTAAAATTTCTTCATTCTTCTTATTTGATTTTTCCAGATCTGTTTTGAGAGAGATGATTTCTGCTTCAAGTCTTTCACTTTGATTGGTTACTTTATCCTACAGTATTTGATATATTTCTATCTCTCCCTTTATTGTTTCTATCTGTCCATTCATTCTAGAGATCATATCTTGGTATATAGATTCCTTCCTTTTAAATGGATCTTCATCATTGATTTTGAGATTTGCTTCTAGACTTATACTGTTAATTTCACTATCTTCACCATTGCATGCACAAGAAAGTGAATCACAAGAACAACAATCAATACCTATTTCATCTTCTTCATTTTATGTTGCACATGTTTTTTGAGGTATCTCCTTTCTTTGAGTAGCCTTCTTATTTTTCTTCCTTGCCATGAGCACTTGCAGATCTTGGTCAGAATCTTCTTCATCCTCATTTGACATTTCATCATTATCTTCATTTGTATAATAACTCTTCCCTTTTCAAATTGTTTCCCTTTATCATGATTTTCTTCATAAGGACATTTAGCAGCATAATGACCAACTCTTCCACAAGTAAAACAGTTGAAGGGAAGCTTACCTCTGAATCTTCCAGTACTTGGTTGGAGTCTTCTCACAAAATTTGCTTCTTCTTCTTCTGATATATAACTTGATTCCTTGACAACTTCCTTTTCTTTTCCTTTTGCACATGCCTTAAAGGCAACTTCTCTGATTTGAGAGGGACCTTTTTTCTCATTTCAAAAGTAGTTAGAATACCATGTAGTTGAACAATAGTGAGAGTTTGCAGATCTTTCCTTTCTTCAATAGCTAATACTTTTGACTCAAATTTTGAAGTCAAAGATCTTAAGAATTTTTCCACTAGAGTACTATCGGTTATGGTTTCACCCAAATTTCTCATACGATTTACAATATCATCTAGACGTAAAAAGAAATTGGAAATACTCTCATCACTATGCATCCTTAGATTTTCATATTCAATTCTGAGAGTTTGCCAGTTTTGCACTTTTTACCTTTGTATCTCCTTCATAGCTTTGAATGATCTTGTCCCATATTTCTTTTGTTCAATTTAGCTGCATCACTTTAACAAATTCTGATTTAGACATGCTTCCTAATAAAACATTGACTACTTTGGTATTGATTTCATATTTCTTCCTTTGTGCTGCATCAGTAGGAATAATTGCTGGATATAGATAACCTTCTTCCACGATTGCCCATACTTCTACACCAAGACTTTGCAAATATGCTTTTGTTCGTATCTTCCAGAATAATAGATTACTTCCATTGAATAGAGGTGGCCTTAGAGAAAGTACTCCTTCATGACTTCCCATTGTGATGGATCTCCTTCAAGCGATCAAGATTCTGCAGAAGAACCTCATCTGATACCAATTGTTGGGAAAAATACTGAGAGGGTGGGGTGAATCAGTATTTAGTGCAGACTAAAATTTTTTTACTTTTTCTTTCTCTAAAACCCATAAGCTGCTAGAAGCCAACTTGCGGATATCCTATCCATAATAAAACTTGCATTGACCCATAGATCTCATTTATACGGATAATTATTTACTTGGATCATTTCATCATTCATTCATTAGATGTTTAGTAGCGATAAACTTAAATGGTGATGGAGAAACGAGAATAGTGTCACCTAGTAACACACATGAACACCAGGATTTAAGGTGGAAACCCAATTCAGGAGAAAACAACCGCTGCCGTCGTCTCTGTCTTCAATATTTATTATAAAGAAAAATTCTTACAACCATGTACTGGCACAGAATCATACTAGCACATAGGCACCCACCTGCAGAAGGCTACAACCCTCTCTCGTTTACCAACCTCTCCTAGAAGGGCTTCCTTCTGCTCCGTTGTGACTCTCCACGGAAGGGCACTACCCCCTGCTGGGTGCCTTGTATCTCCTGGGGAGAACTGCTACCCTGTCTCATTCTGACTACCATTGGAAGGGGCTACTTCCCTCAACAAGTTGACCACCAAGCACCCAACTAGGACCACGTTTCATCAATTTTCATACTGGATCCATCAGCTTTCATACAACATACCTTGTAGGCCACTTTTCATCAGATTTTCAGACTGGACCCACTCCACACATTTAAGCTCAATCATACATCAAACTGAAACTTATAACCCCATCAATTCATTCATTTAATCATCAACCAATCAACCAACAACTTGATCTTTAATCAACATAATCAGTAGCATAATCAATATTCAAACAAACTAGATCTATATGAATACATCATTGACAGATAGCAGTAAAACAGTAGAACAGATCAGACATTTCATTCCACATACTTCAGCAAAACCATAGATTTCATACGCGATTTTTCTTCACTGAACCTGCATATATACGCGCTTTCACAGAAACAAACATGCGTATACATTTGCACATATTTCAGAACTAATCTCAAATTCCATACGCGCTTTTGTTGAAACTAACCTGCGTATGCACGTGATTTTTTTGAAGTGAACCTGCGTATAGGTCTGTAACTTTTCAGGACTATGCAGCTCTTCAGAACAGATAACTCAGATCTCCTCCTTTACTTCAGCAAAGATTTGCCAGATCACAGATCTAAACATTTCATAAACAGATATAGACAATACATGGTCATTTCGGATCTAGAGATCCCTCTTCATCATTTTCTTCATAGGTGCATTATTAATTCAGATCAATAAACTGTTACCCTTCCATGCAAATATACTTCAAAGTGAAGTATTCATTAAAACCCAGAATTATGCACCCTCTTGCACTTATGAACTTCTTCTCCTTATATATATTTAGCCTTTGTCAATACCATGAGCCAAAACCACACAACTTCCGATGGTATTCCTGGACGGGATCAAGTAGATAATCCAGCGCTCAATACTATGGGCAATACCATGGTAATGTCCCCTGGTTTTATAAATTTAGAGCGCAAATAGGAATACACTACTTGGCATGTACTTTTCCGCGTACATACGCTACTTCTCCTTTAAAAACCCGCGTATGCTTTGTGACATACCATTTTAATCATTGCTCTGGCCCTTACAGGAATTCCTTTCTCCATTACATCTGCACTGCTCTGTAGATACATCAAATTTACATCATTAACAAATAGGACAAGTTAGTTTCCATCAAGGACAACTTCATCAAGTAGGTTTCCATCAACTTTATCAAGTAGGTTACCAGCAAGGACAACACTCTGCATCATATTGCCAACAGAACAGTTAGTTTTGTTTTTAAAGGTTTTGGTGGGTAAAAATCACTTAGGATTAAACTAGAGAGATATCTACTTGTCCATTGGGCTATGGAGTCTAAGTCTAGATAGAATTACTAGAAGGCAAGGCCAAAGAGGTACAAATGTATTCAGGGCAAGGTAGATAACCCTCAGAGATTTGGGGAAAGGTTTTTGATGAAATGGTATGATCAGGATAAAGGGGAATGAAGGATCCTTTGATACAGAAAATGGAAGAAGGAGGAAGAGGTCAGACGGGAGTAGGAGAAATGAAGGATTCCTAACATCGGAAATCAACATAAAATATTTAAATGGTAACTTAGTTAAAAACAGGGAGAAAAAGGCTAGTCCTGTAGTAATATTCCTAGTTACACATTAAGATAGATCAAACACATAATGAATTGCATGAAACTCAGAAAAGAAACACTGAAAAGAAGAGATGTACTTCACTCTTCAACTTATCGCAAGAATACTGAATTCTGATGCCACTTAAGCTTTTTCCAGTCTACTACTTTGAATTCAACACATGAGAGCCTCCAATGTATCAGCAAAAGTATATAGTAATCTTAGCAATTTTATTCCACACTTAATACTTCTAATGCAGAAGTATTTATACAAAATATTGTTTACAAATATCCTACAGATATGTAGGAATATCTTTAGGAAATACAAAATATCTTTACAAAATAAGAGGGACAGCTGCTTAACAAATCAGCAAGCTGTCTTATTATCCAAAATATATAGAAAAAATCTATCTAATCAAGGAGCTTTCATTGGCAAGCTGTCCTGCTTGCTAGCTGCTTAGGAAATATCTTTGCTTAAGTTTCCTTCACTAATACTCTTTCTTATGATACACTTTACTGTTGTTCTTTTAACCTTTATACACTTTGACTGGTATTTTCACTCTTTATTGCTGTAAAAGAAGCCTTTAATCAGTAAAAAATCAGTTGATTGTCTTTTTTGTCTCACTTTTTGTTGGATTGCTTTTTATGTATTTTTCTTCACTGTTTTACTTTTTCACTGTTTACATTAAATTAGTGAATGATTTCCATTGCTCTGCATATGGAATTTTCACACTTTTTAGCTTTCTAAATTTTTCATCAGCATCCCTAGTACTTGGCAAAGGTAGGTTTGAAAACAAAAAGATGCTTAATCTCATGCTGTATAAAAAAAAAGTTTTCAAAATATTGGAGGATGACCTTTCCTGTAGGAGTGCCCAATGGCAGTGGTTTATTGACTTGTTCTTTTGAAAAATCCCTTATCTTCTTATTATACTCTTTTTGGGCCATTAGTTTGTCATTGAAGACATGAATATCTGGTAGGCCTTTCTGCCTCAAAATAGTGTATTTTTCCAAAAACTTAGTAATGGAAATGTTCATGGCTTCACATTTTTCCTCTAGTTTGTTCATCAAATTTCTTTTGGTCACAACCTTCTTGATTTATAATATTGTCTCAGTTTTGTCCTGTACCTGTAACTCTTCCGACTCTGCTCTGTTCTTACTGTTTAGGAAAGTGATGAGTTTTAGAGCCTATGATGGCTTATTAGCTAACTCATCCTTGGTTTTCTGAATCTCAGTTTGGGCTACTAACAGTAAGTCTCTTTGCTCATAGATGACTTGAATTGAAGGCCATTTAGAATGTATGGCCTCAATAATATTTGTCCAAATATGATTCTTGATGAAGGAAATTTTTTCAGTAAATGTTAACTCCTTTTATAAATTCTTCATTTGTTCTTCAAGTTTGAAAGCTTTCTACTCATGGTTTTTAGCAGATATCAAGGCTATTTTGTTGGTGGCTTCAAGACTCTTAATCATCTCTTTCAAGTTATTTATCTCATTAGTTTTCAAGGACAATTATTCCATAGCTTTCACTATTTGACCTAGTCCATCTGTTTTCTATACCTGTGTTGTGGAAGAATCTGTGGCTGATGTAGTAGTTGATTGCACTAGCACTGCAGTTGCCAATGGCTCATTAGGTGCTAATTTTTCTCCTAGAGTGGAAGCTACAGTTGTGGTAATAACTGGTATCATTGTAGGAATAATAGTAGCATTAGTTTCATTCACAGTCTCTTTCTCCTTAATAAGTTGATCCATTTGGGTCTCCATATCTTTAATCTGAGCAGTCAATTTGAGGATCAATTGCATCATTTCTTCTTTTTTGTTTGATCCTGAAGTATTTATTTGGTCTGTGGGTGTTCACTTTGAGGAAGCTTTAGCTGTTTCCTCAAAGCAGCAATATCTTCATTCTTTTTCTTGATCAATAATTCAGCTGCCTGTACATTTTAGGGATCATATCCCACCTGTAAAATCAAATCCTCTAAGGCTTTAATCCTTAGATCTTTAGCATACAAATAGCCTTTATCCAGCTTCATTTACTCCTGCATGTTAATAATGGTATTCTGCAACTTAGTAGCACTCATAGCCTTTGTTACCACAGTAGAATATAACATCTCAGAGCTATGCCTGTGGAATTCTATTTGGTCTAGTTCATGCACATTTTCAGTATCTACTTCAAACTCAACCTTTTTGTAGTTTTCCAATGTATTAGGCGTTGAAGTAGTTGGTTGCAGATATGACATAATCATTTTATTTGTGGAATAGTCAAAGGATGTAAGTAGCCTGTTCTAATTCCCTGGTTTTTGTTTTAAGAATTGAGAGTAAATATCACTTTTGATCTCTTCATTCTTTTGTTTGATTTTCTTGTTCCTTTCTTTGATGTCTAAGTATTTTTCCTCCACTGTGTGTGAGGAAGAAGCCTCCATGTTTTTTTGTCTTTCAATCATCTGTGTATCTTGTTCACCTGCTGCTTGATATTTTTGTATGTCTGCAAGAGTCTCATTTAATATTACTGTAGCTTCATCATTGTTTAATTCTGGTTCATTTATATCTTCAACTTCAATCACTTTTTCCTTTTCAACAGTAGTGATCTTGGGCCTCTTGTTGTAAATCAATTTGAACTTAGTTTTTGTAGTAGTCTCTGTTGTGTAGGTCCCCTCATCTCTGCCTCTTTTTCTAGAAGTTTCAGTTTGTTTTGCAACTACCATAGTTTGTGTAACATCCATCTTTTTGTTGGTTCTGCATTTACTGTTGTTTCTTTCAATGTATTATCTACCCATTTTGTTTGATTTGAAAATTTTTCAATCTCTAGCTTGGGCTCATGTATGAAAGGAGGCAATTTGCATTTGACCCTTATATGGCTGAGAATACCTTGAGGGTCATAGTTCTAAGGGAAACTTTCCTGAAATTTTAACTCTGATAATTTTTTGGCTATTTCCTTTTCAGTATTTTTGTTATTTACAATAAAAGGACCAATCTGATTTTTCAACTTGAACTCAGTTTTCTTTTTAGAAGCCATGAAATTAATGGAATCAAAGTTTAAAACCTATCTTAAGTATTCTAATGCAAAAAATATAATGCTCAAATACTTAGGAAATTTGTAAGGCATTAGATTTGATCCAAAAATCCTCAATTCTGTGTGCTTTTCATACAAATACCAGTCTCCCATCCTGCATTGTTCTGATAAATGCAATATTCTCTTCATGTCCTCACTTATCCTAAGCTGCTCTGATTTATATAATATACTCATTGCTGGTAGAAGGAACAAATATGAAAAGTTTGTAAAAGTAAAATCACTGCTTTCTTTCCTTAGTAAAGTGGTCCCAAAGATAATGGATAGAGGTTGGCCCTCTAAGTCCATTTTTTGTAATGCAATTGGAAAATTGTCAAATTGGACAAACAAGAACAAGTGAAATAAGTATGATGAATATCTAAACACCCCTTCAGTGGGCAGTTTGTTCAATTGATGGTGGATACTATCAGCTATAAACCTGGCATAGTCAAAGATCATGGCAGGAAGTTGTCCTGGAGATAAAGTGGATAAAAAACCTAGAATGGATTCATCAGTGAATTCATATATGAAGTGTACTAGTATGTAAGAAAGCATTGATATCACATGCATAGACCCTTTAGGAAAATTGGAAGTGGAGTAAGGAGGATTTAGCCTTGGAATGTCCACATGAGATGGCATAAAGTTATGGAAAATCATAAATCTCTTAGGAAAATCTAATCCTAAATACAACCGAGTCAATGATTCTATGGATAGAGGGACTGCCTTGGGATCAAATTGTAATTATAACATCTCATTGATAGACTCTATAGTAATATAAAATAGAATATCCCTATCAGCATTAACAATTTCTCTTTGATCTGGTACATAGTGTTTTTGACATAGTCTCACAAGGTCTTGGCCAGGGTGTGTTACTGTGACTACATATTTGGGTAGATTAGTCTCCCAAATAGGAATTTCATCTTTACCTAAGAACTTACAAAAACACCAATTTTGAATCTCCAATAGATTGAATTCAACCACAGGGTCTGCAATTTTATAATCCATATCAGTCAAGGCGATGGTTTCTTCAGTAGGTATTGGTGGCTGAAGGGGATTAACAGATATAATGGTTTTTGCAGTGAGTGCAGGAGTGGATTTGATGGTTTTTGATGCTTTTGACTTAGGAGGTTTGGATCCCCCAGGTTTGATAGGCTTAGAACCCCCAGCTTTGGATGTCATCTGTTTCTTAGTCATTTTGAATAACTAAAGCAAGCTTAAACTATTTGCAATAGTTGATTTTCTATAAAACAGATGGTGAATTTAGAAATTTACAAGCCAAGGATGACTTTCAGTAATAATTTTTCTCAATTTAGGCTTATGGGATATGCATACTGGTTTAAGACAAAAAACAATGGTTTTCTAAATAATCTGGACTATAAAAATGAATTTTCAAGAGATCTGTAGGTCTGCAAACCTTTTCTTGCTTTTGCAATTGATCTTCAGGGATTTTAAGCACATAAATTGAGGAAAGTGGCTTCAGAAAGGGCTTTTTATAAACATAGTCTTTTCTGGGAAAAATTGGCTAGGGTTTGGCCTATTTCTATATGTTTTTTGGGAAAATTATGTGGACAATTTCTCTTGATTTGGGCTTTGATTTAGTTATAAATGGTTTTAACTTAGAAATTGCAAGCCTAAATGTCGAAAAATACCTTAGATGGTAGGTATTCAACTGTCGGAGGGGTTTCTGCAACTTTTTATGTTTGAATTTGGGCTCTGGTTCAAATAGTTGGAGCCGAAAAGTCTTTGTTGGTCTTCAAACAGGAAATTTGTGGTTAAAATGGGCTCTCAATAGGAAATTTAGGTTTAAAACACAATCGAGCGGCTTCAATATAGTCAAGCAGAGCTCTTTTTGACAGTCGGGAAGCACAAATAACATAAATAAATATCATAACCAAGGTTTAAACCTTTGATATAAATATTTAAAAAATGTAATAAATGCTAGTCAAATCAAAGCGGTAGTGGTTTTGATTTTCGAATGCAAAAACCATTGGTGGTTTTCACGTTGGCCTTGAGTGGTAAGCTTTTTCCCTCCAAACGAATGCGGTGCAATGAAATTGTGCCATGTTGCAGGAGGCTTGAACAGTAACACTGCCCATTTTGCGTTCATTTGGGCATTGGGTGGATGTTTATATTATGAGCGCAAAACACATCCTCCATCGTTGGATCTGAGAGGTTGGAGCGAATGGCCAAGATTAATTTGGAAGTTGCAGCCGAAAGGTATGGTGGGACCGGGGTCTATACATGCGGTGGTGGATGGAAATGTAATAAAAAACCTTTGTATAATATGTAATTTAATCAAATTTTTCATATATAAAAAAGGGATTATGTATATAAATGGGGCTATATGGTTAACCCTGGTTTAGCATATGTAAATCTTGCGGCTTTACAATAGCGGGGATAATAATAATAAAAAAGGGAAAGGTTTTAGTTATGTGATTTCAAACTTTAACCTTGGGTTAGGATTATGCGGGGAAGAGATGGTAAGTAAATTATAAAGGAGCGGGGGTTGCTACCTTTATAAAAACTTAGGGTAAAATGGGATGAACGTGGAAATGATTTTGTGCTTTAGAAATACATAAGATATGTATAAAAAAGGCCAATTTTTTCATTTTTAGTTTTATTATATAGTTTATTAAACCATGGGGGGTTTAATAACTATAGGGGGCGAGGTATTTATGTTTTGTTAGTTTTATGCCAAAGGGGGTATATTTTAGGATTTTATAATTATTTCGGCATAAAGTATTATAATAGTGGGTTTTTAGGGGATATTAAAATAAAAAGGAGTTATATTAATTGGATAAGGTCTCTTTTAGGGAGTTAATAAAATAAGTTAGAAATTAATATGACAAGGAAAATGAAATACTCAAGAAATACACTTATATGACTAAGTAAAGTGAAAACCTTAAAACCATGTTTATCATTTGATGATTTCACCACTTTTACTTAGGATAAGATGTATTTTGAGGTTTGTATGCTTTATGAAATAGAGGAAGTTAATAAAATGGGTGAATGAAGGGTAAATAATGATAATTGGGGATTAATATAGGAATTCAACATGTTCAACTAATTAGTCATTGAGCCTTGGGTCCGGTCCCAACAAAGTCATAGAAATGCTCCGAGCCCCTTTGACTGAAAATCTAGAATGCAGAATTACTATAGGGAAAGGGAAATTAGTAATTTTTACCCGGTGATGAATATTTACAAGCTTCTTCCCACTTATTTTTACCTACCCAACTTTAATCTAACATTTTTTCTTTCCTTTTGCAGGTGCATTTGAGCTTGCTACCTTGAAACATTTTATTCTTTTGAAAGCATAACAACTATCTAAATCTATCTTATATCATCCGACGGCTCAGATTAAAATGATGAGCTCCTCTTTATTTTCTACCTATCTATGGATTAGTCAGGATTAAATTGTCTGACCAATCTTTATTCACTATCTAAATCACTGAAATTGAAAACATGACAATTCAAGATTAAACAGTTTGACTCATCATGGATTATGGCGTTTATTAACACTCTGCCATAGTCATTTGCAAAAAAGTAAAAAGTAGTGGCATTTGGACTTGCACACTTTCATGTTTTAGTTTCATATTTTTTCTTTTGGGGTCTATATTTTCTAAGTCCTTTGATCTTTCTTTTAGGACTTTTACCCTCTTTTTGATTTTCTATTTTTTATTTTTTTACAAAATATGGGAAAGCAACTTGCAGAAAACAAGGTATGTACATATTTTACAAGAGCATCATAACTCAATTCCAAATTATAAATCCTATACTTATAGGACCCTAACAGACTATGGAATGTCACTTTTCCCTTTACACAATACAGTTGAAATTATACTACACACAAATTCTTACCATAAAATCACACTATGATGCCTAGACTCTTTAATATTTATAGTTGACTATCATTAATAAAAAATAAATATAACATAATTAAAAACTTAAATTGAAAATAATTTTACTGTGCAATATAAATTTAAAATGGTAATTCAAATTTCTTATAAATAAAATATATTAATATGTCTAAGCTCTTATGACACTCATCACATATTCAATTCTCCTGATCAAAATGATGTATCTGGACATGTTGATAAAAATAGAATTGGTCCTACCAAAATTATATATATATATATAACCTCATCGCACTTCAAATTTATTAAATAAAATTTATAGTATAATATTATATTAACTACATTATTAGGTAATATATAATTATATCTAAAGTAAAAAATTTATATAACTATGCAAATTTGAAATATATTCATTAAAGTTTGTATACAATATTTAATTACTCAACAAAGTTGTGTTAATTTTTACTTGGTTGTAATTATATTATAACATGTTAGTTATATGGACATGTTGACCTAAAAGGAATAACATGCTACTAAAAAGTTATAAAATTTAGTAGGGAACAACACCACCAAACGTTTTTTAAACTAAGTATGACTGTGTAAGTATGTCGGAAGCCAAAATAAAAAAAATATTTAAAAAATAAAATAAAATATGAATAATGTTGGCCTTAAAAATAATTTACATAACCATATAAATAAACAATTTAAAATAAATTTAAAATATGAAGAAATATGGTAAATAAATAAAAATATAAATAAACCTTTAGGTATAGTAAATAAATAAAATCTCTTTTTATACTTACTAAACATGTATGGTAAATAAATATAAATATAAATAAACTAGCGCTATGGTAAATAAATAAAACCTCTTTTTATATCTACTCCATAAATCTCTTTATATTTACAAAAAATAAAAAATAAGTTCTAATTAGGTGAAATCTATGGACCAAATATGATGGGACAAATTATTATTAATACCATGGGCCGAATACCATGAACCAAATTAATAATAATACCATGCAAAAAAAGCATTATCAACCTTAACATTAATATTAAAATTTTAATATTAATATTATTATTGTTATTATAATATTAAAATTATTAAATTTAATAACCATGCCTCTTTCCAAACCCTAACAAGGATCACAGGTCATCAATACATTTTGTAATAGGGCCAGATATAAGGGTTACAATATTTAAGTTAGTAAGGGGGGAAAAATAATCATGGTGCAAGAATTCCTCCTGTGGCCAAAGTTGGCCCTTACAATAGAAATAAAAAGTCGTTACATGGAGACAAACTACAATATGGTTGCACAAGACCAGTAGCATCTCAACATTTCATAAGTTGTTGTGGAAATTCCAAATTTGATTATGTGACAAATATATATGGTCATACTCTATTTTGAGAAACAAAGACCATCTACCACAATAAATAAAACTCCAATAAAATATGTTATGAAAAATTTGCAAGAAATACTATAGAAAATGAAATATGTAATTATTATTCTGATCCCTTTTCACAAACAAATCTTTGTTGATGTTGTAGAGTAGGCTTTTGTTTAAAATCATAAGATTTTTCTTCATATGAAAGTTTTCCTTTAGTCAGAGATCATTGAGCTATCATTAAATGTCCTTCATGTTGCTAATATATATATATATATATATATATATATATATATATATATATATATATATATAACATGAGTATTGCTTACTGGTGATCTTAGTCTGTTTCAAGACAAACATAGCCTTTACAAGCAATTCTAGAGATTGTAATTAACAATACCTCCTAATTAAAAAATTTATAAAACTTTTCATAACCCATGTCTAATATGAACTAATTTTAGCCTTCCATTAACACCCAAAAGCGTTTAAATAGAGGTAGGGTTATGATCTTTCATTAGTCCATGTTGGTATCAAGTCTACTTAATATATGCATAATATGTTCCTTCATTTTTGTAGTCACGAGAACTTAGCTTAGAAAATTGAATAAATCATCATATTCGTGAACCTCTACATGATATAATAGGGTAGTTTTGGGTCATATGTCATTACAGGAAATATATTAAATATAGAATGTCATGATTCTGTAGTTGAATTCATAAAAAGTGTTATCACAAAATTGGACTTGATAGGCTGCTAATAAAATCAATCTCATGTAACTATTTCAAACCAATATTTTGATTAAGGCTTAGCCTCCTCAACCTGAGAGGGATCTCTCAAAGGGTTAATGATTTTTGATAAAAATGTAGATGGCTAACTCTATGTGGGGGTAATAATCAGATAAATGATAAATGTAGGTTGAAAATCACATCAGCAAGTACACATTGGGCTTATGGAGTCAAAATAGTTTCAGTAAACCAATAAATCTACTTAACATGGAAGTTGAGGCACATCAGAGTTTTATTCAAGAGATACACATGTGAAAATACAAAAAACATAGTAATTTTATCTATATAGGAAGTCAGAGCATCAAAGATTAATTCTGAGTAACATAGAAAAACACCACTGCAATAGGATAATAAAAGATGCAATTAGAACAAGAACACACTAGAACTCCAATTTGGAAGAGGTAAAACAAATTTTCTTTTAAACAAGACTTCAAAAGGATCAAGCTCTTTTAATTTGTCTAAAGACTCTTTTTTCAACAACAACTCAGAAGTAACAGTTTCCCAAAACTCTTCTTTGTCTTCCTGTGTTACTAGAGCTGAGGTATCAATACCTCTTTTATGCAAGTCTAAGACAATTTAGGTTAGCTCTTTTTCACTTTCTGGCTAAACAAAACCTCATGAATTTTATCATCAACTCTTTTATCTTTAGGACTTCTTAAAATTTCAGAGGACAAGGATTTCGAATGTGATGGAGTACTTGATATTTTATAAATGCCTTGACTGCCTCTGGAAATGGTGTTTGGATTGTCCATGATAGTAGGTGGATCTGGGTCAGGATTAATCCTTGTGTATCTCCTTCTCGAAGCCAAATTTGATCATATAATTTCTGAATGGAGTCACCAAGGTAGATGCAGCCTTGAAAAGCTTCTTGAGCTCCTACTACCTTCAGAAGTTTAGCTTCAAAATTTCGGGAAAATATAATCTTCAGGCTCCCGGAAGATGCACCAAAATGTTATCACAAAATTGGACTTGATAGGTTGCTAATCAAATCAATCTCATGTAACTATTTCAAACCAATCTTTTGATTGAGGCTTAGCCTCCTCAACCTGAGAGGGCTCTCTCAAAGGGTTAATGTTTTTTGATAAAAATATAGATGGCTAACTCTATGTGGGGGTAATAATCAAATAAATGATAAATGTAGGTTGAAAATCACATCAGCAAGTACACATTGGGCTTATGGAGTCAAAATAGTTTCAGTAAACCAATAAATCTACTTAACATGGAAGTTGAGGCATATCAGAGTTTTAGTCAAGAGATACGCATGCGAAACTATAAAAAACACAGTCGGTTTATCTATATAGGAAGTTAGAGCATCAAAGATTAATTCTGAGTAACATAAACAAACACCACTGCAATAGGATAATAAAATATGCAATTAGAAAAAGAACACACTAGAACTCCTTCTGAATCTCAAGTTGGCTAAGTAGAAATATCTATATTAGCTGAAAACCAGTCAATTACAATAAGCACAATCTTTTGCTAAAAATTTCCAACCCTGGTATATTTGACTTCTTAGTCCTTTATAGACCATTTACAACCTGAGATAATATTATCTTGTGCTAGATACATCTAATTCTTGACTCTTGACACCTTGCATAACTATATTGCATGGTATTTATTACAAAAAGACATCTAATCTAATAAACAGTCCTATTACAAATAGGATTCAAACTCCTTAACTCTATCCATAACAACCTTAGCTAAACTAAATTACATAATTTTCCAAGTGTATTCACACATGGTCAAATCTGGATGGTAAGCTTCAAATATTTATGACCATAATGTTGACCTCCATCAAAGTAGGAAACAATCCCTTGTTTTCTAGGCATAGGGTCCTTTACGCTTTTGAAACATTATAACCACCATGAACTTCATTATTTCAAGCTCCTTAGCTGTTATAAATTTAATTAATACATGCCAAACTTCCTCCTTAAGCTCCATCTATCGAAAACCATCTCCAAACTATTCAAATGGGCTGTAATAGACTGCGCTATGAAAACAACACAGTTTCGTAGTGCTTTTCGTAGTGCTGCTCGTTTACCCTTTTTTCTTCAAAATCTTAACCTCTTTCCTCCAAAACCGACTTAATTATCTTTAAATACATCCTCCTCGGCATTTTCAGTTCTTAATTCATGTTTTTACCCCTCAAAATTTGATGAAAAATGGCAAGAAATGTTGCTACAGTAGTTTCATAGCGCTTTTCTCCCTTTTTACACTGTCTGCACTACGAAACTGCTGAGTGAGTAATTTTGTTCAAAATTTTCCAAAATGAAAATTGAAAATGTACCAAAACTCAAAATAAAATGATTCCATCATATCAAAAAGCAATATGAACTGTAAACACAATCATTTCAGCCTTCATGAGGTCCTTTCTTCATTTTCACTCAATTTATCTTTTGACTCTTTAATGATTGTCATTTTAACACATTTTTTCTTTAACTCATCCTGAGTCAATTTCAGATGCTGCTCCAAGTCCTCCACTTGATATTTAAGTCTCCTATTGTTAGCTCTCAAGTGAGTATTTATTATTCTGACAAATTTGGCTTCCTTTATTGCTGGGACTATCCATGTGAAAAACTGCTCTGCACTGCTTGGAGTTTCAGAAATAGAACCAGTTTTACCTTCCCATAGTGCCTTCATTATTTTGAACTATACTTTCTCAACACTGTGCTTTCTATCCCTCTTTCTCATCACAACAATTTCTTGGTTTTCCAACCTCAGTTTCTCCTCAAGATGTTGGAACTCTGTCATTTATTCTTTCCCTTTCTTTGTTCTACTAGCTACATGCTTTATTGTAGGTGATGAGAGATCAACCAATTCTTCAGGGGATTTAGCTGTATCAATAGTTTCTTGAACTTCCTTGCTGCCTTCCTTGATTTTCTTAGCATGCCTAGTTATAGGTTTTCTTGCTTGAAAGATGAAGGCTTCATTTTCACCCTCAAAATCAAGCTTCTTTGCAAACTTAGCTTTCTTTTGTTTATGCTCATCTTCTCCAATGAACTCAGCTTGAACAATGGGTGTCTCCTCTATTGGGGTCCTGTTTTTTGATAGATTGGCTTACCAAAAGACAAGGCAACATACAAACCTAACTTTATAGCTCTAGGATCTAGCCCTCCTAGTATTAGAGATGGATCTCTCAATATGTTTATGAAGATGTGTCTTGAAAGGTTTAGAAGTTGATTTTAGGCTAGTTATGAGGTGCAAGGTTGTTTGTTTGTTTTTTTGGTTGGAAAAATATGTTTCATGTGGTATAGATAAAGCATGGGAATCTACAAGCCATTGGGTAATGGAGTCATGTGAAAGTCCAAAAAGTTTTGACAGGGAAGGAAGGGAAACCAAAGGGAAAATCTAACTTGGTCAAGGATCTGTTGAGTAATATAGGTGAAATGGGATGAACATTAAGGAATAAGAGTGAAGAACAAACTAAACCCCATCACAATGACTTAAAGGATTCAGGGAACACCCTATTTCCTCCAATAATCTCATTGCTTTGGACTCAGTCAATATAACACTCAAAGAAAGAGAAATGCAGACTAAACCTTCTAAATGAATTATAGGATTCGGGGAATGCCCTATTTCCTCCTACATGCTCACCTTTAAGAGATTAACCAACAAAGACATACAATTGCACTCAAAGAAGAGGGAACACCTTAGACATCTACGACTGCAATTATAAAGACCTTTAACACAATAATTACAATAATGAACAGAGGGTATGACTATAAAAAGTTCCTCCATAAAACTGCAAGTATTAATAATCAAAGGGAGACTTCAGATACAATATTCAGTGGTAAAGAAAGAGGGAACACCTAAACAGTATTTAACACAACCGAATTAACCATTTCCGAAATAAAACAAACTGAACATAAAGAGAGTTATTAGACTACCCTGTCACATTCAGTAGCAGAAAACATATAAACAGTGAAGGATAAATAGGCAAGATGTGCTTCTAAGATACATTTCTCTTCCTAAAATTTTTATCCTACTGTAAGAAAAGCATGATGGAACAAAGTGGAAAAACAGGAAATAACATTAACAATAAGAAGTACTTCACCAAAACCATGCTCAGGGATCCAATGGTCCTGCCTCCTTCATCAACATAAAAACACAGATCTTCACACTCTTTCATAACACCAAAGCTTCTTCAAAGCAGCAATATGTATTACTTTAGAAATCACAAAATGCCAACCTTTTACAATGAGACTTTGAAGAGTCTTTATAGAGAAAATGAGAAAATTAGGTGGGGATAGTTTTAATGAACATTAGAGATAGGAGAAGGTATTTTGAATGCTCCATTCTATGCCTTAAACACTTCGTTGAATTCTAGACAGGATCAATAGCTTTTCAGCTTGTTTGAGACTATTTTGATATGACAGAAATCACCCGCAGGGTTTCCTTGAGAAGAAAATCATCTAGAGAGATGCTATTATCTTCTCGGTGTGAGTTACATGAAGGATGGGCTATGAGGATTTCCATACTTCTAAATAACTGCTTCTGACAATTTGTAGTAGCTTCCCTAGTGCAATAACTGCTTGGTAGACTTGTGTGCATGGGTAAAGGTCATGTCTGTGTTAGTCATCGCTCTGCATCACTAACTGCTCTGTCTCTTTGTACTTAAACCTGTATTAGCTGTGTTTATGCTTCTCTTCTGCTGATTGCTCGAAATGCTTATGTACCGATTCTGGTCTTCTATGATGTGTATCCTATCACTAGGAATGTGACCATCATCTTTTATGAGTGTTTCATGTACAGGTGGAGGATTTTGCTGAGCTGGAGGGTCACTGATGGTTCCTGGAATATGATCTGTTGATTGACATGCCCTCGCCTTCTGGTTTTGGTCCTTTAGACTTTGTTTCCTGGTCCTGAGACTGCTGTCTGAACTCGTGTGTCACCTCTGTGACTTTAAAATATTAATTCCTCCGTCGGCCATGAAAAAACTTGCAAACATACGAAAACATTGCTATGAAATCCTATGGGCTGGGTTTAGAATACTACATAGGCTCTAGGGTAGCGGAGGAGCACAGAGGAAGAAAGTGATTACAGCGGAAAATGGGGAAAAATACTGGCAGAGCAGCTAACCAGGTGTTCAGGAGTTTTGGGTGTGAGGATAAATGCGGACCATTAGATCAGGATGATCAACGGTGGAGATCAGTTAATGAAGTACTTTGGGAGGGCAATGAATGGAGAGTGACATGGAAACATGATATAATGTGGGCCGTTCGATTAGAATAATCAACTGCGGAGTTCTTTAGGTGGGATCATATGAAAGACCAAGTGAATAACAAATGGACGAGGATGAGATTAAGTCGTGACCGTCCAATCTCAGAGATCGACAGTCTAGATTAAATCAGGAGATACACAGCAGAGGGCAGTAGGCAGAAAACCAGAATGGTTTTCACGCAACATTCAAGTGGTTTTAGGATTTTGGCCAAAAAATGCGTTACCATACATTGAATGACACTTGTCCTTTCAAAACCACCCATATCGCGTAAATTTGAAACATTAACCTTCAGGCACAAAAATTACATGATATGCGATGGTGGTCATTGGATCTGGGACCTCAGATCTGACGGTGCGGAAGAAGTGCAATAGGAGGGAAGATGCACGGGCGGAACATATGGGTAGGGTCAATGGCGGGTTAAATCTTGACCATTGGATCTTGGAAACAGATGGTCAAGATATGTCAATGGGAAGAAATGAGCAGGCAGGGTTTGATGATCAGAAGCGATGTGGACCGTCCAATCAGACTTGATCAATGGCTGAGATTCAATCAGAGGCAGGGATGGTGAAAAGTTATGAGTGGAGCGTGATGAGATCCTGGCCGTTGGTTCTTGTGGATTCAATGGTCCAGATCTAATCGGCGGATGTGATGACAGGGGCTGTGACTCAAAGCGCGATTGAATCCTGACCATTGGTTCTTATGTATTCAACGTATGGGATCATATCGCATGATCGTCATCAGAGGAGGCAAGCAAATGGGATTTCTGTATTTACGATGTGTGATCTAGTGCTGGCCGTCTGATATGGAACAAGATCGATCGTGGAAATTAAATCGGTGGGGTGAAGACGGAGGAATATGGGCGGAGTGCGACGCAATCCTCGTTGTTGGTTCTTGTGAATTTAACGGTCAGGATCTAATCGTAGGATCAGAATCGGAGGAGGAAAGGGACATGGAAAATATAATTTTCGATTTCCGATTATGCGATGGAGCACAGGCCGTTGGATCTGCAGATGATCAACTGTCCAGATTTGGTCAGGAGTCGCACAGGCGGAGGGGTGATACGACGGATGGGCGCGATGAGCTTGAGCTCTGACCGTTGGATCTGAAAGATCAACGGTGGAGATTGAAGCAGAGGTTGATAGAGCAAAGATTCATCACATCAGAAAAATGGAAGAAAGAAAGGAAACTAGGAAAAGGAAAGCTCTGATTGCAATTTAGTGATGATGGCTATGAGAGAGCACGATTTAGATCTAGCCGTTGGTTCTTGTGGATTCAACGGTCAAGATCTAATCACAGGATCGACATCGGGGAAAAATGGAAAAGGGAACATGTTAATTGAAATCTCCGATTGTGGTTTGTGATTAGCACTCGGTTATGGCTTCAGTCCTATGCAGAAAAGGGGCTAAGGGCTCAGCCAAAAGGGGCTTAATGCCTTAATGTAAAATGAATATTTCCAAGGATTTTCAAGGTTTTTCTTGAGGAAAATAGAGGTTTTGATAGGGGTAAAGACGGGGTTTTAAACCTCATAAAGGGATTTCACAAGGTTTGAAGGGGATTTAAGGCCTTTAGAGGCTGAATGGAGGGTTAAAGGATGAAAAGAAGTCTTCATGGAAATGAAGGGAAATAAGTTAAAACAGGCAGTTTCAGTGACCTTTGGAGCAACTTTCTTTGGTGAAACAGTGTGGCTTTAAGATGGACACAGTAGTGAAGATGAACCTCCAGGATGGAGAAAACATAAGACTTTAGGGATGGTATATTTTCAAAGTAAATGTATCTCTTGAAGGCTTGAAAACAAACTTAGCCACCATTTGGTATATCAGAATTTATAGGTGGCTAACAGTGGCTCCACTTGGGGAGGACAGCTTGCCCTTTAGGTGTCCAGAACCTCAGTAATCTCTGTATTTAGTAGACCCGTGCCTTTCCATTGGGCAGCAATTTTTCTTTCCTTGATTGGTCTTCTTTTGATTTGATAACCTTTGTAGCAACCTGAAAAAACTGTCATTCTTAAAAACAACATTTCTACCTACCCATTCCTACTGTCCTAGCAATTTTTTTTTTCTTCTTTTGAGTGCACTTGGACTGGAAAACTCTTTTTCAACATTTTATTTTGCAAACAGAAAAATAAACTATCTAATGCTAACCTTATTTCTTCCAAGAGCCCAGGTTAAACAGTTGGACTCTTAATTCTCTACCTAATCTAATATTTGTCAGGATTAGATAGTCTGACAGATTTTCATTCTCTACATTCTAAGAAAGAAATTGAAAAAACACAGTCAAACCAGGATTATAATGTCTGGCTTGCTATGGGTCCATGGCATGAAGAAAAGCTGCACATGAACTGAAAATAACAGAAATTATAACAAAATTGGGAAGTCTTGAAGCTTTGAAAACTGAAAACACCTTTCCTTCCTCTCAGCTCTGGTTCCGATCTTGTTAGAGCTGTATACTTTTCTTTGCTGGTTCAAGTTTTGAGCATGTTAGAACCAGTCTTGCTTCTTCTTCTTTTGGCTCAGGTTTTGAGAGAATTAGAGCCAGATTTTCTTATGCTTCTAGGTTCAGATTTTCAGCATGTTTGAACCTCTATTTTTGGTATGGGGATATACCTTTCTTGTTTTATTTCTGCCCTCTTTTCTATTTTTTTATTGTTTTTTTCTATTTTCTTTCTTTTTCTTGATGCAAATGGTATGTAAAATGGATGAAAACTTTGAAACTTAAGAATCTTAACAGAAGTAGTGTTTAAGCATCTTGCCATTGACAGGAACTCCTAACACTTCTTCACCATTCAATTATTGCAGGAAAAATGCATTATGCCCTCTTAAGGAATGAATAATGTAGGGCCCTTTCCACAGATTTTCAAACTTACCATGTTTTCCTTTCTCTTCCCTTCTTGAATCCCATTTGAGAACCACATTCCTGACTCTGAAATCATTTTCTTTAGTCGTTTTGTCAAACTGCCTTTTGATGTTTTCTTGGACTGCTTGAGTTCTATGGTAAACTTCCTCTCTGGTTTGCTACAAGTGGATGGTCTGATTGATCCTTCTCTGCATGTCATTTTCTTCAACTTGAACTTACTGAAGGAGTTTCATGACTAGAACTCCTGAGGATGTTGGGAAAACAACATCCATCCTGTAGAACAACTGATAAGGGGACATGTTGATTGACTTTTTGGTAGTTAACCTGTCGGCCCACAAGGCATGAACACGCTTGCTATGCCATGCTTTCTGGTTCTGCTCCAACATCTTTTTGATGATGTTGATTAGGATCTTGTTTGAGGATTAAGAAAGTCCATTACCTTGTGGGTAATAGGTAGTGGAGTGGCCCAAGGTGATCTGGTATTTATGGCAGAAATCAACCATCTTCTTGGATTTAAAGGCAACAACATTGTCTATGATTATTTTTCTAGGACAGCTGAATTTGGACAATATGTTGGTCTTAAGGAATTTAATAATGACAAATTCAGTAGCATTCCTAGTGGGTATGGCCTCTATCCATTTAGTAAAATAATTTGTGGCTGTGAGGATCCATTTATGCTGGGCTGAGGAGGGTGGATGTATTTCCCCTATAAAGTATAAATCCCACTATTGGAAGTGTGCTTCAACACTGATGGGTTTCAAGGGCAGGGGCAAGAGTTTTCTTCTACCATAAAAAATCTAGCATTTGTGGAAAGACATTACTAGTTTGTGGGTATCTGGAAAAAGGGTGGGCCAATAGTAACCTGATATGAGGATTTTGTTTGTTGTGATCTTGCAATTTAAGTGACCTCCACATTCTCCTTCATGCATTTTACGCATGATTTTTCCTGCATCATTCTCAAGTAAACATTTTAGTAGTATCCCAACAACATTTTTCCAATATAAAACTCCATCTATCATTCAATATTTTAAAGCCTTCTATTTTACAAATCTAGCTTTTATTTTCGACAAAGAAGGAGGAGCATTTAAGTAAAGCAGAACATAAATAATATCAGCATACCATGAAGAGTTCGTGAATGTTTCTTCAGTAAATGGTGCTGGGAACTCTTCTATCTCTTCTAAGACATCAACCATATTCATGTCTAGAACTTTGAAATTAGACTTGGCCATGAGTTTTGCTAATCCTTGTCCCTTGATGAGTTTAGTAGGCCTGATCTCTAAGTTGTATTCCAGAATAGTGGCAATCCACTTTCCCCTTTTTCCATCGGGGTCCTAACTTAGAATGTCTTTGACTACGGTGTGTGGCACAAAAGCAATGATGTGTGAATGTAGGATGTACACCCTGAAATCCTTTAATGCTTTTACCAGTGCCAAGGCTTGCTTTTCCGTGATGTTGTATTTGAGTGGGGCATCTATTAAGGCTTTGCTGAAGAAGGATATAGGTTTTTCTTGCCCCAAGTTATTCTTCTGCAGCAATACTGTAGCTATTGTATGTTTAGATGCAAAGCAAAAAATATAAAAATCTTTGGTGAAATCAAGACTGATCAGGACCGGTGCTTGAGTAAGGGCTTACTTAACCAGTTCGAATGACTATTTAGCTTGCATTGTCCATTTGACACCTACTTCTTTCCTAAGCATGTTAGTGATGTTTTTCAATAGCTCAGCAAGGTTGGGGATGAACCTCCTCAGAAAATTAATCTTTCCAATGAAAGACTGTAATTCTTTGAGATTTCTAGGGTGGCTGATATTCAATATGCCTTCAATTATTTTAGGATTTATCTTGATCCCTTCTTCAGAGATTATATGACCAAGAAGCTTTCCTTCTTAGAGGCTGAAGAGTATCTTTTTGGGATTTAAATACAAGCCAAATATTCTGCATTTCTCAAAAAACTTCCTCAAATGTTCCAAATGTTCTTCATCAGTTTTGGAGAAAACAGTAATGTCATCAAGGTAAATGATTATAAAGTAGCCTATGTATTCCGAGAAGGCTATGTCCATGGCCCTCTGGAAGGTGGCTCCTGCGTTCATCAAACCAAATGGCATTTTGACATACATGAATGTCCCCTAAGGTGTGGTAAAGGTTGTCTTATGCTGATCACTAGGGAGGACTAACACTTGGTTATAACCCGAGAACCCATCCAGTAATGATATCCTTTTTGATCCAACTACCCTCTGAAGGATGTGGTCCATTTTTGGCAAGGGGTAGTTATCTTTTAGAGAGGCTCTATTCAGGCATCTAAATTCAATACATAGCCTAAACTCCCCCGTCTTATTCTTGACAGATACCAGATTGGAGACCCATTCTGAGTATCTGACAGGAAAAATGATCCCTACATCATACATCTTCTTAATTTCTTTTTCTACTGTAGGTAGTAAGAAAGGGTTTATCCTCCTTAATTTCTGTCTGAAAGGTTTCTAATTTTCCTTCAGAGGAATCTTGTGCTGAATGATGCTAATGTCATATGATTTCAAATCTTTATACTCCCATGCAAAAACATCTATAAACTCTTTGAAGAGTGCTATGTATTGTTTTTTGATGTGGGCAGGAAGGGTGCTAGATAACTTAATCATTTTAGGCTTAGTTGGGCTGTCTGTATTGTGCTCTTCCACATTAGTTTCCACGGGTTCTATTTTTGGTTCTTTGGCCACATCATTGAAATCAAAGAGCTATTCTAATGGCGCAAGGCCTTTGGGTATGGTATCACCTTTACACTCTAGAATTTCAAGGTCCTTTTGGTCTGGATCATCAGATAAATTTTCTTTGAAAAGATGATCAAACTGATTTATATCGGTAGGAGAGGGGGGCTCTGTTTCAGGGATTTGTTCCCCATCTGGAAATTTTTTCTCATGGCTGTAGCTTGGCGATGCTGTGGAAAACTAATTTTTTGATTGCAGGAAATCCTCTATATGTTTTTCATTGTCAAAAACCTGCCAATGATCTTCATTATCAGGCACTACTGGTCTATTTTTTACCTTTATAATGAGTTGTTCCTCGATTTTTGGTATCTGGCAGTTACTAGCAGCAAAAGCGAGTTCATTTGACAGGTGATTTTGGGCTCTTGGTATAAACACAAGCTCATGTTTTTCAAAAGTTTTCAGGAGGTCTAAAACAATGTTCCTATATTCTCTGAGTCTGGGGTTCTTGGTTGAGTATTCCCCTTTGATTTGTCTAATGATTAACTCAGAATCTCCCTATACTGATATCGTTTTAGCCTTTAAATCTTTAAGTATGTGCAGGCCAAGGAGAAGGGCCTCATACTCTGCAATGTTGTTAGTGCATGAAAATTCTAATTTGTAGGCATGTACTCTGTTTGTGTTGTGTATCCATACACCAACCCCTACACTATTTTCGCTGCAAGAGCCATCGAAACTCATTTTCCAAGGTGTTTCTGTTTCATTTTCATTTGTTTTTTGTTGCTCAAGGCTGCTGGGCATTGAGATATCTAGAGGTTGAGAGGAAGGCAATTCTGAATGGTCTGGTGCACTAATGTCCTCGTTTTCTTCCCTTTTTTAGGTGACTTCATCTTCATTATATAAAATGGAGGAATCCATATCTGAATGGGTGGAATAAACATGAGTGTTGTGAGCTTCGTCCTTGCATCTCACCATGTATTTCATAAGAGTTTCCCTATACAATATTCTGGTTTGACCAAACACTGGTATGGTGGCATAAGACATATCCATTTGAAGGCTGCCCTGGATCTTAGCTCCCCATGATCTAGATAAAAGCATGCCATATTTTGGGGGAATTTAAGCTACTACTATGTCCATTACAAGATTCTTAGCAGGAATTTGGGATAAGTTAACACACAAATCTTTAATTAATCCCAAGCATTTGACCTTTCTGGAGTCAAAGGAGTACAAGTCTTTGTAGGGTCTAGTAATCTCTAAGCCTAAGCTTTCCATCACTACTTTAGGCATAAGGTTGTGTGATGCGCCTGAATCTAGCATGGCATTGTGTAAGAATTTTTCATGTATGTTTAGATTGACATAGAAGGGAGGCATATCCCCTTCTTGATATTTTCCCTCAATTTTAGGACCAAACAACAACTCTGTCTTATCATCTGTTAAGTTCAAAGTAGCAGTATCAACATGAATATTCAGAGATTTTAGGACCTGGTCTCTGTACACTTCCTGGGTCATTAATTTAGCCAGAGGTATGTTAATTTTAATCTTTGCAATCTCTCCCTCAAGGCTAAAAGGAACTATCACTTTTGTTGTATTTACATCTGTTTTCTCACTTATATTTCTTTTAGCAATTTTGACTTGCTGGGTTTTATTAGGACTGTCAATCTGAGTTTTTTTATTAGGGCCACTAGTAGAGGTACTAGGGAAACTCTGTTCAACATTTGGCTAGCTGCCTTTCTCTTTGTTTAAATCAGCCCTTTTGGCTATTGTGATAGTTTTGTTTGTTGTCTTTCTAGTCTGGTTTTCTGTACCTTTCCTAACAGTAGAGTTAGTGTTTTTGTCATTTGGACTATCTATGTTCCCTTTGCTTCTTAGCTCATAATGTGTATGTACCTCCATGATTACATTTTCAAACCCCAATATATAATCTTTAGACTCCTCATGTGTATCTTCCTTTGGTTTTGGAGAGAAGAAACCTTGTTCTTCTTCAGTGAGGAAAACATCATCCCCACTGTCTGATCCAATCAAGTTCACATGGTTTTCTCCCAAATTTTCAATCTCCCTTTCTTCCCCTTGATCTACATAGTTTTGTTGGAAAGGAGCTCTAATTGGCTAGTCATTGTCTTGTTGTCTATCTTGATTGTTTTCTCTTCTAAAGTTCTGGTTTCTATTCCTATTTTGGAGATTGTTTTGAGGTTCTCTTGGTGGTGCTCTATCATTCAAGTTTATCTTCTCAAGCATTCTCTCCATCACCTTCACTAGGTTGTCAATTTTGGTATCAGAGGATGATATTGAGGGTGTGTAATCATATTTATAAGTTACCCTCTTCTCTGATCTTAGCCTAGCTCTCTTTTCAATTAAGTTTGCTTCCACACTCACTACTCCCTTCTGCATGTCCTCTAGAGTTGCATAATATCTCTCCCTCAGCTGATAGGCCATGTCAGCATCAAAAAATTCAGGATATTTCACTAAGGCCATGCCTTGGGGAGGTTTCATGTGCAGTGGGAGGGCATTGTAGACACTGTTAAACCTAGTGGAGTAATCATGGACACTCTCTCCCTGATTCCTTTTAAGGCTCTGATACTCTGCTAGTATTTGGAGAGGGTTGCTTTTGACTTCCCATTTTTTTATGAATGCTTGCTGTAATGAGGGAAGGTCATGGATGCTATTAGGAGTTAAGCCTCTAAACCACTTCTTTACTTCTCCTCCTAAACTTTGAGCAAAGGTTATCATTTTAACAGTCTCATCGTCTATCTCCATGTAATTGAATGCATCTCCCATTCCGTCTACATGTTGTTGAGTTGTGGTAGATTATTTCCCAGTGAAATGGGGAATTTTAGATTGATATTCATTTGGTAAGGGAACCAAAGGTTGTGGTAACACTAGTGGGGCATACCACACTGTCATGGCAGTATTTTGTGGAGGTAAAGGATTAGCTTGAGAAACAGGTATATGGATGTCAGAACTTATTGGTTTGGAAACAAACTGTTGAGAAGATTTAGGGTGAGAGAGACCCAAGTTATGAATGAAATGGATATCAGGAGGTGTTTATGGAGGGGTTTCTCTGTCACTAATATGTTGACCACTATGTGGTGGTCAGCTCGGAGGCTCAAAATATATCTGCTCTGAACCACTGAATGACTTAGTTCTAGGTAAATTATTTTGTAAGTCTAAATAAGCTTGGGTGTCTGATAGAGCTGGAAGATTTTCTGGTGTTGAGTTAGCTCTATAAATGGGTCTGACAATAGTTGGATCCCTGGATGTGAGAGGCTTCCGAAGAATGCTTTCTGGATTGTCAACTATTTCAGGAGGATTTGGATCAGGATAAGCTCTAATATGGATTTTTCTTGAAGCCAGTATGTTAAGTCTCAGATCTGATAAAGGGGAAATCTAGCCAGATATGACAATATTTAAGAGGAAAACTATCCCTAAACAAAGAAACTTAATCCTCTGAGTTTCCTTAAGTGCGGATGATGTGGTGATGAAACTGGTCTCCCAGTGGAGTCTTTTGGTATTTTTAGGAACTGTGGAGTCGCCAAGTGGAAAATCCTTAGCTTGTTGTGAAGGTAAAGTGTATTATGGTTCCACCACCATGTTTATTATGAAGCCAATCTGAAATGTTTTTGGGTTTTTTTGAGTTTATATGATTATTTAAGGACTTAATGAGTCTACAAGAGTTTGATAGACTATCATATAATCAATAGGTCCCACCGTGATCGCCATTATGTTGGGGTCCTGTGTTTTGATAGATTGGCTTACCAAAAGACAAGGAAACATACAAACCTAACTTTAGAGCTCTAGGATCTAGCCCTCCTAGTCTAAGAGAGGGATCTCTCAATATGTTTATGAAGATGTGTCTTGAAAGGTTTAGAAGTTGATTTTAGGCTATTTATGAGGTGCAAAGTTGTTTTTTTGTTTGTTTTGTTGGAAAAATATGTTTCATGTGGTATAGATAAAGCATGGGAATCTACAAGCCATTGGGTAATGGAGTCATGTGAAAGTCCAAATAGTTTTGACAGGGAAGGAAGGGAAACCAAAGGGAAAATCTAACTTGGTCAAGGATCTATTGAATAATATAGGTGAAATGGGATGAACATTAAGCACTAAGAGTGAGAAACAAACTAAACCCCATCACAATGACTTAAAGGATACGGGGAATGCCCTATTTCCTCCTACAAGTTCACCTTTGAGAGCTTAACCAACAAAGACATAAAATTTCACTCAAAGAAGAGGGAACGCCTTAGACATCTAGGACTGCAATTATAAAGACCTTTAACACAATAATTACAATAATGAACAAAGGGTATTATTGTAACACGTTCCTCCATCAAACTACAAGTATTAATAATCAAAGGGAGACTTCAGATACAATATTCAGCGGTAAAGAAAGAGGGAATGCCTAAACAGTCTTTAACACAACCAAATTAACCATTTCCGAAATAAAACAAACTGAACATAAAGAGAGTTATTAGACTACCCTGTCACATTCAGTAGCAGAAAACATAAAAATAGTGAATGATAAATAGGCCATAGGTGCTTCTAAGATACATTTCTCTGCCTAAACTTTTTATCCTACTGTAAGCAAAGCATGATGGAACAAAGTGGAAAAACAGGAAATAACATTAACAATAAGAAGTACTTCACCAAAACCATGCTCAGGGATCCAATGGTCATGCCTCCTTCATCAACTGAAAAACACAGATCTTCACACTCTTTCAGAACACCAAAGCTTCTTCAAAGCAGCAATATGTATTACTTTAGAAATCACAAAATGCCAACCTTTTACAATGAGACTTCGAAGAGTCTTTATAGAGAAAATGAGAAAAGTAGGTGGGGATAGTTTTAATGAACATCAGAGATAGGAGAAGGTATTTTGAATGCTCCATTCTGTGCCTTAAACACTTCGTTGAATTCTAGACAGGATCAATAACTTTGCAGATTGTTTGAGACTATTTTGGTATGACAGAAATCACCCGCAGGGTGTCCTTGAAAAGAAAATCATCTGGAGAGGTTCTATTATCTTCTCGATGTGAGTTACATGAAGGATGGGCTATGAGGCTTCCCATACTTATAAATAACTGCTTCTGACAATTTGTAGTAGCTTCCCTGGTCCAATAACTACTTGGCAGACTTGTGTGCATGGGTAAAGTTCATGTCTGTGTCAGTCATCGCTCTGCATCACTAACTACTCTGTCTCTTTGTACTTAAACCTGTATTAGTTGTGTTTATGCTTCTCTTCTACTGATTACTCGAAATTCTTATGTACCGATGCGGGTCTTCTATGTTGTGTGTCCTGTCACTAGGAATGTGACCATTGTCTTTTCTGAGTGTTTCGTGTACAGGTGGAGGATTTTGTTGAGCTGAAGGGTCACTGATGGTTCCTGGAATATGATTTGTTGATTGACATGCCCTCGCCTTATGGTTCTGGTCCTTTAGACTTTGTTTCCTGGTCTTGAGACTGTTGTCTGAATCCGTGTGTCATCTCTATGACTGTAAAATATTAATTCCTTCGTTGGCCAGAAAAAAACTGCAAACATACAAAAACATTGTTATGAAATCCTTCAGGTTGGGTTTAGACTGCTGTAGAGGATTTGGGGTGGTGGAGGAGCAGTGAGGAAGAAAGTGATTGCAGCGAAAAATGGGGAAAAACACCAGAAGAGCAGCTAACTAGGTGTTTTGGAGTTTTGGGTGTGAGGATAAATGCAGACCATTAGATCAGGATGATCAACAGTGGAGATCAGTTAATGAATTCCTTTGGGAGGGAAATGAATGGAGAGTGAAATGGAAATGCGATATAATGTGGGTCGTTGGATTAGAATAATCAACAGTGGAGATCTTTCGGTGGGATCATATGAAAGACCAGGTGAATAAAAAATGGATGGGGATGAGATTGAGTCATGACCGTCTAATCTCAGAGATTGATGGTCTGGATTAAATCAGGAGATACACAGTGGAGTGCGGTAGGCAGAAAACCGAAATGGTTTTCGAGCAACATTCAAGTGGTTTTAAGATTTTGGCCAAAAAAAATGATACCATACATTGAATGACACCTGTCCCTTCAAAACCGCCCATATCGCATAAATTTGAAACATTAACCTTCAGGCACAAAAATTACGTGATATGCAATGGTGGTCGTTGGATCTGGGACCTTAGATCTGACGGTGCGAAAGAAGCGTGATAGGAGGGAATATGCAGGGGCGAAACATATGGGTAGGGTCAATGGTGGGTTAAATCCTAACCATTAGATCTTGGAAACGGATGGTCGAGATATGTCAATGGGAAGAAATGAGCGGGTGGGGTTTGATGATCAGAAGCGATGTGGACCATTTGATCAGACTTGATCAATGGCTGAGATTCTATCAGAGGCTGGGATGGTGAAAAGTTATGAGCGGAGCGTGATGAGATCCTGGCCATTGGTTCTTGTGGATTCAACAGTCCAGATCTAATCGGTGGATGTGATGACGAGGGCTGTGACTCAAAGCACAATTGAATCCTGACTGTTGGTTCTTGTGTATTCAACGGCTGGGATCAAATCGCATGATCGACATCGGAGGAGGCAAGAGAACGGGACTTCTATATTTGTGATGTGCGATCCAACGCTGGGCGTCCGATTTGGAACAATATTGACGGTGGAAATTAAATCGGCGGGGTGAAGACAGAGGATTATGGGTGGAGCGCGATGCGATCCTGGACGTTGGTTCTTATGGATTCAATGGTCAGGATCTAATCGCAGGATCGGCATTGGAGGAGGCAAGGGACATGGAAAATATAAGTTGTGATTTTCAATTGTGCGATGGAGCACAAGCCGTTGGATCTACGGATGATCGATGTTCCAGATTTGGTCGGCTGTCGCACAAGTGGAGGGGTAATAGGACGGATGGGCATGATGCGCTTGAGGCTGACCGTTGGATCTGAAAGATTGACGGTGGATATTGAAGCAGAGATCGATAGAGCAAAGGTTCATCGCATCAGAAAAATGGAAGAAACAAAGGAAAGTAGGAAAAGGAAAGCTCTGATTGCGATTTAGCGATGAGGGCTATGAGGGAGCGCAATTTAGATCTGGTCGTTGGTTCTTGTGGATTCAACGGTCAGGATCTAATCACAGGATCAGCATCTGGGAATAATGGAAAAGGGAACATGTTAACTGAAATCTTCGATTGCGATTGGTGCTCGGTTATGGCTCCGGTCTTGTGCGAAAAAGGGGCTAAGCGCTCAGTCGAAAGGGGCTTAATGCCTTAATGTAAAAATGAATATTTCCAAGGATTTTCAAAGGTTTTTTGAGGAAAATGGAGGTTCCGATAGGGGTAAAGACGGGGTTTTAAGCCTCATAAAGGGATTTCACAAGGTTTGAAGGGGATTTAAGGCCTTTAGAGGCTGAATGGAGGGTTAAAAGACGAAAATAAGTCTTCATGAAAATGAAGGGAAATAAGTTAAAATAGGCAGTTTCAGTGACCTTTGGAGAAAATTTCTTTGGTGAAACAGTGTGGCTTTAAGATGGACACAATAGTGAAGATGAACCTCCAGGATGGAGCAAACATAAGACTTGGGGATGATAGATTTTCAAAGGAAATGTATCTCTTGAGGGCTTGAAAGCAAACTTAGCCACCATTTGGTATATCAGAATTTATAGGTGCCTAACATCCTCTATGTCAATAGCATGCAGGATGTCATCTAAGTTTCCCTTGATCACTAGGGTGTCCTCTGTAGCTGTAGCAACTATTTTTCCTTTTAATGCCACTACTTGGCTTCTTTTTACTCTTTTGATACCCTGCTTGCTGACATCTTGTTTCTATTTTTCCTCTTTGACAATATTTGACCTCTATTTTGCAGGTGATGGAATTGGTGTATCAAGCATTTGTGTCTACTCTGTCCTTTTCTCAACTTGTTTCCTTGGCTTCAGTTTTAAAAATTCCTTTGGTTTTGCGACCACAGGTTGATTAGACTCTACTGCTGGTGGTGATGGAGTTCATTTAGTTTTAGGGTTTCTAGCAGGAGTTAAGTTTTCGAACTCAAAACCATTTATAAACAAAAATGATGAAAAATCCCTGCCTATCTTCTGAAGCTCATTCAAAATCAATAACTTCATCAAACCATGATGAAAAAAATATGTTTCACAACCTTCAGATTTGGCTTGTACTTTATCAACCATTTTTGCAAGAATCGTATGCAAATAAAAGGGAAAATCGAGTGAAATCTTACCAGTGAAATGAAGAAGCATCTTGAAATGATATGTGTAAACCTTATGATATCTGCCTTCACATGTAAAATACCTCTGAATGTTGAACAACAACTTTTCATAAGTGTCTTTGATGCATCTTCTAGGGATAACATTATTTAGGTCCATATCTGCATACTCAGGTTTCATGAGTTCTTTGCATGGCTCCATATAAAATTTGAAACTTTTAAACCAAGTTTCTTGACCCCTTGGCATCTATGTCACAGTAGCAATAATCTCTGGCGTAATTGACACATTTAGCATCCCAACCTTGGTAGTTGTTCCATTGAAGTTCAAAGCAAATGCTTTGGACACCTATGTGTGGCAACCCTGCAACTTTTCACAAAACCAAAGACAACCTAATATTTTGAACGCCTCCATCATAGCTGGGTCTTCAATTATGGCCTTCATATCTTCAGGCTCATGTCTCAAGCAGTGTCCCCCTCTATGGAATTTATTTCTTCTACCACACTTCACAGAAAACCTGTCAGCCTCGCTTGATATACTGAAACAACCTCGCTTGATAAGGATGAAGAGAACCTTTGTATGGAACAGCCACAGGTTTGGCTTGACACTTCAAAGCTTAGACACTCGAATGGAGGCAAAGGAAATGATAATGGCCAATTAGGCAAGATTTTGAATTTAAAATTTCATCTCATAACTGAATGATGCCTCATTCATACCCTATCATGACCATGACAACTGCAACGTGTGTAAGTACACTGAATCTCATCATTAACTGACTCATCATACCACTAACCTACCATTTCCCAACATATTTTGACATATTTAAGCTCAAATGACAAGATAGTTTAGAAATCGTGCTTTCGTAGTGCCAACAATGTATTTTTCCCTATTTGCGCTACGAAAATATTAGCGCTTTTGTAGCGCAAATCAATTTTTTTGAACTAGTGGCACTACGAAAACGAAGTTTCTTGGATAATTGACCAGTTTTGACATGAAACCTTAGGAAATGACCTACAAATGGAAATTATGGATATTTGACAATGAATGAACCTTAAAAAATACTTTATTTGAGCTTAAGGATGGGCTTTAAACTTATGAAAATCTAACCTCCCCTTGATAAAATCCTAAATTGACTTCTAAACCCAATTTTGAAACTAAAAACAAACTTGACACAATGATGTTTTGAAATTTTTTTGGGTGATAACAAAAAGACTCCACCAACATTTCCTATAGTCATTTACAACCCTATATTAGTATATGAACTCAATGATTTGGTTTGAAATCACTTCAAATTAGGTATTGTGTAACTTTACTCCATGTTGAGCTAGGAAAATCCCAAATATGTCTCGGAAAAAATGATTCCATGAGTGAAATTATAATAAGAATATTACCTCTACCCTGATGTTAGTTCATGCTATTAAAAACTGACCCAAACCATATAGTTTCAAGCATACTACAAATAATTAATCATGTGTATTGATAAATTATAATTTGATGCAATAGTTCTAGATTTACCTACTCACCAACATTCATGCGTAAATTTGTTATGAAATTCAAAGGAATGGGTAATGGGAAAAAAATTTCAATTTTTCCTCCGAACCATTGGTAGTATGACAGAAGTGTCATCAAGCAACATTCACCCTCGATATTGACAGTCCCAATGGGCACAAAACTAAAAAATATCATGGATTCTAGAGGTATAAAACACCTCCACTCTTCTCGTTTAGATAACATTCTTTTACAGGCTAGTCCATGGTTTCCATAGGTAAGACACCTTGACCCACCAGCCAAAGAGGGAATCGAGCGGTGAGAGCCTCCACCCTCTCTTAATTTGGGTGATTCTAAGGATTAAATAGGTAATAACCTCCACCCACTAGGAAAAAGTGGATTCTAGAGGTGAGAACCTCCACCCTCACTTAGTTCAAGCTTTAGATATCAAATTTTCATTTTAATATTATTTACACAACAAGCCTATTTAATTAGGAAAAGGGAGCCAAATTTTATACTTCTTCTTACTGTGCAAACCATGAAGGATAACCTCAAAAATTTATACACAAAACTAAGCTTGGTTGCAAGAACTCACTAGGATAAAATCATTGGTTTAAGTCCTCAATTCTTCATAGTTTACGAGTCTTCCTTGTCCTAGTTACTGCATGATGCACATAACCAAGTTCATTTCTCTCTTATCCACTCTTGGTGTTTCCCTTCGAATTTATCTACCCACATTCACTATTTATCTTCCTTCTTCTACTCTTTGGTTTTGTTTTCCAATTAGTTAGGGCTCCCTCTAGTTGGTTAGAGTTGTAAAAATTTAATATAAAATACATGTATGTTCTGGATTCTCTTGATATAACAATAATATGCTATTTTTAAATACATAATCGCTTCTACAAATCTTTGCGGAATTTGAAATACAATCACCAATGACAATATCATGAAGAAAGATCATTCACAAATAACAACGATAATTTACCTAGGAAGCTTATAGCTAAAAACCCCACTATATTATATCATGTATTATATCATGGATCATGAAACAATTACATACAAATATCTAATCCAAGAGCTCGCAGTATATGAGCTAACCGTCTCACACTGTCATACAAAAATTGGCAAGTTATTTAACCAATTTACTGTCTCTAGACAACCTGCCTCCACTGCACAATCTCTGCTGATAGCAATCCATGAATGAATGCAATATTTCCTGCCTTGACTACACAATCCTCATGGGCACATCCAATGTGTGTGTGGTTGCATGTGTGCAATCGGATAATGTCACAACTGATAGTTTACTTCCCTTTCACCTAGAACTCAACTGGGTCTCCACTAAATCTGTCATGCATGCAGTTAATAATAGTAAATCTTCAGTTGCATGTGAGACCACTGATTGTGAATTAATTAATAATTAATTCACTTGATCTCTCACTAGTGTATCTTCAGTTACAACTAGCACAACTAAGTTTAACTCACTTAACTAAGTTAAACCACTTTACAACTTTCATAACTGCACTTCCAACTCTGTTACAACTTTGAATCACTCAATTACAACTAAGTTAACTTGCATGTCCCACCAACCAACCTCTTAACTAAAAATTCCTTTAGCTAACTGATTTTCCACTTCAACTAACTATTTCCAAGTGCTCATTGAGAATATATTATTGTTTATTGTCTAACTAATATTAAGGGATAATAATGGTCAACACGCATCTATAAATAGAAATGAAATATATAAATAGAACTTGCACATACATCTATAAATAGACATGAATCTATAAATATAATTTTCTCATGCATATATAAATAGAAATCCACCTAAAAATAGCCTGAGACTCCATCCTAGTGTAGGTGCTTAATTTTCTCTAGGATATTCTTTTTGAATCTCAACACTCCCTCTCAACAAGAAAGGGATTATCCTTCACCTCGATCCTGTCTCTATGGTATTCAAATTTTCTCCTGGTGAGCACCTTTGTCAGAATATCTGCATACTGATCTTTCGTAGGAATGTACTGAAGCAACATGGTTCTCCTCTGCATACAATCTCTGAGATGATGGTACTGGATATCTATATGATTAGATCGATCATGAAATACATGATTAATCGAGAGTTTAATGAAACTATGATTATCATAATGAATCACTGTCGGATCTAAATGAGAACCAAACAAACCAAACAAGATATTTCTCATCCAGATCGCCTCACATGCGGCTTGGCTTGTTGCCATGTATTCCCCTTCCACTGAACCAAGTGCCACTGATCTCTACTTCGTGCTGTACCAAGAAACACTATAGATCCAATGCTAAAGATCCCCCCTGATGTGATCTTTCTACCTGATGGGCTGCCCACCCAATCTGCATCCGTGAAGCCATGCAACATCACCTCATCCATTTGTCTGAAGCATGAACCATACTCTGATGTGCCTCTTAGGTATCTCAGGACATGCTTTCCCACCTTTCAAAAGAGCTTAGCAGGATTAACCATAGCTTGACTCAGCTGGTTAACCGCATAGAAAATTTCTGGTCTCATGTTCACTTGTTACATTAGCGAACCCACTAAATGTCGATAGACAGTGGCATCCACTACATCTCCAGAAGTAGCATCCTATTTCCTCTAGTTTCCTGGAAGAGGAGTATCCATGGGTTTGCAGCTCTCCATGTGAAACTACCCAGTATCTCCCTGGCATACTTTCCTTGAGACACAAAAAGTTAACCATCTCGCTGCCATATTTCCAATCCGAGGAAATAATGAAGGAGGCCCATATCCTTCATCTCGAACTCCTTTTCAAGATCCTTCTTACATGAGTGTATCATTTTCTCATCACCAGTCAATTTAAATCATCAAAATAAAGAAAAATGATTAAAAGCTTACCCTCCACCATAATTTGGTATAGGTTTTCCTCTGCTTCACTTATGGTGAAGCTCAGTCCGGTGAAATAGCTATATATCTGAGTGTACCAAGCACGGGGTGCTTGCTTTAGCCCATACAATGCTCTTTTGAGTTGGCACACATTTGACTCACTGTTGAAGATATTGAAACCTTCATGATGCTTTATGTACACCTCTTCCTCAATTATCCCATTGAGAAACATAGTTTTCACATCCATCTGATGAATGTGCCAACCCATCTACGTTGAGAGAGCAAGGATGGTCCTTATGGAAGAATACCTTGCAACAGGTGCAAAGGTCTCTTCATAATTTGTCCCCTCGATCTGTGAGAAGCCCCAGGCTACAAATATATCCTTGTATTTCTCAACACTCCCATCAACAGCTTGCTTTACCTTGTAGATCCATCTTGAACCTACCACTGATTTATCAACTGGCCTTGGAACAATTTCCCAAGCACTGTTTTTGACAATGGAGTCATACTCCTCCACCATTGCATCTACCCATGTGGGCTCTTGCACTTCTTCCTGAAAGGAAGATGGTTCAGTCACGATATATTTTCTCATGAGAGCCATGTATCCATTAAAAAAGTCAGGAGACTATCTTTGTCTAAAGTAGGGGCTCTTACATTCTATGCAACATCAGGTATCAGCATATCATCTTCTGTGGTATGCCTTCTTCCAATTCTGATGTTTGGCTCTATGTGAGTGGACTCCACTGCATGAACCTATTCCTATGGGTGATCCACATCTAGAGACTCATATTTGAGAACCAATAGTTCTTCCTCTGCATGCAAGTCTAGCTCTCTCTCAAGCGACAATCGCACGGATTTCCCCTCATCGAATTTTATATCTCGTCACACCACAGTCATTCGACTGTTAGGAAAATATACATGATAATTATGGGGTGTTTCTGTGTACCCCACAAAAATCCCAACTTCAGCAGTCAGCTCCAGCTTCTTCCCGGCGTCCTTGATCACATGCACATAAACAGATGAGCCAAAAATCTTAAAGTGTGAAACATCTAGTTTCTTACCAGTGAAAGCTTCTTCAGGTGTACTCATGCCAAGTACTCTATCAGGACAACGATTTTTCACATAAACTGCAGTGTTTCATGCTTCCACCCACAAATGCATTGGTAGGCCCTGATCATGCAACATTGCTCATTCTGCACCCACGATCATTCTGTTCTTCCTCTCTACGACCCCATTTTGTTGTGGGTTATGAGGCTCTATGAGTTCTCTTCAAATTCATTCTTTGTTGCAGAATTTATTGAATTCGTTAGAGATGTATTCTCCACCATTATTGCTCCTAAGAGCCTTCACTTACTTCCCCGAATATTTCTCCACTAATGACTTAAACTCACTGAACTTTGAGAATGTTTGATCCTTCTTTTTCATGAAGAAGACCCAGTATTTACGAGTAAATTCATCAACAAAATTAACGTACTACTTATGTTTTGTTGTTGAAGCAACCAAGAATGGTCCACACACATCTGTGTGAACTCTCTCAAGGATCCCCAAAGCACGATTCTCCTTCTCATGAAAGGTGGACTTTACATACTTCCCCATGGTGCAACCCTTGCACTGATCTAATTAGGCAAGTTTTCCCATTGGAAGTCTAGTAGATATTTGTTGCATGAATTTCAAGGCTCCATGATGGATATGGCCAAATTTCCTGTGCCATAATTCGCCCTCATCCTGACTCACCAATTTTTCTTCCTTGCCCATAATGGAAGCGCAGCCATCTACCTCCATCTTGTAGAGATTCTTAACTCGAATCTTTATTCTCTTGGCTTTACCCGTTGTTTTATGTCACAGGAAAGATTTTCCATCACTGAAAAAAATGTCATAGCCTCTGTCCTCCAACATTGCGACTGAGACCAAATTTTTCTTCAGACCTGGAAAATGCATAAAATCTTTCAATTGAAATGGTTTACCAAATTCCCTTTGAAAGGTAATGGTACCAATCCCGGTAGCACTGTATCGTCCATCGTCGCCCATATCTATATGCATATGGAGATATTTCTCCTCCAAGTCACTGAAAAGTTCCTTATCTCCCATCATGTGAAGGAAGCACCACTGTCCAAATACCACACTGATCCCAATGCACTTGACACCATGCATGCGATCAAGGAGAAGTCAATCTCAAATTGCGAGGCAAGGGCCTCACCAGTTGAAACTCCAGCAACCTTCTTGTTCTTATTTTGCGGACAGCTAGTAGCAAGATGCCCATGTTTGTGACAGCGAAAACACTTCACTTTGAACATATCCAACTTCTTGCCTTTAGACTCACATTTTGAATGGAATAGGGCTATTAATAAGAAACATAATACCCTTAAACGTTTTGTTTATTTATTTATAATATTGGTTATTATTAGAACATATTTTATTTATTTATTTATAATATTGGTTATTATTAGAACTTAGTTAATATTGGATGGGTCTATGTTATCACATTGCAATACCTAATTTTAGAATTAAAAATTAAATACAAGAAGATAAGTTAATAGGAAAATATTTGTGAAAAGGTGGGTAGAAGTGCTAGTATCCAAATCATGATTTTAATTTCCCAAAAAAAAAGGTTTTCCTAATTTCAAAGCAAGAATTTCTTCTCAAATTTATGAGGCAATGGCTAAATACGAGAGTAATAAAGCATTGGTTGGAAAATTTATGAGGCAATGGCTAAATATTTGAGTAATAAAGTTATGGTTGAGAGAAACAATGAATTATTTCAATCTGAAAGAGACTATTATCTTTATTTTTTTGAAGAAGTATGCTCAAATTTATGCGGCAATGGCTAAATATGAGAGTAATAAAGCATTGGTTGGAAAAGTTATGAGGCCATGTCTAAATATTTGAGTAATAAAGTTATAGTTGAGAGAAACAATGACTTTTTTCAATTTGAAAGAGGCTATATCATCTTCATAATTGAGTATAAGCATGATTAAACTTGATTTTTAAAATTGGTCAATATTCATGGGTTGACGAGGATTTCACTTAAATTAATGGATTTTATTTTTTAATCTTGAAAGAAATGGTGTGGGTATGCAGCTTTTAATCTCTAGGAGCTTTACTATGAAAATATTTTGTTTAAATTCCAATAAATGCTATTAGGAATATGACCACTTTGCAAATATTGTAAAGGAAATTTATTGATACTAGTGGATCAACTAGGAACAACAATTAAATGACACACTCAAACATTACAAACCAAAAATAAGCTTGGCATTACCATTCCAAAACTCTTTATATTCTAAGAATCAATAAACTAAGAGGAGTGGAAAGGAGAGTGAGAATGCAGATATTTTGTATGTTCAAGAGGAGTTGAATGAAAAAATCATGCAAGAAATTGTAATGGAATAAAAAAATCTAGGAAGAACAAAAAATTAGGGTAATGATTACGATGCAAATTAGGACACCCTTGTGCATGTAAAAATGACAAAAAATTCAAGAAAGGATATTGATGGAGAAATTAGAAAAGAGGAATGACCAACCACAAAGAATGATTCCTCTCCCTCTTTTGTTTATTCTCCAATTACATGTTGCACAAGGTGTGAAATGAAGCCTAGGGAGTGGAAGTAGATCAAAACAAAACTATAAAATTGTAACACTCCTTCTAAAATCAAGGAAATTGCGATAAGGACCCGGTTAAATAAGATGTAAAGATGAGAATAGGGTGTCGATGAATGTAAGCTATTTTTAAGTTCACATAATAGCTTATATATTTCCATGGACGTTTGGCATTATTTAAGACTCTACAAAGCTGAGCTTAATAAACCAATACACCATAATAATATGACTAGCTAACATTTCAAGGCATAAATTGTTTTGTAATATCATGAGTTTTGATGTTAATAATAGTAATTATTATTATTTGATGTTGAAGAGTAGGCTTTTGTTTAAAATCATAAGATTTTTCTTCATATGCAAGTTTTCATTTAATCAGAGATCATTGAGCTATCATTCAATGTCCTTCATGTTGCTTATATATATATATATATATAACATGAATATTTCTTACCGGTGATCTTACTCTGTTTCAAGACAAACATAGCCTCAACAAGAAATTCTAGAGATCATAGTTAACAATACCTCCTAATTAAGCATTTTATAAACCTTTTCATAACCCATTTCTGATATGTACTAAATTTAGCCTTCCATTAAAGCCCTAAATTTGTTCAAATAGAGGTAGGGTTATGATCGTTCATTAGTCCATGTTAGTGTCAAGTATACTTAATATATGCATAATCTGTTCCTTTAGTTTTGTAATTACAAGAACTTAGCTTAGAAAATTGAATCAATAATGATATTCGCGAACCTCTACATGATATCATAGGGTAGTTTTGGGTCATATGTCATTACAGGAAATAGATTAAATATATAATTTCATGATTCTGGAGTTGAAGTCATAGAAAGACTCCAAAAAATTTTCATATAGTCATTTACAAACCTCTTTTAGTACATGAACTCAATTATTTGGTTTGAAATCACTTCTAATTAGGTTTTGTGTAACTTTAATAAATGTTGAGCTAGGAAAATCCCAATATGTCTGGGAAAAAAATATTTGATGAATGAAATTTTAATAAGAATATTACCTCTACCCTGATGTTAGTTCATGCTATTAAAAACTGACCTAAAACATATAATGTCGGGCATACTAGAAATCATTAATCATGTGTATTGATAAAATATAATTTGATGCAATAGTTATATATTTACCTACTCACCAACATTCAAGAATGAATTTGTTATGAAATTCAAAGGAACGATTAATGGGACAAAGTCTGCAATTTTTCCTCCCAACCATTGGCAGTATGACATAAGTGTCATCAAGCAACTGTCACCCTCGATATTGACAGTCCCAATGACCAAAAAACTAAAAAATGTCATGGATTCGAGAGGTATAACACACCTCCACCCTTTTGGTTTAGAGAACATTATTTTACAGGCTAGTCCACAGTTTCCATAGGTAAGACACCTTGACCCACCAACCAAAGAGGGAATCGAGAGGTGAGAGCCTCCACCCTCTCTTAATTCAGGTGAGTCTAGGAATTACACAGGTAATAACATCCATCTGTAGCAAAAAATGGATTCTAGAGGTGAGAACCTACACCCTCACTTAGTTCAAGATTTAGATATCAAATTTTCATTTTAGTATTATTTACACAACATGGCTATTTAATCAGGACAAGGGAGCCAAATTTTATACTGCTATTTAATTTGAAAACCATAAAGGATAACCTCAAAAAATTATACACAAAAATAAGCTTGGTTGCAAGAACTCACTAGGATAAAATAGTTGGTTTAAGTCCTCAATTCTTCATAGTTTGTGAGTCTTTCTTGTCCTAGTTACTGTATGATGCACATAACCAAGTTCATTTCGCTATTATCCACTCCTGGTGTTTCCCTTCGAATTCCTCTACCCACATTCAATATTTATATTCCTTCTTCTACTATTTGGTTTTGTTTTCAAATTAGTTAGGGCTCTTTGCAGTTGGTTAGAGCCTTGCCTCACCTACCTTAACTGTCACTTAAATCAGTTTTATTTCATTTACACATTTTTTTTGTAATGTGTTGATAACGACCATTATAGGTGTATGTGCGAGTTTCATAATAACATTGATGCTACTCACACACACACACACACACACACACACACACACATATATATATATATTTCTAAATAAATTTATAATAATTTCATAGGTTTATGTGTCATATATTAATGTCACTCACACATGTAATTAAAATTATGAATTTTAGTATGTTTGCAATATTCGCATAAGTAATCACAATTATGAATTTAATCATGAAATATTCACACCACTGTAAGAAATAGCAAGAATGAACATAATTTATTCTATTATAATATAACCATGAAACATTTTTTGTAACCACACAAGCGTAAAATGATAAGAAAAATGCTTATATATATGCAAAATGAGTAGGGTCATTACAATCCCCCCCCCTAATAGGGAACATCGTCCTTGGTGTTTTATGACAAAATATACTAAAGAAAAACGATATAAGTTAGACATATAATTTATGGAGCTTTATGTACACATCTCTATAAAATATTTACAATATTATTCATTTTTACTCAAACAAGAACGGATATGTTTCCTAAATTTGATCAATAATTTCCCATGTGGCCTCCACGGATCCAAAGTGTTTCCACTGCACTTTATCCTGCTCTATTTCTCAATTATGGAGTGTAATTCTCTCCACTCTAGGATGCACAATGGTTCAGGTTGGAACCACCCCTTCGGTTCCACTTGTAGAATATACTAATCAATGACATGATTATGATCCGACACTATCTTTTAAGTAAGGATACATGGAAAACATCATGATTTTTTGCTAATGGTGGTAGGGCCAGTCTGTAGTCCAATAGTCTAATTCTTTACACCACCTAAAAAGGTCCACAAAATCGTGGTGTTATCTTGGCACATGACCCAATACCCAAGGATATTTTCTTGGGTTTAATGTGAAAATATACATGCTCCCCAAATTGGAACTCCTTATGCACTCTATGTTGGTCTGCATAACTCTTTTGTCAGCCTTGCGTTGCCTTTAGATTTTTTTTTTATGGTCTACACTTCATGTTCTAGTTCTCTCAACATTTCAAGCCCAATTTGGACCCTATTCACAGGATATCTCCAACTAATAGGAGTGTTGCAACTAATCCTATATATTGTTGGCAATATGATGCAGAGTGTTGTCCTTGATGGCAACCCACTGAATGAAGATGAAGACATACGACTGTTGACATGTGTTGTCCTTGATGGCAATCTACTTGATGAAGTTGTGCTTGATAGAATATGTTCTTGATGGAGTAAATCTGATGTATCTACAGTGTGTACAGAAGGCATTGAAGAAAGGATTTCAGCATGTGCTAAATCTTGATGAAAAGAGTATGTCTCTAGGCATACGCGGATTTGCCTAGGGGAAGTCACGTATGCACGCGGGTATCAACGTTCCAAGTCGCGTATGGGCAAAAGCGCTCTTAAAATGCAAAACCAGGGGTAACCACCATGGTATTGACCCATTGTATTGGGTAATGATTCGTCTAAATGACCTCGTCTAGGAATACCATCGGAAGTAATGTGGTTTTGGCTCATGGTATTCAAAATTGGGTAAACCTATATAAGGAGAATAATTTCATTGTGCAAAGCATGAGTGTGGGTGCAAGATGTCTGAGCTTGAATAAATACTTCTCTCTGGAGTATATCTGAGTGGAAAGGGTTACAGTTGAATGAAAGATCTGAATGTATGATGCACTGATGAAGAAGGGGATCTAGATCTATATTGTACTTGTATTTGCTAGATTTGTTCATGGAAGGCTTAGATCTGAAATGAGGCGAACATCTGTCAGAGGCAAAAGGGTAAATCAGAACTGAATATCTGATCTGAAGAAGTATGCTGCTCTATAATAGTTGAAGATCTATAAGCTAGTTCGCCGCAGAGGAAGCGCGTACATACGCAGCTTCGCTGAAGAGAAAGCGCGTATGCGCAATAAAATTGGCTCTATAATTTGTACTGAAGTATACGCGGGTTTGTGTAAAAGAAAGCGCGTATATATGCGACATCAGTGAAGAGAAAGCGCGTATGCAAACTAGGGTTTGCTGAAGCATGGGGTATGAAACATCTGATCTGTTCTGCTGTATTACTGCTATCTGATCCGTGTTGTTTGAATTGGTAAGTATCTGTTGGTGATGTATGTTTGAGATTAAAAGTATGTAATGGGTCCAGTCTGAAAATATGATGAAACGTGGCTTGCAAGTGGTGTCCTAGTGGAAGCTTTGGATCCAGTGTGAAAATTGATGAAACGTGGTCCATATTGGTGCTGAGGGTTGTAGCCTTCAGTCAGGGGGTCGTAGCTCCCTTCCAGGAGAGGCTGGTAAACGAGTCAGGGGGTTGGAGCTCCCTTCCAGGAGAGGCTGGTAAACGAGCGCAGGTGGGTGCCTGCATGCTGGTAGAAGTCTGCACCAGCACATATGTTGTAAAATGTTTTCTCTATAATAAAAGATTGAAGGCTGAGCAACGGCAGCGGTGGTTTTCTCCCGACTTGGGTTTCCACCTAAAAAATCCTGGTGTTCATGTGTGATGCTTTGTGTGATGGTTTACTCTGCTCTTACTGTTCATGTTTACTGTTTATTAAACATATGATGAATGAATGATGGAATGATTTAAGAGAAGATCTAATAACATAATTAGATATCTGTGTATACGCGAGTTGCATAAAGGGTATCCGCGTATATACGCGAGTCTGGTTCAGAAAAGTAGCGTATGGGTTTTAAGGAATGAAAAAGTAAAAAGTTTTGAATATGCAATAAATACTGATTCACCCCCCCCCCCTCTCAGTATTTTTCCCAACAATTGGTATCAGAGGAGGTCCTTCTGCAGAAGCTTGATCGCTTGAAGGAGATCCGTCGCAATGGGAAGTCAAGAAGGAGTGATGTCTATAAAGCCACCTCTATTCAATGGAAGCAATTTGATATTCTGGAAGGTACGAACAAAAGCATATCTGCAAAGTCTTGGTGCAGATGTATGGGCAATCGTGGAAGAAGGTTATCAATACACGGCAAGTATTCCTACTGATGCTGCTGAAAGAAAGAAGTATGAAATCAATGCCAAAGCAGTGAATGTCTTATTAGGAAGCATGTCTGAATCAGAATTTGCTAAAGTGATGCAGCTACATTCAGCAAAAGAGATATGGGACAAAATCATTCTAAGTTATGAAGGAGATACAAAGGTAAAAAATGCAAAACTCCAAACTCTTAGAATCGAATATGAAAATTTGAAGATGCATAGTGATGAAAATGTTGCCAGTTTCTTTCTTCGTCTAGATGATATTGTAAATAGGATGAGAAATTTGGGTAAAACCATAACCGATACTACTCTGGTGGAAAAAGTCTTAAGATCCTTGACTTCAAAATTTGACTCTAAAGTGTCAGCTATTGAAGAAAGGCAAGATTTGCCAACTCTTACTATTGTTCAATTACATGGTATTCTGACTGCTTTTGAAATGAGGCAAGGAGGCCCTTCTCAAATCAAAGACGCTGCTTTTAAGGCATCAGCAAAAGGAAAAGAAAAGGAAGTTGTCAAAGAATCTAGCTATATATCTGAAGAAGAAGAAGAAGAAAATTTTGTGAGAAGACTGCAACTAGGTACCGGAAAGTTCAAAGGTAAGCTTCCTTTCAAATGTTTCAATTGTGGAAGAGTTGGTCATTATGCTGCAAAGTGTCCTTATAAAGAAACTTCGGCTAAAGGAAAAGAAGTAGCAAGAAGGAATAAGAATCAATCTAGCACAAGAAAAAGTTATTATACTAATGAAGACAGTGATGGATCATCTAATAGTGAGGAAGAATGTGAAGAAGACTTTAGACTTCTCATGGCTTTTGAACAAAGAGAAGAAAAGGATACTTTTGTGGATGCTCTAGAGGAAAATGATTTTCTTGAAGAAAAAAATCAACTCAAAGTAAGCCTAGAAGAAAAGAACATAATCATAGAGACTCTTGAAAATCAGCTTGAAGCCAAAGAAAAACGCAATGAGGAATTGGAGTGTGAAGTAGTAAGTCTAAGGAAACATAATGAGAAAGTGAAGACTCTCAATCTTAGATTTACTAAAGGTTCAGAAACCTTAGATGAGATTATCAAGACACAACGGTCTCCTCTTATAAAAACAGGTCTTGAATATACTGGGGAATCTTCCCAGACTTCAGCACCAAATTATCTGAAAGCAGTCACAACTGGTTCTCTTCACTCAGCCACTCAACAAGGGAACAAAGGATCTTTACAGGTAAAGCATGATCATCTCAAATCAAGGATCACTAACAGGGAGATCCCTCAAAGAAGCAACAACCAACAGGTAAATTCAAATAGAATATTTCATGATCGCAGAAATTTCTACTTCAATGGACAATTATTCTCATGTCACAATTTTGGTCATAAAGTTGTTCAATGTGTTGCATATAAAACCATCATGACAAGAGAAGCAAGAAAGAAAAGGATGAATATTGAACCAAAGAAGAACACCTATAACAACTTTTCTCCTCTTCAAAATGAAGTTGAATGTACTTATTGCAATAACTTTTGTCATGAAGAATCTGAATGCAGGAGCAAGGTCCAGCCAAAAGAACATGTTCCCTCAAGCTCTAAAGTATGGAAAAAGAAAGAAATACAGGTTGAAAATTGTGGGATAGCATTATTTTCAGAAGGTGAAGAAAATCAATGGTACATTGATAGTGGGTGCTCAAGACACATGAAAGGTGACAAAAGAAAACTTCTTACATATAATGCTCTAGAAAAGGAAAAGAAAGTTACATTTGGAAATGATACTCCTGCTGTAATTAAAGGAAAAGGGTCAGTATTTCTAAAAGAAAAGGTGAAGGCTAATGATGTCATGTATGTGGATGGATTAAGACATAACTTGTTAAGTGTAAGTCAAATGTGTGATCAAGGAACAGAAGTGGTCTTTAGTTCAAAGGAATGTGTGGTTCGTGATCTTGATACAGGTAAAATCATTATAAAAGGAAAAAGAAATCCTAGCAACCTGTATGTACTAAACAGCATAGATCAATGTTACTTGAGCAAGTCTTCAGAAAATTGGCTATGGCATAGAAGGCTGGGGCATCTGAGCTTCTCTCAAATCAACAAAGCAATCAGACTTCAAGCTGTTCATGGTCTTCCCAATATTAATCTACCAGAAAGTATCATATGCAAATCTTGTCAATTCGGCAAGCAGACCAGAGTACGATTTAATGCCAAAGAAGGATCATCAAGTGAGCCTCTTGAACTCGTTCATATTGACATATGTGGACCTATGAGGAAACATTCACCACGTGGGGAAGAATACTATATCTTATTTATTGATGATTACTCTAGAATGTGTTGGATCGGGCTCATTAAACACAAAGATGAAGCATTTGAAAAATTTCAGATCTTCAAAGCTTTAGTTGAAAATGAATTAGATCTAAAAATCAAGTGTCTTAGATCTGATCGAGGAGGAGAATAAACATCAAATGAATTCTTTGAATTTTGTGAACAACATGGCATAAAAAGACAATTCTCTGTAGCAGGTACTCCACAACAAAATGGCATAGCAGAAAGAATGAATAGAACAATTCAACAAATGGCTAGAGCTATGCTCAATGATTCTAGAACTCCTGACATGTTCTGGGGAGAAGCATCACATACAGCAGCTAACATTCTCAACAAGGCTCATGTTCGGGTAAATAGTGACAAAACTCCATATGAACTCTGGTATGGTAATTCTCCATCTGTGAAGCATTTTAGAGTTTTTGGAAGTAAATGATTTATCAAAAATAATGATGAAAATCTTGGCAAGTTTGAACCTAGATCAGATGAAGGGATATTTCTTGGTTACTCATCTTCAAGCAAAGCATACAAATGTTACAATAAAAGGCTTCGAAATATTGTTGAATGTATTGATGTTGTTATTGATGAGTCTCCTGCAGCTCCTAAAGAAGAAAAATAAACAACAAAAGAAGATGATGGTGACCTATGTCCTTCTACATCAAATGATATAGACAATGGATCCAATGAAGAACCTGAAGATGATCTATCTGAAAAATCTCCATCCAGATATGTGCAAAAGAATCATCCTGAATCTCAAATTTTGGGTGACAAGGAATCAGGTGTACGAACAAGGAGAACTCTTGTGGGATCTTCTAATCATCTGGCACTTCTATCCACAATTGAACCACACAATGTCAATCAAGCTAGAAAAGATGAATTTTGGAGGCAAGCCATGAATGAAGAGCTTGATCAAATTGAAAAGAATAACACTTGGGAATTGGTACCAAGACCACATGATAAAAATGTCATTGGAACTAAATGGATTTTCAAGAACAAGTTAAATGAGAATGGGGATGTTGTAAGAAACAAAGCTAGATTGGTCTGCAAAGGGTATACTCAACAAGAAGGTATAGACTTTGAAGAAACTTTTGCTCCTATAGCTAGACTTGAAACCATAAGAATGTTTCTTGCTTTTTCAAGTTATCAAGAAATCAAAGTCTATCAAATGGATGTTAAATCTGCTTTTCTTAATGGTGATCTAGAAGAAGAAGTATATATAGAACAACCGGAAGGATTCATTTTGGGAAATGATGCAAATCTTGTTTGTAGACTTAAAAAGGCTCTATATGGTCTCAAACAAGCTCCAAGGGCTTGGTATTATCATCTTGACAAATATCTTCATCAACAAGGATTTACAAAGGGGTCTGCTAATAGCAACTTATACACAAAAGTTGAAAATGATAAACTATTGATTATAGTTGTATATGTTGATGGTATCATTTTTGGGAGTAATGAAGAATCTTTGAGTCAAAAATTTGCTTCTGTCATGCAGCAAGAATTTGAAATGTCCTTACTTGGAGAACTAACATTCTTTCTTGGCTTACAAGTGCATCAAACTACAGATGGTATATTCCTATCACAAGCAAAATATCTTAAGAAAATTCTGAAGAAGTATGGCATGGAAGAATGCAAACCTGTAAGTACACCAATGATAACCGGATGCAATCTCAGTTCTCATGATGATTCTCCCACGGTGAATCAACTAGAATACAGACAATGATAGGAATTCTACTTTATCTCACTGGAACTAGACCAGACATTATGCATGCAGTTGGGATTGTTGGACGATTCCAAGCTAATCCAAAAGAGTCTCACCTTCAGGCTGTTAAAAGGATTTTCAAATATCTTCAAGGAACTCAAGACCTTGGTCTATGGTATCCAAAGAATGTTGATCTTACTCTTCATGCTTACACTGATGCAGATTGGGCTGGAAGTGTTGATGATCGGAAAAGCACTAGTGGTGGTGCATTCTATATGGGACCCCGGTTAGTATCTTGGTTCATCAAGAAGCAAAATTCTATTGCCTTATCTACAGCAGAAGCAGAATATGTGGCTGCCGCATCTTGTTGCACTCAACTCCTTTGGATGATGCAAACCTTACAAGATTTTCAAATCAAATGTACACCTCCTATCCCCATTAAGTGTGAAAATACAAGTGCCATCAATATTTCAAAGAATCCTGTTATGCATTCGAAGACCAAGCGCATTCCCATCAAGTATCACTTCTTACGTGAACAAGTGCTTGAGCAAAAGGTGAAGTTGGAGTATGTTCCCTCCAAAGAACAAGTTGCTGATATCTTTACCAAACCTCTACCCAGGGAAGCATTCGAGTATCTAAGACAGAAGCTGGGAGTGTTCTCTACCAGTCAAAAGAACAAATCTGCATAAATATAGAAGATGGTATTGGATACGCGGGTTTCCTGAAACACAGTCGCGTATATACGCGAGTTCATGCACAGAAAACCGCGTATGTCTGATTGCTGACAATTTTTCTGTTTGGAGTCAGCTCTCTTCAGCACAGCTGCAGTGCTACTTGATATCTCTGATACTGTTTGGTATCTTTGGTGGAGTTCCAGTTCTCATAATTCTTTCTCTAATGTTTTTGATAAAGATTCCTTGATGATTTGTTGGTAAAAGTGTTCAGGATGCACAAACTAAGGGGGAGCCTTAGTCATATGAAAAGGATGCTTGGATGCACAACAGTGGGGGCATTAGCTTTCATTGAAAGACAATGCAGAATGCTATATTATGATGGTTCTGAAATATGTTTTTTTTCTTGAGGACTTTCTGGTGTTGGTTATGAAAAGTCATTTTTGTATTTTGACGAAAAGGTCATGTTGAGACCCATGATGTAAATTTGTAATATTCAGTCATGTAAGGACTTATCAAAGTTGTAAACCCACTTGGTTGGGTAGCTGAGTCATTTTCTGTAAACCCACTTGGTTGGGTACTTGAGTCTCTTATGTAAATCCACATGGTTGGATATTTGATGTAAGTATGAGTCTTTGGTGATAGGAAGTTCATAGAGTCATGTACCTCATTGGAATTTTTTTTTGAAGATTCAGCATGAACTCAGGGGGAGCTTGGTCACTTCTGTATATATCAGATCTGCAGAATGCTTCTTCCACTTGAGGAGAAAAGGGGGAGAGTATGTTGGATTTTGATCAGCCCTTTGCCCTTGATGTCAAAGGGGGAGAGTGACATGGTGTTTGAATGGTGTCATTGTATTCTTAATGTACCTATCGGTTGTGGTAACCAAACACCATCGTGGTTGCCATCAAGTCCAAAGGGGGAGATTGTTGGCAATATGATGTAGAGTGTTGTCCTTGATGGAAACCCACTGAATGAAGATGAAGACATACGAATGTTGACATGTGTTGTCCTTGATGGAAATCTACTTGATGAAGTTGTGCTTGATAGAATATGTTCTTGATGGAGTAAATCTGATGTATCTACAGTGTGTACAGAAGGCATTGAAGAAAGGATTTCAGCATGTGCTAAATCTTGATGAAAAGAGTATGTCTCTAGGCATACGCGGATTTGCCTAAAGGAAAGTCACAGATAATGCCGGAATCAACGTGCTGTTGCATGGGAAAAAGCGCTAAAATGCAAAATCAGGGTAACCACTCATGGTATTGACCCATTGTATTGGGTAATGATTGTCTAAAAGACACCGTCCAGGAATACCACTTCCAAGTAATGTGGACAGTCAAGGTATTGAAATTGGGTAAACCTATATAAGGAGAAGAATTTCATTGTGCAAAGTATGAGTGTGGGAGCAAGATATGAGCTTGAATGAATACTTCTCTCGTGGGAAGTATATCCAGAGCAAAGGGTAAAGGCTTGATGATAGATCCGAATCTATGATGCACCTATGAAGAAATGAAGAAGGGGATCTAGATTCGAAATGTACTTGTATTTGCTAGATTTGTTTATGGAATGATTAGATCTGAGATGAGGCGAACATCTGTCTGAAGTAAAGGGTAAAAATCTGTGTGATGTATCTGTTCTGAAGAATTGCAATGACCTAAATGCCTGAAGAACCATACGCTTGTTTTCCGTAGAGGAAGCGCGTATATACGCGGCTTCGCCGAAGAGAAAGCGCGTATGCGCAATGAAATTAGATCTGTAATATGTACAGAAGTATACGCTGGTTTATGTGAATGGAAGCACGTATATACGCGACATCAGTGAAAGGAAAGCACGTATGCAAACTAGGGTTTGCTGAAGTCTGTGGTAAGAAATATCTGATCTGTTCTGCTGGTTTACTAATATCTGTCAGTGAGTTATATGTATCAGTTTCATGTTTGACTGTGCTTAAATGTATGGAGTGGGTCCAGTCTGAATATATGATGAAACGAGGCCTGCAATTTGTTCTCTATTGAAGTTGTTTGGATCCAGTGTGAAAATTGATGAAACGTGGTCCATAGAGGTGCTGAGGGTTGTAGCCTTCGCCGTGGGTTGTAGCTCCTTCCGTGAGGCTGGTAAACGAGAGTGTGGGGTCGTAGCTCCCTTCCGCAGAGAGGCTGGTAAACCAGGCCGGGGGTTGGAAGCTCCCTCAGAGAGGCCGGTAAACGAGCGCATGTGGGTGCTCGCGTGGCTGCAGGAGTCGCACCCTGAAGACATATGTTGTAAGAAGTTTTTCTCTATAATAAAATATTGAAGGCTGAGACAACGGCAGCGGTGGTTTTCTCCCGACTTGGGTTTCCACCTAAAAATCATGGTGTTCATATGTGATGCTTTTGTGTGATGTTTCATTCTGTTATTACTGCACATGTCTACTGCTATATAAACATCTGATGAATGAATACATGCAAGTATATTAGTAAAGAATTGATTGTTTATTAATATCTCTGTGCATATGCGAGTTTCATAAAGGGTATCCGCGTATATACGCGATTCTGTATCAGGAAAGTAGCGTATGGGTTTTAGAAGCAAGAAAAGTAAAAGTTTTGAATATGAAGTAAATACTGATTCACCCCCCCTCTCGCATTTTTCCCAACACATCCTGGACTAGTAGCTCCTAATGACAAACTGATCAACTTGGAGGAGTACTGTAAAAATATTTACACCATTTCAATTGACAAAGCAAAGTTTTCATGGATTAAAGGCCACATGATAGGGAAAGATTTTCTAGAAGCTTTAGATTTTGATTTGAGAATAAAACATGAAATCAAACATCTCTTCATCAACAAGCATACTTTTGAAAGATACACAAAGGTAGATGAAGTTTTCAAAAAACTGGTAAATCTTGAAATTCCAAGTGAGGAAATATGGGATCACTTATGTGATACCATCGAGTAACTTTTTGTCCCCAACAATATGCCAGCACAAAAACAATGTTTGGGCCACATCATCAACTGTTTCCTCAAATACAGCGCTAGATCACTCAACAGTTTTGATTTCCTATTATTTGATACTATTTGTGTAATGAGTTTTAGATACTTATAAGTGATAGAAACTAGTATAAATAAATCTCCATTCGAGTTATTAAGCGTTTCACCATTGGACGAGCATTTGTAAGAAAACATGTATGAGCTTTAGTCATTGATGATAATAAAAGGATTCTGGATTTATTTCAATCAGTTTGTTCCCTTGTGAGTTTTTCCAGTATTCATTTCACTTTGTTTTCTGCATATATTTGATGTTTATGAAGATAATTAGGTAATAACAGGCTGTGTTTCAGTCTATCTTAAATCCGATGAAGTTATAATCCATTTTAGAGAATGAATTATTGAACTATATGTTTTTATAAGTACCTCTATATCAATTAATTGTGAGTAATCTTCATAAAATTGAATATGTTTTTTTAAGTTTGACAATATTTCACACTTAGGATAAATTAAAAATTCAACCTAAATATTTAACTGATCGTACTTTCTTACAGTTTCTGCCTTCACATATGCAATGTTAAATCATTCTTTGAAGTAAAGAAACAACCCTTTTCTTAATAGTTAATATTATCAAAATTTTAAATACATATGTTTGCAATTTCTTAATACATTGGTCATCCAAAAACCAAATTTAAAACAAACAAAACATTATAGATGCTCTGGCATGAATAATTGACCTAGAATTATCTCAGAGGACAACATCAGACTGGCGTCGTTGCCGGGGATACGAAATTTGATCCATTTTCCTGGGACAACGATATTGCTATTCCTTTAAGGGTGAATAAAGGTCAAGTAAGGTAAAAATATTTCACTTAGCGACTTCACAGAACCCAAAGCTGGCTCCTTCAAGACATACCAGGTCTCACTCTGATTTTGAGATTGTTTTACCTTTGTCAGATCTATAGACACTGGTAAGACAAGCCTCTTCAGGAAGAATACTTCAAACCCCTTTTTCTTATGTTCCTCCCCAATAGGAGGCCACCTCAATTCCTGATCATTTTACATCTAGACCTATTCCGTTAAATTTAGAAGATCTACCACCTAGGGTGCATGAATTGATATCTAAAGGAGTTGATTTCCAATATTCTCTTTTAGTTCATTCATTAGAATCTTATCAAGTACCTACATTCCCTTATGAATCTCCTACATCCGAATAGGAATTAATGATTTACACTTACCTGAATTCAAACCTACTAATTTCATTTCTCCCACCTATTATTATTTTCCATCTACTTTTGCTCAACCAGAAGATCTCTTCTCCTTATATTCAAACCCTTTATTTGAACATAAAGAAGGAGAAAAAGAGGTCCAAAAGTTGGTTATTCATACACCTTTGAGATCTGTAAGAAGACCTTCAACTTTACTTCTTCCACCACCTTATTTTACCACTCCACCTTCACCTCCTTCTTCCACAACTTCATCTTCTACATCTACTTCATCATCTTCTACAACCACCACCTTAGAGTCTTCTTCATCTTCATCACAAGGTATGGCTAGTTTTAGGCCTGTTGTTCAAGCAAGATATGATGCTTTACTACTTCCAAACATATTGAATTATTTTCCTGCTAGATACTTGAAACATATTCCAAGGTATAATGGAGAGTATGGTTTATCTGCTAAATATCATTTAGGAGAATTCTTAGACTTTGTTGACAATATGAATATAGAACATGAAAATGTATATATGAGATTATTTGTGAAATATTTAGAAGGAAATGTTTGAATCTGGTTTAGACAATTGACGGTAAACGCCATTCGAACTTGGGAATAATTAACAACTATTTTTAAGAATCAATGGGGTGTTAAAAAGGATCTTGTCTATTTCCTAGTAGAACTCGAAGAAATTATGAGAAAGTATGGTGAACAAGTATTTGATTTCATTAAAATATTTAACAAAATTTATCATAAGATGCCCACTGACTATAAACCATTAGTAGCAGCATCAAAGTTTAGGTTTTATAAAGCCTTTGAATATGATTTTTCAATCATCCTAAGGGAAAGAAATTCTCATACCTTAGAATACATGGAAACAAATGCAATTGAAGTTGAAGTTAACAGATCTTCTTCAGCTAAGCTTAAATACAAATCTGAAAAGGCTCAAAGAAAAATGAAAGTTAATCAGGAAGCTTCTTCTTCTTCTTCCAAATCCAAAAACAAAGATAAAAAAATAGAGGAGATTACATAAGTACTTATGAACCTTTCAAATCTTACTTCTAAGATTGAAACACAACAAAGAACAATCGAGCAAACTATTGCTAGACCTCAAACACAAACTCAATCTCAATTTAAGAAAGCTTCTCAACTACAAATTCTTCAAAGACCTAGTAATGATCAACAAATACCAAATCCTTTGTTGATTGATGATCAACAACTTGATGATAATATTCTTTCAATCATAGAAGATAGTAAAAACCTTGAAAATACATATGTTCAAACTGCTATCGTCCCTATCCCTCAAATTAAAATATCCCAAGAGGATCAAGAAAATTCTCAAGTGTCTAAATATCAAGCCTTCTCAGAATGCTTAATTTCTGAACTTAACAGGAGGTATGATTTAAGACCAATGGCAGGTCCTTGAAGGCCTCCCAAAAATCCTGTTATAATTGAACCACAGATAAAATCTGTTGAAACTCAAATAACAACCATTCAACCTTTAAATCAACCAATTGATACTACTTCAATTGATAGAACTGTTTTGACTGCTTTTAATGTTGAAAATGTGTTAGAGAGATTCAAAATTCACATTCCATTATCAGAACTTTCAAAGAACCCTGGATACAAAAATTAAGTCAGAAAATGGGTTCAAAACTCAAGTGTGGATGTTGAACGGGATGTAATTAGTGTACAATATGAAAAAACCTCAGTAGTATTTATTCCAAGCTCTGACATGTTTGATGAAACAGTGCCACCACTTTATGTTATCTTTAAAGCACATAATATTTTGGAGCCTCGCATAAGATTATGCCAAAGGTTATTATGGACCAGTTAAATTAGGAAATCACTCGAGCTTACCATGACCTATATACCTTCGATTTTAAAAGGGTACCATGTCTAGGACTCATAAAAGACTTAGTGGTAACCTTAGCTCAAATACCTATGAAAAGTGTAGTTTTGGATATTGTTGTCACTGATATCCCTCCTAAGTTTGGAATGCTTCTTTCAAGGTCCTGTTGTACTAAGTTAGGATGGAGTCTTTAGATGTATATGTATTTTTCTACAATTCTTGTATATGGGGGAGAAAACTTTAGTTTATATAGAGAGTTTAGATTCATTCATACTATTTTTACAGAAGATCAAGTTAGAAATAATCGTATATATGCAGTTGACCAAGATTTTGGTTGTTTACAATTATCTTCAAATAATTTGCAAAATTCTCAGCTTAAAATTGAAGATGTTGTAGAAACCCCAAAAGTTATCCAAATTGATATTTGGAAACTATAATTTGATGGATCATGTTCTAAAGATGGAGCTGGAGCTGGTGTTGTTTTAATTTCACCAGAAAAAGAAAACATAACCCAATCCTGCAAGCTAGATTTTGATGTTACTAATAATGTTGCAGAGTATGAAGCTTTTTTTCGAGGTTTAGAGCTAGCTAGAAGTCTTAAAGTGTTGAATCTAAGTGTTTTCAGTTATTCTGAACTCATAGTTAGACAAGTTAGGAATCTTTTCCAAAAAAATCATCCTAGGCTTAGGTCTTATGCAAATGAGGCTTGGGATTTAGTGGAAAATTTCTTTCATGCATTTAATATTACTATTATCCTTAGAAAAAAGAACATTCATGTTGACTCCCTAGCTGTTTATGTTATTTCATTTAAAATTCCATACCAAATGTAAGTGCAATATCAGATTCAAGTAAAATATAGGCCATCTATTCCCAAAAATCTAAAATACTGACAAATATTTGAAGATGGTGAACAACTTAAATATTTTCTACATGTCATTGATGAATTCTCTGTTTTACAAATTGAAGAAGATCAATTAGACATGAATTAACTTAATAAAGAAAATGAAACCTCTTATTTAAATTAAAATATGGTTGACCATAATATCATTCAATTATCAAATAATTTTATTCCTAAGGTTCTAGTCCCTCTAGAGAAGTTATTTGACCATAATCATGTTCCCAAGAATCCACTGTCAAATTCACCTAAAGAGGATATTGAAGAGTCTAACATTGAAACAAATGAAGATATTAAGAGCATTAAAATTTGTGCATCTCTACCTCAGGAAGTAAAAACTGAATATATGAAACTTCTTAAAAATTATAAGGATGTTTTTGCTTGGTCTTATGCTAAATTGAAAACTTATGATACATCTCTCATAGAGCATAAAATTCCATTGAAACCTAAAGCAAAACCTTATAAGAAAAAATTAAGGAGAGCCAATCCAATCTTGCTCTCTACTATAGAGAAAGAACTTAAGAAGTTACTTGATGCTCAGATCATAGTTCCATTAAGATACTCAGATTGGGTAGCTAATTTAGTTCATGTTAGGAATACGAATGGGGAAATAAGACTTTGTGTAGACTTTAGAAACTTAAACAAGTCATCCTTAAAAGACAACTACCCACTACCCAAAATGTATCAGTTTCTTCAAAAAGTTTCAGGTGCAAATAGATTTTCAATGCTTGATGGTTTCTATAGATATAACCAGAAAATGGTGAGTCCAGAAGATAGAGAAAAGACTACTTTTACCACTCCTTGGGGTACATTTGTGTATGCTAGGATGCCCTTTGGATTAAAAAATGCTGGAGAAACATTTCAAAGAGCTATGGACTTAGCTTGTGTGGGTAAGATCGCAAAATTTGTTGTTATATATCTTGATGACCTTACTACCTTTTCTAACTCATATCAAAAACATTAAAACACTTGATGAAAATTTTTGATAGGTGTAGAACATTCGAGATATCATTCAACCCCAAGAAGTCTTTTTTTGATATCATAGAAGGAAAATTTCTCGGTCATATCATTTCAAAGGAAGGAGTGGTGATCGATCCTAAGAGATTATCAACAATGCAAGCACTTTCATTTCCCAGGAAAAAGAAGGAGATCCAAGAATTTCTTGGAAAGATTAACTTCTTGAGGAGATTCATTCCTAACTATGCTGAAATAGTTAAGGATATCGTTGATATTATTAAGAAGAATCATGAAGTTAAATGGACCATACCTACTAGATATGCTTCTGATCAGATTAAAAATGCCATCTCTGAAGCTCCAACTTTAGCTAGCCCTAATTATTCTGAACACTTTAGCATATTTTCCTTTTCCTCTGAGACCACTTTAGCTGTTGTCCTTTTACAAAAAAATGAAGATGGTGATGATCAACCTATAGAATTTTTCAGTAAAGTCATGAGAGATGCAGAAATTAAGTATGAAATTATTGAAAAACAAGCTTACTCCCTAGTAGAAGCTTTAAATTCCTTTAGAATATATGTCCTCCACACAACCATTACTGCTTACGTTCCCAACAGTGTTGTAAACACTTTCCGCACTCAACGAAACACTTATGGAAGAAGAGGAATATGGATCACCCAAAACCTCAAATTTTATCTTAGTATCAAAACCACTAAGTTAGTAAAACGTAAAGGTTTCACTAAATTGTTAGCTAAATCTAATTGTAAAGTTCTCGGGGTAAATTATGTTTCTAAAATTTCAAAGAAGAATACACAAGAACCTTCTCCCCAATCTCAAGGGGAGAATCCAAAATAACCTTATCTAAATACAGAAGGGGAGAATCCACAAGAACCTTCCCAAGATTCAAAAGGAAAGAACACACAAGAACCTTCATCTTCAAATCAATTAGTCCTAGTTCATATTGATGAACAATTCTTGTTGTCAGATTAGTATTCTGATATTGTACATTTTCTTATTAACTTTGAGTGTCCTGGACAATTTTCAAGACATCAATGTAAGACACTTAAGTTAAAAGTTGTAAAGTAGTGTATCATAAATGAAAACTTATATTAGAAGGATCCACTCAATATCCTTTTTCTTTGCTTGGCAGAAAGTGAAATAGAAGGAATTATTGAGAAATTTCATGCAAGTATATGTGGTTGACACTATGCTCAGAGAGCCACAACATATAAAATACTGAGAGCAGGATTCTATTAGCCTAATATGTTTTCACAAGTAGGAGCAAAGGTTAGAAGCTACATTCCATGTCAAATGTTTGCTCGAAAGTAAAAACTTGCAGCACTTCCTTTGGTTCCAGTATTAGTTTTAGCACCCTTCTTACAGTGGGGATTTGATTTCATAGGGGAAATTCATCTAACATCAAGCAATCAACACAGATGTATACTAACTACAACAGACTACTTCACAAAATGGGTAGAGGAAATTCCAGTTAGAAATGCCACAGACACTCTAGTGATCAAATTCATTGAAGAAAACATTTTGTCCAGATTTGGATGCCCTCAGCAGATAGTAACTGATAATGCAATAGTATTTAGTAGTGTGAAAATGATTGAGTTTTGTCAAAAGTATCAAATATTATTACATCATTCTACTCCTTATTATCCACAAGGAAATGGTCTTACATAGTCATCAAATAAGAGCCCGGTCAAGGTAATTAAGAAGACTTTAGAAGATCATAAGAAGAATTGGGGCAGTCACCTCATCTATGAAGTTTGGGCTAACAGGATATATCCAAAAATATCTACAGGAAAATCTCCATTTCAGGTGATTTATGGTAAAGAAGCCATTTTTCGTACTAATCTAGCTTTCCCTGTTTTGAAGTGTTTACAAGGAGTTAATGAAGAACATGATGATTTCTATAGGAGGATCAACCAGATTATTGAACTAAATGAAAACAGGGATGAAATTCAATATAAACTAAGTATCAGAGAAAAATCAAAATTCTCTTTGATAGGAAAGCTAGAGAAAGAAATTTCAGGGAAGGAAATTTAGTTTTGAGATGGGATGCTGGGAGAGAAGAAAGAGGAAAACATGGAAACTTTGATAACCTATGGTTTGGACCTTTTAGCATTATTGAAGTCAAGGGTAAAAATACTTTCATCTTACAGAACTTGGAAGGATAATTTTCTTCATTGCCACTCAATGGAAGATACCTAAAGCACTACATCCAATACTGAAGATGCAAAAGAATCATTCACATTCATCATTGTACATATACCGGTTGGTTTAAATTTTCAAGTCTGTTTGTTTTCACAGCAAAGACTCCATTAGCCCGAGGAGAAGGCACTTGGATCTGCTTGTTCACTGCATCCTACAGGAGGAAGCAGTCCCAAGTTGGAGTCGACGTTGTAACATCATTTGGTTTAGATAAGGTAGTATTTTTAGAAAAAATTAAAAAATTAAAAAATGTTAATTTTGGATATGAATAGACAAAAAACCGAAAAATGTTAGGATTCATGCCAAATAAATTATTCATATCAAGAAAATGATAGGATTACTTGCCCTAAAAAATGAAGGAAAAATATTGAAAAAATGTTAGGAAAGCAATAAAAAATTGATTTGCTTAGTTTGAATAAAATAAAAGAATGACTACTTGTTTAAATGCGCCAATGATTTAATTTAGGAGTTAAAATTTTTTTTAATTATGATAATTACTTCATTAAGTAATTAAATTCAATTGTAATAAAAGAGCGCATTTTTTTATCCTAAGTCTGCTAAACGACAAAAATATTTGTGACCTTGTGATTATCTTCCGATCAAGTTTCAAAGGTAGATCTCTTCCCCGCCCAAATAAACGATGAGGAAGCCTTTTCCCACCCCCCTTGCCCATTTTCTGAAATGGCAATTGAAAGTGGGGGAGGGCTGTAGAAAAGCATTTTTCTATTATTGCCGGGCCCTTCCCTACCGTTTTCTCCCATGATACTTGCACCCCCCCTCTCAAAATCGTTTACCGCCGCCTAACCCCTCCGAAATCCACTTTTATTCCGAAGACGGTTTCCATTCCCGCCATAGATAATTTGACTTTTCCCTCCTGACCATTCCCCGATTCCAAATAAAACATGGCCACGTCTGCATTATGTTATGACTTCAATCCCTTACCGTTATTCCTTATCTATCGTTAGACCTGCTACCTTGGTCGTTGTCTAGCCGTTTCATCACCCCCAGCTCCTATACCATTGGAATTAAAATTTTATGGTCATATTCCCAATATTCATTCCATAACGGTAATCCAAGCATTGTTATAAATAAAAATTTACACTGCCTTCTACCACTTTGTTTCATTCACTGTTTGTTGTTGAATTTCCAATTTTACAGGGATATAATCATGACATCGCCACAACCATCTGTCATCGTGCTACAAAGATTTAACTACAGAAATTTCCATTTCCTTCTTATTCTTTTCCCTCTGCAGAGAACATGGCCCCCAAAGGAAAAATAAAAAATCCAGCCTCTGAGGAAAACACTGTTGCTTCTACCCTAGTCGATATCAACCATGCCCCCCTTGTTGATTCTTACTTTAAAATCGTTGACACAGAGTGCGAATTCTAATTCCATGAATTGCACCTGTGGTTGAAAAATAAGTACCTGGATCATCAAGATGTGGAAATCCCTTCTTCCTCTCTTTTCATTCCATCAAACCCATGACTTCCCATACCTAGTCACCTGGTGTCAAACCAAGTATGATCTCATCAAAAGAGTAGTGGTGGCTCAGAATTGAAAAATTCTAATATCCATCACTCTAGAGACCATAAAAAACATGTTATTGATCAATTCAAATGACTCTTTAAGCATTTTCTACCAAACAACTCTTATGGATCTATATCGTAAACTCACATTCCCTCAGAGAGCCAAACTTTTTCAGACTTTCCTTCTTGATGATGTTGAATTACCAAAGAAAAACCCACCTTATCCATCCTCCATCTTTCCTGAAGCTACCAGACACATCACATCACTACTTTCTTGCTTATTAGGATATCCAGATGACATAACAGTAGATGAACTCATTCTTGGCTATTTTTCTATCTTTTCCAAATATTATCAACCTGCATTCATGTATAATTACATTAAATTTTTGGCTATAATATGCATGAACAATTGATGAATTTAAAAACCAAAGGAATGTTTAAGTACACCTTGATAATTATTCATATGTTTCTATTTCATCAAGGAGATTCACTGTCTATTACATTGAATAAGCAGGATAAACAGGGAATTAACCAGTCAATAATTCATTGCACAGAATTGGTCAAATCATTTTAAGATAAATTCTCTTTTTCAGAATTCATTGATTCATTCATCCATCCAGTTGCACAGCTTCTTAGCATCTAGAATGAGCACATAATAGGCCAGTACATCAAAATAATCCTTCATTTGAGTTACCAAGTTAAAACTAGAGACTGGTATTTATACCAGAATTACATAGAGATTCAAGTATATGGTTGTGTGTTGGCACCATATAAATTTCCCAAATATGTTCCAATGAGAATTTTTTCTTTGGAATATACTAGGAAGATTATTAATATGGATGATCGACATTTTGTTTCAGGGAAGAGGAAATCACAGTTCAAGATTAAATCAAATATTAGTTCTTTCATTTGAAGTAACAGATCAATAGGGATTGAGACAAATTTTATCCTTAAAGAGATGAATTTCCAACCAAGCTTTACCTAGTCTTATGACCCTTTCAGTATAATTTCAAACCTAAGGATTGAATTGAAAAAAACTGCATATAATCATACACCAAGGCCTAGAATTGAAAAGTTCATAATCATGATCAGTGAACAAAAAATACATTCCAAGAAGTAGAGGAATAGATCCTTTCCACTTTTACTTTGTAGACTCCAATTTCCTAAAGAAAACAATAGAAAAGGTCGAGGGAAGAAACATCGACTTCTATATATTTGGTTAGAGAATTCATAATCCAACAAAATAAGCAGAAGACTGACTAAATAATTTCCATAGAGTAGATCTAAAAGGAACAAGAAATTATAGATTTGAGAGATCCATAAGTGTCTACATCAGCAGGAGGAGTGTTCTTAATACTCCATCATCTTCTTCAGCCTCTCAAGAAACTTTGGAGATCATACCATCAATGGGAACCATTTCATCAAATGATCAAAACATCTAATCTAAATTCTTAGAGATTAAACATAAAAATGAAACCTTGAAAGCCAATGTATATAGTCAGTTTTGGAAGTAGACTTCCACATCACAACACAGGCTACTCACTACTTTTGATAGGGAAAAGGGAAGGATGCATATGGCTTTTATACAAGCCCAAGTACTTTTTCCTAAGTCTCCATCTAATTATAAGAAGACCATTTTCTCATTTGATGAAAAACATATTCATCCAATAGATCAAATGGGCATGCATAGATAGTCTGGAGAGATGCTCTTCTCAACCATGCCTAATACAGATATGACTTGGTCTAAGTTAGGAATAGCATTATCAAATTTACAATCAAAACTTAAAATAAAAAAAATCTCCTCTTTAGCTAAAGAAAATAAGTTAAAATTATTTAGAAGACATTGTGGTCAAGATTGGGTATGACCCAAAATATTGTAAAGTTGTTGAAAAGATTTTAAAGAAGGAAAATGCATACATTGTAGCACTGCTAAAAAACCTAAAGTTTCCTTCCACAGAAGACCCTCAAACAAAGGAAATAGAGGAGAGTGAATAGAACAGAGAAGAGATTCTCAAGATCATCATTGAAAAAAACATTCAAATAAAGAATATGGAGGAGCAGATTGAAGGATTTATCACGGAAAAATAACAATCGGCTCAACTTGCTATGATCCCAGTTGCAACAGTATCAATTGCATTTTTAGGTACGTATCCTAGCTCTTCATCAAAATCAATGGAATCTACATCAATTACATGTGATTCATCTAGACTTGTACAATATTTGACTATACATAAAGAAGAGAATGAGAAGCTGTTGGAGAAATTCAAGGCCTTGGAAAATCAGAAGATAAAAAATAATACCTTGTACATGGAATAAATGCAAAAGTCTCACATCTTGGGACTAAAGTTTCAAAAGCTATAAAGTGAGCTTCTAATGGCAGACACCTTGGCCCAAGTGAAGGAGAGTATTTGGACAAAAATAAGCCAAGAAATGGCAAGAGTATGGCCATCCATACAAATAATTTTTAAGCAGCAGGAATTAATTAACAGATGCAGGATAGTCATTGAACAAGAGAAGGTTGCACTTAAGCAGAAACTAGCAAAGGCATCAGAGATGATTAAAATATTGAACTCAAAAAGTAGGGCAGAGTTGGAGCAGATCAATATTTTAGACAAAACAACTTCTATCCTTGAAATCAAGAAATTATTGTAGAAAAAGAACTTGCTGAACCAATTAGAAACTAAGTGTCAAACTTTGGACATTGTTGTCCAAAGATTTCACAATAAGTTTAATTTGTTGAACCAGATGGAATTGCTTGGACTAGTAGATCCTAATGAAAAACTGATCAACTTGGAGGAGTACTGCAAAAATCTTTACACGATTGTCATTGACAAAGAAAAGTTTGTAGGTATTAAAGGCCACATGACATGGAAAGATTTTCTAGAAGTTTTAGATTTTGATTTGATAATAAAACATGAAATCAAACATCTCTTCATAAACAAGCCTTCTTTTGAAAGATACACAGAATTAGATGAAGTTTTTAGAAAATTGGTAAATCGTGAAATTCCAAGTGAAGAAAGATGGGACCACTTATGTGAAACCATCGAGTAACTTTTTGTATCCAACAGCATGCCAGCACAACAACAATTTTTGGGCCACATCATCAACTGCTTCCTCAAAGACAGTTACAGATCACTCATCAGTTTTATTTTCCTACTATTTGATACTATTTTTGTAATCAGTGTTAGATACTTCTAAGTGATAGAAACTAGTATAAATAACTCTCCATTCAAGTTATTAAGAGTTTCACCTTTGGATGAGCATTTTTAAGCAGAAGTGTATGAGCTTTGATCACTAATGATAATAAAAGGATTCTTGATTTCAATCAGTTTTTTCCCTTGTAAGTTTTTCCAGTATTCATTTCACTTTCTTTTCTACATATATTTGATGTTTATGAAGATAATTAGGTAAGAAAAAGTTGTGTTTCAATCTATCTTAAATCCTTAGAAGTTGTAATGCATTTTAGAGAATGACTTATTGATCTATATGTTTTTATAACTCCCTCTATATAAATTAATTGTCAGTAATATTCATAAAGTTGAATATGTTTTGTTAAGTTGTTAAAAAGTGTTGGATAGTATTTCACACTTATGATAAATTAAACATTCAATCTGAATATTTATCTGATCATACTTTCTTACAGTTTATTCCTTCACATATGCAATCTTAAATCACTATTTGAAGTAAAGAAACAACCCTTTTCTTAATATTTAATATTATCAAAATTTTAAATACATCTGTTTGTAATTTTTTACTACATTGGTAATCCAAAAATCCAATTTAAAACAAACAAAACATTATATATGCTCTCGCATGTTTAATTGAACTATAATTATCTCAGAGGACAACATCAGACAGGTGAGTCCATTGGGGATTGCTTCTTCCCGTAGGATGCAAAGAACCAGATGATCCAAGTGCCTTCTCCTTGGGCTAATGGAGTCTTTGTGGTGAAAACAAACAGACTAGAAAATTTAAACAAACCAGTACATGTGCAATGATGAATGTGAACGATTCTTGTGCATACTCAGTACTAGTTGTAGTGCTTCAGGTATCTTCCATTGACTGGCGATGGAGAAAATTATCCTTCCAAATTCTATAAGATGAAAGTATTGTTACCCTTGACTTCAGCAATGCTAAAAGGTCCAAATCATAGGTTATCAATTTTTCCATGTTTTCCTCTTTCTTCCCACCTAGAATCCCATCTCAATACTAAATCTCCTTCCCTAAAATCTCTTTCTATAGCTTTCCTATCAAATATAATTTTCATTTTACTCTGGTATTTTCTTAGTTTATATTGAATTTCATCCCTATTTTCATTTAGTTCAATAATCTGATTGATCCTCCTAGAGAAATCACCAAGTTATTCATTAAATTTTTGTAAAAACTTCAAAACAGGTAAATATAGATTAGTAGGAGAAATGGATTCTTTACCATAAACTAGCTGAAATGGAGATTTGAATGTAGATCTTTTTGGAGATATCCTCTTAGCCCAAACTGCATAGATGAGGTGATTGTCCCAATTCTTCTTATGATCTTCTAAAATCTTCTTAACTATGTTGCCCAAGCCCTTATTTGATGACTCTGCAAGACCATTTCCTTGTGGATAGTAAGGAGTAGAATGATGTAATAAGATTTGATACTTTTGACATAACTCAATCATTTTTACACTACTAAATGTTATTTCATTATCAGTTACTATCTGCTGAGTGCATCCAAATCTGGGCAAAATGTTTTCTTCTATGAATTTGATCACTACAGTGTCCGTGGAATTTCTAACTGGAATTGCCTTTACCCATTTTGTGAAATAGTTTATTGTAGTTAGTATCCATTTGTGTTAATTGATGGATGCTAGATGAATTTCCCCTATGAAATCCAATCCCCACTGTAAGAGGGGATTACCTGGACTAGCAGTTCCTAATGACAAACTGATCAACTTAGAGGAGTAGTGCAAAAAGCTTTACACCATTTCCATTGACAAAGAAAAGTTTGCAGGAATTAAAGGCCACATGGTAGGGAAAGCTTTTCTAGAAGCTTTAGATTTTGATTTGATAATAAATATGAAATCAAGTATCTCTTCATCAACAAGCCTACTTTTGAAAGATACACATAAGTAGATGAAGTTTTCATAAAATTGGTAAATTTGGAAATTCCAAGTGAGGAAAGATGGGATCACTTATGTGAAACCATCGAGTAAATTTTTGTCTCCAACAACATGCCAACACAATAGAAATTTTTGGGCCACATCATCAGCTATTTCCTCAAAGACAGTGACACATCACTCGTCAGTTTTGTTTTTCTACTATTTGATACTATTTTTGTAATCAGTTTTAGATACTTCTAAGTGATAGAAACTAGTATAAATAACTCTCCATTCGAGTTATTAAGAGTTGCACCCTTGGATGAGAATTTGTAAGAATAAGTGTATGAGCTTTGATCATTGATGATAATAAAAGGATTCTGGATTTATTTCAATCAGTTTGACCCTTGTAATTTTTTCCAGTATTCATTTCACTTTATTTTCTGCATATATTTGATGTTTATGAAGATAATTATGTAAGAAAAAGTTGTGTTTCAGTCCATCTTAAATCCTCTGAAGTTATAATCCATTTTAGAGAATGACTTATTGAACTATTTGTTTTTATAAGTCCCTCTATATCAATTAATTGTCAGTAATCTTCATAAAGTTGAATATGTTTTGTTAAGTTGTTAAACATTGTTTGCCAGTCTTTCACACTTATGATAAATTAAACATTTAATCTGAATATTTAACTGATCACACTTTCTTACAGTTCTGCCTTCACATATGCAATATTAATTCATTGTTTGAAGTAAAGCAACAACCCTTTTCTTAATAGTTAATATTATCAAAAGTTTAAATACATATGTTTGTAATTGCTTAATACATTGGTCATCCAAAAACCCAATTTAAAACAAACAAAACATTATAGATGCTCTAGCATGATTAATTGACCTAGAATTATCTTAGAGGATAACATCACCACCTCTATTGGACAATGCAGTGTCTAATGGAAAAGGCCGTTGCAGCAGTTCAAGATGTTGGAGGTAACCCAAAGGAAACTTCCATATTGGCTGATATGCACAGATACATTCAAAAATTACAACTTTAGGTACATCACCAGAATGTGCGTCTTGGTCGCATGGAATGTTAACTCCAAAGCATGCATCAAGTGGATATGCCTTGATCAAGTGCCAAGGATCTGACACCTATTGAATCTTCAGATGAGTAATTACATAAGTCTAATGTTTTTTGTTGGAACATGAAGTGGGAAGATATCATTTACTTTTTTATTAGTATGGAAAAAGATATAGTAGATAATATACCTTATAAGGAATTTAAAGACATGATCAAATTGTTTCAATTTTGGTTGGCTTTTAACTCTTTGAGGTGGCCAACAGACCTAGTTACCTTCGGGCAGGTTGAGGCTACCATGCATAGAATTTGATGATGTAACTTGTGGTTTTGTTTATATGAATGAATAGAGAGGAGCTACCAAATTTACAAAAAGAAAAAAAAAATGTTCCAATATGATAGCTATTTCCTTTGGTCATAGAGAGTTGTAAATGAATTTGATTAACTTAGTTATATATAGTTCTAAAAAAGTTTGTTTTACATAGATATCGTTAAATTTTTATCTATTAATTTTACTTTTATTTTTTTTAATACCTTAAAAAAAATTGTATTAACCGAGTTTGATTAACTTAGTTATATAGAGTTCTAGGAAGTTTGCTTTATATAGATATCCTTAATTTGATTAACTTAGTTATATAGAGTTCTAGAAAGTTTGTTTTACATAGATATCGTTAAGTTTTTATGTTAATTTTAATTTGTTTATTTTAATTCTTAAAAAAAAAAATTGTATTTATATATCTTTCGTAAAAATAATGTTATGATTTCTACTTTGAGAGTTGTACTTTATGTAATTCTTGTGTGTATTTACTAATGGATTTATTTAGTTGTAGCGCAAGAAATCCTTAGAAATGATGAATTGGTTGAGGGTACTTCATAGAAAGCTCATGAATGTAATAGTTAAAATGTAAGTTAAAGAAAATTTTAGATATGGTGAATTGGTTAAGGGTAGTACATAGAAAATCCATGAGATGGTTAAAGGTAAACCGAACACATTTGTGATATGAAGCATTATCACAAGTAAGAGGGATAATGCAATAAAATTACATCTCATTCAACAAGGTTTGGATGATAACATCCTTTATATATTAGTAATTAGGTAAAGAGGAAGTAATACATCAAGATAAACTTGAGTCATAAAGCATTGTAGTTGTCCATAAAGTAATTTTTGTAGAAACATAATTTGACATTGAATAAATATTTGTAGACATTATAAAAAAGCATACTAAAGAGATTGAAGTTCTCTTGAATATTATAGAAATTTTTTTGACTTTGCAAGAGATGCAAAGGCTCACCATGTTGAATCTCACTATCTAGATGTGCATATGGATGTTCAAATTGAAGTTGATTTAAAATGTTGTAGCCTTAGGTGAGACTTAAATCAATAAGCCATCATGTTATTGTAAACCCATATAGGCATTGAAGCTCTATTGGTTAGTGTGAGAATTGTTTGTTGACATAATGAAGGGGAAGTGTTAGTATTCAATCTCGCTAATCATAAAGAGATCTACAAGAATTTGGTCGAAATGGTGATAGAGGGCTCTAGAAGAAGTGGTTGATTTTGTCCTTGATAAATTTTCTCAAGATATTTTTTGTATATTTCTATAGAAAAATAATATTTGTATTTATATATCCTTGATGGAAGCATTGAAATGAATCCAAATTTGAGAGTTTTACCTCACGCAATTTATTGCATCTTTTCTTATGGATTTGTTCAGTTGTGGTTGAATGTTTTTTTCTCCTAAAATATTCAGCAATATGGGCACAGTCCGTTATGATAATGGGAGATTTTTTGAGTATGTGTTATATTCTATGCCCAACTTATATGCACCACAAATAAAGGGGGCCTTGAGGGGCGGGTGGGGTTGGGGGGTTGTGTTGGCTCAAAAATTTTTATTAGGCTTGTGGTAGACCTTGTTATAGTGGGACATATGTAGAAGCGATTCTTGTAGTAAAAAGAAATGGAAAGTAGTTAAAAATATAGATTGATAAATTTAATGGGATTTTCTTTTCTTTTTTTATTGTGGCAGCTCAAAATTAAAGACTTGTTGGTGGACACATATCAATGTATTTCTATGGATCTAGGTATAACACCGAAAAGGATGTAAACATAAGACTAGATGAAGTTGGATCGGAAGGCAAAGATCACAGTATGATTATGTCTCTCAGATTCAATATTATTGAATGTGTCATGGGGTGCTACAAAAAAATATTTGTGGGATAAGTTAGGGGTTTTGTGATAGTCTAAGTACCTGGTGAACAAATTGTCTCTATGGAAAAAGATATATAATATGAGGATGAAGTATGGAGACCCAGTGACAAATCATTTGAACGCCTTCAATACTATGATGAGTCAACTCTTATGTGTTGATATTAAGATTTTAGATGAGGATAAGTGCATTAGTCTGTTATGTTCTCTACTAGATTGTGACAACCCCTTACTAACCCTCAAACCCCCTAATTGGGGGGTATGCATGGGAGTGTGAGCCCCTTACTTGAGGTTCAGGGAAGTGCCTCGAAAGAAGTTTTTTGGGAAATATTTTGCATCTATTTTTTGGTGTTTTTCAGCCCGTGGTTTTACTAAAAGAGGTTTTGTGGAGCATGATGGGTTTTCCCATGGTTTTGTAGTTTTGGTTACAAAACTATGGTTTGATTGGAAGTTCATATTCCACATGATGTATATTACATTGTAATATATAATACATAAATATAATTAAAAAAACTTGTTGATTTTCCTGGGATTTCGTTTTTCATGATAAAATTTATGTGTAAATTCATGTGTGTGCCATTGTAGATTGTCTTATTTTATTAATAACCTATTTACAAAAATTAATTTTACAAGGTTAAAACCTACATTTGGTATCAGAGTAGTTTCGGCTTCAAGGGGATGCCTTTGTGGCTCAATGATTTTTCTTGGGCGTACACCTTGTTATAGTGGGACATATCTCGGAGTGATTCGTGTGGTAAAAATAAATGGCAAGTAGTTCAAAAGTAAAGATTGATAAATTTATTGGGAAATTTTTTGTGTTGTGGAAGCTAAAAATGGAAATATTGTTGGTGGACATTTATTAATGGATTTCTTTGAATCTAGGTATAACATCAAGATGGATTTCAACAAAAGACTAGATAAAGTTGGATTAGAAGGCAAAGAACACATTATGATTGTGTCTCTTAGATTCAATAGTATTGAATGTGTCACGGTGTTGAGGCCCTGAAAATAGGTGCAACAACATCAGGGAAACCGCCCGGTTGGGGACTTAAAAATAGTCCCTTTTCTGTTTGGAATGGTTGCTCTGATTGGATTTATGGGACCAGTTTCCCAATGAAATATAATTGGTTGAATGGATGGATTTATAATTTTCTGTAACTTGGTAGATGAGAGTAATACCAAGCTTGAAGTAAATAATATATCTATCTATTATGTATCCTGGGATGAAATATATATTCTCTGTGCTATTTCTAAAGATGATCTTTCAGCGGATGAAAATGAAGATTATATAAACACTTAGAGATATGAAAACTATTTGAAATAATTGATTTAATTAAATAGTTAATTAAATAAATTGGATAAGGCAATATCGCAACTATTAATTTCATGTATTGAATACCTATCAAAAGATAACAATCTAACATGTTCAAAACTAAGTTAATGCATGACTATTTTCAAATAAATACATGACACAAAACATCATAAGATAAATAAATATTTCTCATTTGGAACAAAAATATAATATATAAGATAAAATTACCATGTATATTTTCACTTTGCTCAATTGAGAAAAAGTACTTGGTCCAACCCTTTCTATTAAGAAAAATTCAAGAGTACAAAAATGTGACTTATGTAAAGTCTTCCTTTCAAAATTTCAGGACTCCTTATTCAAAGACATGAAGGGGTTTATACAATAAAATAAAACGTCTTAATATAGTTATTACAATAAAATTTGAGGAGGTTTAAACAAATATCCTTAAATTAAGTGAAAATTAAACAGAAACATAATTTAGAGGGGTGACTTGCTTGATGGTTGTCCTGTTGTCTCATCATCCATTCATTCCTTCAAATCAAGGATGTTAAGAATAGGCTTAATCTCGAGGGCTTGGCCTGGGATGATGCGCAAATTTCCAGTGAAAACAACATCAAAAAGTTGAGGCAACATGTAGGAGGATGTACCTATAAGACAACGCAGCATCAGCCATTGGCTATGTGGCTTTACCAAGTATCTCCAATACTTATGCCATCTAGTTTTTCCAATCTCCTGATGTGTTCCTCTTTGACCTTTGAAACTTATTATCATTGTCTTATCAAGTCTTTCATGATAGGAAGCAAACCGAGAGGACATATATCAATAAGATTTGCAGCGATGAGATTTTGACTGATATTTTCCACTATGTTAGTAGCCACATATTTTTCTCTGCAAATGTCTCTTTCAACATGTTTCAACTGTATGTCTCGGATCCTAGGAAGGTTGGCCTTTCGTCCATCAGTAGAATCGTGGCAGGTGACGTACTGGGAAGCCTTATCATCAACCTAATCAAAACTAATCCTCTGGTTTGATATTCGATTCATCAGTGAATCACTTTTCTCACGCAATTAAAGAATATTTGATAAATTTTGACAAAAAATAAATTTTCTATGCCAATAAAGTATTTAGTTCCAATGCCTCTTTTCTAAATTAATATATCTTTGGATTATCTTTCAATTTCTCTACAAAGAACTGTAATTGATGAATTTGAGTTCCTTTGAAATAATTTCATTTTGGTGTTGAATATTCAATTGTTCCATGCTCTCTTGGAGCTGCATTACCTGTACCTGTAGTTTTTGGTTTATTTTTTTCTCCCCCCTACCTGCATGTTACATTCATGCCCACCCTCGCCAATTTAACTCCCTTCCATAAAATTCCATCCAATATGACAAATTTGAATATTCATATTCAATATTTAAATCCAAAGCCAAAGCCTACCTTGCCCTTTACCAGAATAAAATAGGCCCCATGAATCCACCATTCCATGAAATAAGGCCCCATTAGGAGAATCTGTTACCTCGTGGAGAACCATTTTATCTACCATCGAAGGGGGATGAAATATCCTTTAAGGGGGGGTGGGGGGTGGGGAGAGTGGGGTAAAAAGGAGGATAATGGCTCCATTCATAGGGGGAGAGGAAAATATTCATGGGGTCAATTGGTAGGGTGATAAGTTAGTGTTTCAAGGTCATAAATATAACTCCATATTTATTTATCAATCCAAGAATCATAATCTTAGGTTCCAACCAGTAAGACCCAAAGGGCTACTTACGGGGGCTCTGTAGCTCAATTTCTAATTGGATGATTCTTTCATCCTTTTCTTCATCAATTGTTAAACCTTAGAAGCTTTATCTATATTTTCAGATGAATAATATCCTATGAGTTGGGTTAGATGAGTTAGATCCTCTGAAGGATCTACCTGTGAATCTTTCCAGACAACTTCCATTGAGACATCTCCTAGGACAAGGAGTTGAGATTGGTCTGTTCTCCTTATTTTCTTTTGTCTTCTCATAAATGATTTATGTTTAGGACTGTAGAATATATCTAGAGGAGGTATTTCCTCAATATTTAGTACAATTTCCATAGTGGGAAAGGCCAGGATGAATTCCACTTGCTATGTGCTTACTAATTTGTCGCAGGGCCCAGCAGTGAACGATTCCTGACTTTTAATTTGAGGTGTTTGCACAATCTGTTGATGATCAATAAGTATAATATTAGGTCCCTATATTGCTAGTATAGTCCCTTATTGTTGTTAGTGTAACCCCCTTATTGTTATTATTGTACCCCTGTAACCCCCATATTGTTATTATTGTGCCCTTAAATTATTATTGTTTGTTTGGCTAGGATTACATTGTGGCCCCATGGACTCCTATATATAGAAAGGAGGTTTTGTAATTTGTATCATCCAAGAATTGTTCATTCATGTAATGTATTGGAGGTTTCCCCCTCGAAGTGGCTTATTTATAAGGCATTGATATCTCTTTTCTTCTATTTTTGGAGTTGGTTTCACAACATTTGGTATCAGAGCTTTGGATTCTAGGGTTTCACTGCTCCAAACAAGTCATCATGGAATTTTAGCTATAAAGTTTTTTCTACGAAGGTTCAGAAGCTAAAATTTTTAGAGTGCGAAGCCGAAATCCTAAGAAACATCTTCCCAAAAATTCAGAGCTTGGTTCACAATATTTTCGGAGATATGATCTATTGAAGTTAGGGCTTTTTGCAGGCTCCTGAATTTCACTTAAAAAGGTCATCGCGGAATTTTCGCTATAATTTTTATTTTACGAAGGTTCAGAAGCTGAAATGTTTAGAAATTGAAGCTGAAATCTTGAGGAACATCGTCAAAAAATTTCAAAGCTTGGTTCGCGATATTTTTAGAGATATGATCTGTGGAAGTTAGGTCTTTTTCAGGCTCCCGAATTTCATCTCAAAGAGGTGATCGTGGGAAAATATTCATAACTCTCTCTCTAAGCATCAGATTGGAATTCTATAAAAAGTGACTAGAATTACACGAACTATATTTTCCTATCTATATATTTCAGAGCCAAATGAGCAAACAGTGACACGTGGCAAGTCGTACAAGTTCGATCTACTGAACCAGTCCATAATTAGGTCATTGTGGGAGATTGGACATAACTTTGTCTTGAAGAATACAAATCAAGTCAGACCTGTAGCATTTAAAAGAAGCTTCAGAGGGATACTACAGGGTTGAATTTCAGATATTGAAGATCTGCAAGTCTAGAGATAAGTCAATTTCAATATCAAGCTCCTCAAAAGCAAGTAAAAGGTGTGTATTTTTTTTTCCAAATTGCATAATTCTTGTTTGAAGAATCAAGTTGAATTGATTCCAAGGGCATATTGTAGAATAGATATCAGTATTCGATTTTCAGATGGCCCCTAAAAATAATTCAAGACCCATTAAGCCTTTCGAAGGCTCTACTATGACCCATGAAGATGATGAATGGAAACATGACATATCAAAATTACAAGAGCAAGTGCAACAAATTTCGCTCTTGCAAAGAACAACAAAAAATGACATGGAAGTTTTGAATAAAGGCGTGGAAACTAAGATGGATGGTTTGAAGAAAGGCATGGAATCTAAGATGGATGGTTTGAAGAATGACATGGAAGCCAAGATGGATAGCATGGAAGCTGGCATGGAAGAATCTAACATGGATGACATGGAAGCTAAGATGTAAAACATGAAGAATGATATAAAATTAGACATGGAAGGTTTGACAAAGTTGATACAAGAAATGTTTCCTAATGGTGAAAATATAGTAGAGGAAACTCATGATGAGAACAAAATAAATGTTGATCGTGATTTCATAAACTCTAATGTTGGAGGGAAGAATCACCATATTCCAAAAATGGATATGATGAAGTTTGATGGAAAGGATCCTGTAACATGAATACTATAGACGGAGAAATATTTTGATCTCAATAATGTTCAAAACACACAAAAGGTACACATTGCAACTTTACATTTAGAACAAAATACATTTGTATGGTATCGATGGCTTTGCTCCCGTAAAAAAATTGTCGCTTGGTCAATTTTTACGGAGGAAATGATAGCACATTATGAGGATACAAAGAGAAACACCTTCTTTAGCCAATTGATAAATCTCAAACAAAAGGGTTTAATGGGGGAGCACATTGAGGACTTCCAAAAATTGAATATAAGGGTAACTGATATTCCAGAGGAACACATGATTTATCTCTTCATAGGTACTTTAAAGGATAACATCCAACATGAAGTTCGCGTTTTGGAACCTAATTCATTGGAGAAGGCATTCAGGTTGGCAAGAAAAATTGAATGTAAAATTATGGCGACGAGGAAGCCTACCACTCACTTCTATAAAGAAGGAAGTGTTGCTATGCCTAGATTTCCACAACCTACAAGGTTGACACCACAACAATTGGAAGAAAAAAGAGCAAAAGGGATTTGCTACAGTTGTGATAGCAAATACACTAAAGGTCATAAGTGTGCTGAGAAGAAATTATTTTACATAGGTTGTGAAGAGGAATAATAAAATTAAAAAGAATCTTCAAAATAAGAGGATATACACTAGGAACCAGCACTACAAGAGGAAGAAATAAGTCTGACCATATCGTGTAATGCATTGGCAGGAATTACCAATCCTCAAACCCTCAAGATAGAAGGACATATCAAGAAGAAAAAGGTAATAGTGTTGATTGATTCAGGTAGCACCCGTAATTTTATTCATTGTAAGGTAGCCAAGGAATTGAATTGTTTCTTATTCCCAGCACCAGAATGTCAAGTGATGGTTGCAAACGGAGGAACTATAAATTGCTCTGGAAAATGTCATAATATCAAGCTAACCATGGGGGAATATGTATTTAATATTCCAATGCTTTGCATTCCTATGGGAGGTGTTGATGTTGTATTAAGAATACAATGGTTACAATCTTTGGGGATGATAGCTTTTAATTTTCAAGAACTGGTCTTGATTTTTTTTCATAAAGAAAGGAAGTCTAATTATGGGGTATTGCAGGGAAGCCGAGAAAGATAATAAGTTCTAATGTCTTGAAAAAGCATCTAAAGAAAGAAAAATGAGGCGTAATTGCACAATTATGCTCACTAGAAGTTCCAACATCAAAATCACCTATTTCTGTAGATCTCCAAAAAGTCTTCGACAATCATTCAAAGGTGTTTGAAACTCCCAAAGGACTCCCACCTATTGGTGATCATGATCATGCTATTCATTTGATTCCAGGAAGTTCTCCTCCAAACATCAAGCCTTATAGATATCCTTATGTCCAAAAGAGAGAATTTGAACGTACGATTGCAGAAATGTTAGAGGCGGGTATAATTCAACCTATTCAAAGTTCTTTCTCTGCTCCTGTAGTATTGGTACACAAGAAGGATGGATCATGGTGCATGTGTCCGGATTATAGGGAGCTAAACAAGCTCACCATTAAAGATAAATTTCCCATTCCTATGATTGATGAATTATTGGATGAATTACATGGAGAAATTTATTTTACCAAGTTGGATCTTCATTCAGGATATCATCAAATTAGAATGAAGACTAAAAATATTCCGAAAACAACATTTCGAACTCATGAGGGTCATTATGAATTTTTGGTCATGCCTTTTGGCCTTACCAATGCACCTTCTACATTTCAAGGGTTGATGAATTCCATTTTCAAACCCTTCCTTAGAAAATTTGTGCTAGTATTTTTTGATGATATAATAATCTATAGTAGGTCTTGGAAGGATCATGTTCAACATGTTGACAGGGTGCTCAAACTATTGCAGGAGAAACAATTATATGCAAATATATCCAAATGTTTCTTTGGAGTACAAGAGGTGGAATATCTGGGTCATATTGTATCTCGCGAGGGTGTTAAGGTAGACCCTAACAAAATTAAAGCCATTAAGGAATGGAAAGTCCCCACAACCATAAAGAAGTTGCGAGGATTTCTCGGGTTAACAGGGTATTATCGCAAGTTTGTTAAGAATTATGGGAGAATAGCAGTACCTCTAACAACATTATTGAAGAAAGATGCATTTTCATGGACTCCTGAAGCAACTAAGGCCTTTGAACATCTTAAAGAGGCAATGTGCCTAGCACCGGTCTTAGCTACGCCAGACTTCACAAAAAATTTTATTGTGGAATGTGATGCCTCAGGAAATGGAATTGGTGTTGTTTTAATGCAAGAAGGAAGACCCATTGCTTTTGAAAGTCGTCCAATCAAAGGAAAGTATTTAGAGAAACCTATTTATGAGAAGGAAATGTTAGCAATACTGCATGCACTAAAGAAATGGAGAACTTACCTAATGGGAAGACACTTCAAGGTAAAAACTGATCATGATAGTCTTAAACACTTTTGGAACAAAGACTATCTTCAGAAGAGCAGCAAAAATGGGTCACAAAGATGTTGGGTTATGACTTTGAAATAATCTACAAAAAAGGAAAGCTTAATGTTGTTGTAGATGCACTCTCAAGAAACAATGAAGAGGTGGAAGCATTGCATTGTGTCATTTCTATTATCCAACTAGATTGGATAACTGAAGCAAGAGGTGAATGGAAGAAGGAAAAAGATGTATGGACACTCATTCAAAAGTTGCAGCAAGATCCTAGTACATCTGATACATTTAGTTGGAAAAATGATTCCTTATGGTACAAAGATCGCTTATATCTTTGTAAGAATTCCCAACTAAAACAAAAGATTCTTCTGGAATTGCACCCTTCTCCTTTAGGAGGACACTCAGGATTTTTAAAAACTTACCACAGGGTGAAGAAAGAATTTTTTTGGGATGGCCTTAAATCTGATATTCGAAAGTTTGTGGCGGAATGTTTGGTTTTCCAGCAGAATAAAGTGGAAACAATTAAGACCCCAGGGCTTCTACAACCTTTATCCATTCCAAGTCAACGTTGGGAGGAGATTTCAATGGATTTTATCACAGGTTTACCTAAGTCTGAAGGAAAGAGTGTCATCATGGTGGTAGTTGATAGACTTACCAAGTATGCACACTTTTGTGCATTGTCTCATCCATTTAAAGCAAGTACAGTTGCTACTACATCTATGGACACAATTCAAAAGCTACATAGAAACCCAAGGGTTATTGTGAGCGACAGAGATCCCATTTTTACTGGAAATTTTTGGACGGAGTTATTTTCTTGTTTGGGTACTCAATTAGCTCATAGCTCATCTTATCATCCTCAATCTGATGGTCAAACTGAGATAGTAAATAAATGTTTTGAAGGATATATTCGTTGTTTTGTATCTGATAAACAAACACAATGGGTCAAGTGGTTACCTCTCGCTGAATGGTGGTATAACACTTCCTTCCATACTGCAGCAAAAATGACCCCATTTACGGCACTTTATGGATATCATCCACCATCCATCACATCATATTTAAGAGAAAATTCGAAGGTTCAAGCAGTGGAAGATCACATCGAGCATCAGCAAGAAGTTCTCCAACTCTTAAAGGATAACCTGAATTTGGCACAAAATCGAATGAAACAACAGGCAGATCAACATCGCAGTGAGAGAAGTTTTGATGTAGGAGATTGGATATTTTTACGGCTACAACCATATAAACAAATGTCCCTCAAGCAAGCTAAGAAGGATAATAAATTATCGCCAAAGTACTATGGTCCTTACAAGGTGTTGCAAAAGATTGGTACTATGGCATACAAATTGGAGCTTCCTGCTTCTTCGCGAGTACATCCCGTTTTCCATGTTTCATGCTTAAAGAAGGTTATAGGTGAAAATCTTCCAGTTCAAACAATATTTCCAGAACTTGATGAGGAAGGAAAAATCATATTGGAACCTGAAGCGGTCACGGAAACAAGAACTCGACAACTACGGAATCGATCAATTTCACAGTATCTCATCAAGTGGAAGAACTTACCCACTGAAGATTCTACATGGGAGGATGAGAATTTTATACATAAGCACCCAGAGCTACTCAAGCGTTGAGGACAACACTTTTTTGAAGGAGAGGAGCATGTTAGGTCCCTATATTAGTAGTATAGTCCCTTATTGTTGTTAGTGTAACCCCCTTATTATTATTATTGTACCCCTGTAACCCCCATATTGTTATTATTGTGCCCTTAAATTATTATTGTTAGGTCGGCTAGGATTACATTGTGGCCCCATGGACTCCTATATATAGAAAGGAGGTTTTGTAGTTTGTATCATCCAAGAATTTTTCATTCATGTAATGTATTGGAGGTTGCCCCCTCGAAGTGGCTTATTTATAAGGCGTTGAAATCTCTTTTATTCTATTTTTGGAGCTAGTTTCACAACATATAACTTCTTGGTCTCCCTTGATTTTTTGGTTAAACTCCTTCCAAACATCATTCTGATTACATGGAAAATATAATTCCATAGTTTGAACTTTGACATATTTATCTTGCTCATTTTTACTAAGGAATTCAATATCCTTAGGTGTCGGTTCATTTTCCTTTTCCTTCTGTGTTAAGAGTTGGGGGACTTCCAACATTTTTAATGAAATTCCTTCCAATCTCGTGTTCCTGTACTGTTTAAACTTGGAAATTCATGTGGATGGAGGTGTAGGGCTTCCAACTTCTGAATTGCAGAGTAATTATCGACTGACTCAAATAAGTCATCGAACTCATCATATTCATGTATAAAAGGTCTGATTTTAACTTGGGTAGTAAAATTATTGGCAACTTTAATAGGGTCGTATTGTCTATTTGAAATTGTAAATAATTTCAAACATTCAATTTGGTTGATCTCGAAAACTGCATGCTTGCAATTTTCCAGACCGTAAACACAGAAATTAGTTGGAAAGGAAGGCCATGATGTTTTCTTAGCTTCCTTAAGAAACCTGGTTAATCCGTTGCCAATAATTTGATATGCTACCTCTCTTGCGAGAAGCTTATCAGGAACATACAAGGATAAAACATGTGGCCGAGCTAGGCTCCCAAATATTCTGACATAGGTAAACAACTCTTCTCCAAACCATTTTCCAATGGAGGAAAAATGAGCTTGAGCCTCTTTTGACAATCTGGGGGCTTTCTCTTTAAAGATGGATTGAAACAAAGGGAAAATAACTCCATGGCATATTTTATAAAATGGTTCTCAAATTTTGACTCCCATAACATGCTATGATATACATGAATGGGGAGAGGGTCCTGGGTAGTCCATTTCTAGCCCATGGATGGAAAATCTAAAGTGAAACACACAACGTTCATGATATAAGCACTCATATAAAACGAGGGGAAATTTTGGAGGAAATAGAACGATTTTTCCTATATTCCAAAATTTGAGTAGCAATATTATTGGAAAAAATGTTTCTCCAATCCATAATATAAGATTCTGCAACTACTTCCACTAGGGGAACCCATTCTACTGAAAATTTGGTAGTGTTAGGCTGACCAAAGAGCTTAGACATCGTTGCAGCAACATAACAGTAAGGACTAGCAAGGGAGTCAATAAAATACATACACTTGTCATCATTCCTATGTTTATTTGGATTTCTTCTCCATTTCTTGATTGGATTTTATTTCACCTCATTCTCGCTTACAAATTACGCCAGAAATTTCTTGTCGTAGACCTTTTCTGGGTCTGGGATGTGGTACATCAGCTTCAAGTCTTCGGTTTTAAAGGATCCTATCATCATTCCTCTTCTAGTTAGAAAAGTCTTGTCCCCAATTTGGAGGTTATAGATTATATATATTACCATATCTGTGTATGGTAAGATTTTAGGTCACACAGCAACACGATGCAAAAAATAATTGGCCACTTATTCTGTAGTAGCTTCCGAGGAATCAGAAGCATCAACAATAACTTTCCTCTAAACCCTCTGAGTTTTCTCACCCTCAAACAAATTATACGTGGCTTCCCATGAGGAAGATTCACTTTTAGGTCTGCATGTCGTGTATGTAAACAAAGGAAGAATCTTTGTTCTTTCGTTTACAACACGTGCATGATTCACATGGGCCATCGGTTTCTTAGCTTTCTTGAGAGCTTTAGAGCTAGTATGGAGGGTGACACTAAGACCGTCGAGGTAGATTTTGCGAAATGATATTTGTGATAGCCTACGTGGCGGAAGTGGGTCTCGTAAGCTTTTCCTTTTCCCTTTATAAAAGCGCTTTTGTCACATATCACATCGCAATATTTTTTGAGTGGCTTTTAGGAGCCATATGTGCTACATTGTGGTATTGCTATTGCGATATTGCGACCTTTCTCCACTTGAGTGCCTTTAAGGACAAAATTAAGGTTTTTTCCCCCTTTGATTCCTATTTCTATCTAAATGAATCACTCTAAGGGTCTTATTTGTTTTTACTCTAAAAATTTAAAAAGGGTCCCCATTTTTTTCTAAGGTAACTACGTTGTTGAATATCACAACACACGAGAAGCTACAAAAAATGCTTTATGGAACAATTTAGGGGTTGTGTAATATTTTAAGCTCCCCATGAAAAAATAGTTCTTATGGAAAAAGATATATACTCTAAGGATGAATTATGGAGACCTAGTGTGAGAGCATTTGAATGCCTTGAATACTATGGTGAGTCAACTCTTATGTGTTGATATGCAGATTTTAGATGAGGATAACTGCATTAGTCTGTAATATTCTCTACCAAACTGTAACATACCCCTTAATAACCCTAAAACTCCCCTAATTGGGGGGTATGCCAGAGAATGTGAGTCCACTGCTCGAGGTTTGGGGAAGTTCCTTGAAAGGATTTTTTTGGGCAATATTTTTCATCTATTTTTTGGTGTTTTCAGCTCGTTGTTTTACTAGAAGAGGTTTTGTGGCACATGGTGTGTTTTCCCATGGTTTTGTAGTTTTGGTTACATAACTATGGTTCGACTCGAAGTTCATATTCCACATGACGTATATTATATTGTAATATAATATACATAAATATAATGAAAAAAAAACTTGTTGATTTTCCTGGGTTTTGAGTTTCCATGATAAAATATTTGTGTAAATTTGTGTGTGTTCCATTGTAGATTTTATGTTTTTATTAAGAATATATTTTCAACAATTAATTGTAAAGGGTTAAAACTTACATTTGGTATCAGAGTAGTTTTGGCTTCAAGGGGGCGCATTTGTGGCTCAACTATTTTCCTTGGGCTTGTGGTAGACCTTGCTATGGTGGGACATATGTGAGATCGATTCTTGTGGTAAAAAGAAATGGAAAGTAGTTCAAAAATAGAGTTTGATAAATTTAATGGGAATTTTTTTGTGTTGTGGAAGTTTAAAATGGAATACTTGTTGGTGGACAAATATCAATGGATTTCTCTAGATCTAGGTATAACACTCACAAGGATGTACACAGAAGAATTGATGAAGTTGGATCAGAAGGAAAAGAAAAATATGATTTGTGTCTAAAATTTAGTATTAATGAATGTGCCAGGGGAAGCTACAACAAAGTCTTTGTGGTATAAGTTGGGGTTGTGTAATAGTTTAAGTTCCTGGTGAACAAATTGTTCTTAGGGAACACGATGTATAATCTGAGGATGAAATATGGATACCCATTGATAGAGAATTTGAATGCCTTCAATACTATGGTGAGTCAACTCTTATGTGTTGATATTAATATTTTAGATGAGGACAAGTGAATTAGTCTGTTATGTTCTCTAATATAATGTAACATACCTCTTACTAACCCAACCAAGGGTAGAAGGAGGAAATTACTATAATGACTTGACTCCCCTTGTGGCGTTATGGAAATGGGGTATAATTTTCTTTTGACTTTCTCCAAACTTATAATCGATGACATTGTTGCATTTGTCTTGTCGAGGCCTTTCCAATGACATACAATTTTCTCCAATCTAAATCCTCTATCAAAAGATATGGGTGTTCTAAGATTGGCCTATTAGAGAATGACAAGCCATTTAACCTGCCACGTTATGCCCACGTGGTTGTCTTGGTCATACACCACAACGGGTAAGTTGTAGTTGCTAACCAGCTCATACCAAGTCACGTATAACCAATTTCCATGGTCCACACATTCCAACCCATAAAAACTTGTAGTATACAAGGCATACACAAGTGTGGACCCTGCATGGCCACGTCACCCCGAGAATAAAATACTAGCAAGAATTGACTCTATCCCTCATTGAAACTACCGAGAATATCATTCTAAGGCTATGTAGCAATATGCACCTTACGATAACACATCAGCACCCCCCTCCCCACCTTGATTTATACATAAAAACATAATGCCCCACAGAACATGTCCCAAGTAAATAAGCCCCACATGACAAGTCACCCTGGGACATAAATCCTTGGTGTTCAACTATGAGCTTCATCCAAAATATCTGGGATTTGGGGCTCGGGATGACATCACTGGTACTAAACGTCGGGGCGAACTCATCCCTTGTCACATCCTCCATGTCGTGTTCCACGTAATTGTAGATCCCACCATAGAGGTATCCCATAATTTTTAGATGGGGCTGTTCCATTTGTCATTTTATGTTGGTAATTCAACTACACCCACTCCCACATCATCTTGGGGATTATATCTTGAGATTTTCATTGTGCTCCATTCAAAACCTCTGAGGTCATCCAATTTCCATGGGACTCACCCATCAATGGCCCATATTTATATTGTCTAAGTGCTTGATCACCACACTTGGTCATAGGGGAAAATGGGTTTACGCCAATTATGTTTAAATTTCAGTTCTCTTATCTAAAGGACTCCAACCACGCACTTGGAAATTGTAAATGCATGTATTAGGGTCTTCGCTGCGGCTTCTGATACCTAATCTATAAATGTACAAGGGTATATGCATACCTTTCTAGGCTATTCCCTTAGAGCTTCGCAAGGACTCAATCTAGCTTAAAAATAGATAGATATTTAAATATGTACGTATGTATTGAAAATATTATCCTTCCAAAGCTTATAAATAAACACTAGCCAAATATATAAGCTAGTTACGTAGACCATTAAAGCACATAGGGAGCATTATAACAAGAAGGATTTTCTCATCCTTCATGCTCAAACAATTAGATTAAATTCAAGCTTAGATTAAACACAATAATTGTGTCATTCCTTCAACAACACAACAAAATGATAAATATTATAGAGACCTACCCATCTCTCAACACACAGGAAATTTAGATCAATTTATAGGCTCATGATGGATACATGAATAAACCATTCCTAAGAATATATTTTAGGCATATGTAATACATTTCCATTCTAGATAGATCTCCCTTGTCATTAACTTGGGTAAACTAACATCTTGATGCCAACATATAATAAAAAATATGTAAAAACATAAGAAATCATACATATATCAGTCCTCTAGGGATGAACCACTCATAATCTGTTAAACACCATGTTGAAGCACACACATGGTGTATGAGGAGAATAACACACACACACAAAAGACTCAACACAATGAAGGATAAACGTGTAGCTCATTTATTTTTCCATTATACATGATGTACATTTATAGTACAATGGTGTGACTCTTGGTTTCATATTCCAAGGTCACTTGGACTCCATTGTGACTTTTCGCATTCCACACCTACCCATGTAGGATTAGGTGTTCCAACATCCCCCCTTAATCCGAAGGGGTGTGTGTGAGTCCAAGAAAAGAGTTGTAATACAAATCTGCAAAGTATACATGGCAGCACTTGGGCTGAATCAACTCTCTGAAATGTTGGAAAAAGAGGTGGTTTTAGGATGACCACAAACACTGGAACGCAATACTTGTTGCAGTTCCCGGAACTCTTCCAAAACTGGCAAGAAGCTAAAAGCTTCTGCTAGAGGAATTGTCCCTCATAAAAAAGGGAGACCTTCGACCTAAAAGAAGGGAGGTCTACTACCTATGGTGGTTTTAGGTTGTCCACCAACCAAAGATGATGGTTTTAGGTTATCCACCAACTGAAAATGATGGTTTTAGGTTATCCACCAACCAAAGATGATGGTTTTAGGTTATCCACCAACCGAAAATGATGGTTTTAGGTTATCCACCAACCAAAGATGATGGTTTTAGGTTATCCACCAATCGAAGGCATGCTCATGGGCATCCGTGTCTCTGGCTACATCTCTGAATCCGGAATGACGAATTGTGGCTCAGGCTCGCTTGAACTGCTGGCTACAACTCTGAACATGGAATGAGAGATTGTGGCTCAGGCTCGCTTGATCTGACGTCGAAGCTTGTACATGACCACCATTTTCCCCCCTGTCAGGGATAAGGTGAGATGATGGCGAAAACTCAACTGCAAGTTTGTTCAATATCCGTGAACAAGTTCTAACATGTGTCGTAAACATCTTCTTGGCTGCTGATGCCTATTGCCAAGAAGCGATCCATCCAAGATGAATCTTGGTTCTTGCAGGAGGCTTGTGTCTGAAGCATCTGTCTGAAGAGTGAGTGTGCCGACCACAGTGCTTGCATGGATGAAGATCAAAACAGTGATCTTTCATATGGCCAACTCGATCACAGTGTTGGCATTTCTCAATCTGTTGTGGAAGTGGAACAGGATCTGGAACAGCTGCAGGTGAACTGTCATACATGAATCCGGCACTCTGAAATATGATGGGCTTTGTGTAGTCCGGAATATGAAAGGACACATCCTTGTCATATCCAAGACCAGTTCGGTGCTTGTTGTGGACAAGCTCTTCCCAAGGTCTGATGATGGGCTTAGGAAGTGCAGGTTGAAATGCTGCATCTGCATGTACATCTGCTCTAGTACAAGGAACTGAATGTGAATCATCTACAACTTTATCTTCTTTCTTCTGATGAGAGTCCTTCACAATGTTTTGAACAGAAACAGATTCAGAATGGTGAGTCTTTTGCTGAAGTTCTTCTTGTTGGAGCTGAGATTCCAACTGTAAAAACTCAATCTTCTCATGTGCATCTTGTAAACAACTGTGAATTTTACAAAGATCATCCTTGCTCATTTTTATCATGTCATCAAAATTGGAATGAATGAGGTTATTTAACAACACTAATGCCTCATTGATTTTGGCCATTTTCAACAACTTAGGCTCAAAACAAATGAAAGGGTGTCGGCTTCAACCGAAAATGCACCCGTTTACAATGTGATGCAACAAATACAAATGACTCCAAAGAATTCTTAAAGCACAAAATCTGCTCCTCAAATGATGGAGGGCAATCAACAATGACTTACATCAACAACTCAAATACTGATTATGAATGAAGAAGCAATATTCACTCACAATACAATGTCAGTTCAATACAATATCTCTGCAAAATATGTGCAGCTGAAAACACTATGCAAGAAGCCTTTAAGGCAGCTGAATTTTCTTCTTCAAGGAGTTGTTCAAATGATGGCAAACTTGTCTTCAAATGTCAATTTCTTCAAAAAATCACCCTCTTGTATACCACAAATCACACAATGTCAAATCTGCAATTTTCTCTTCTATGTAGGCAATTTATCATTATGCCATTTCCTCTTCCTTTCTACTGTTCATGTCTCTCTCTTTCCTCTCTTTCTCTTCCTCTCTCTGCTGTTTATTTTTTTTTTTAAATTAAAAATTAATTAAATTAATTAAAAAAATAAATTGAAAATGGAAAAGGAGGGAATTTTAAATGGGAGTGGGGAGGGAATATTAAAAAAGAGGATTAATAAGATATGGGAATTAATTAAAAAATGAATTAATTGAAATATGAATTAATTAAAAGGGAAAGGGGCTTTTTAAAAAAAATTAAAATGGAAAGGTGGAAAATAATTTAAAAAGGGAGGGGATTCACTTTAAAAAGGGAAAGAGAACGAATTTAAAATGGGAGTGGTGGAATGGAGTGATAAGGGGAATGGAGACACGAATGTTTGAGAGGTTAAAAAAAATTTTAAAATTCGAAATTTAATAATGGGGAGGCGTAAGGTGGGCGGTGTGGTAGGGAATTAAAAGTGGGGTTAAAAAATGGGGGTGTGCAGATATAAAAATTAAAATATAGAAATCGATTTTTTTAAAAAAGGAAAGGGCGGTATTGTTAAATGAAGAAGCGGTGTTAATCACAGGAAGGCCGAAAGGCCGTGAGGGAGAGAGTTCGAGGGGTAGAGGGGTTGAGCAGGAGGGAACGTGGTGAGTTTGGAGCAATAGGGCTATGTGTTTGCTGTGAGGGAGTTGTGGGATAGAGCGCGTGGTGAGGGGAGAGCGTATGGAACGCTGATACCAGAGTTGAGAGGGGACGGAATCGAATGCTGAGAGGAGCAAGGAGCGCCGCAGAGTGATGAGGAGAAGCAGCTTGTCGAATGGAGGAGGGCCGCGTTGACAGGTGGGGAAGGGAGACCACCGTGGGGAGCGTAGCTCAAGGGAGAGGCGGTTCGATGGAGAGGAATGAGGGAACCAGCGTATGAGTGATGGGTAGTGAATGCAGATGTTAAAAAAATTGCAGGGGGAGGAGGGCCGAAAGGCCTGGAATTGCAGGATTTTTTATTTTTATTTTTTATTTTTATTTTTTCTTTAATTAAAACAGCAGAGAAGAATAGAGAGCAGAGAGCAGGAAATAGCAGAAATTTCAACTTTGAAAGCAGTAGAATTTTTCTCCTTTCAAAAACACAACAGATTTTTTTCTTCAAATGTATAGCAGAACAAATCCAGCAGCAGTAGAAAACTCAGAAATTTTCCAGTAGTCCAGCAGCAGAAAAATATGTAGTCCAAAAGCTCAGAATTTTTTCAATGAAAACCCTAGAATTTTTCAGAATATTATAGCAGCAAAAAATCCAGTAAAAACTCATAATTCTTTTGCAGTGAAACCAAAAAATTCTTCAAAAACCCTCTTTAAATGGCATTTTCCAGCAACTCTTTAAAATGCAGAATAAAGGCAGAAATTGCAAGAAAAATAAGCAGTGAGAAAACCTTCAGATGCACAAGGCTGTGTTTCTTTTTCAAAATCAATTTCTGAATGCTGGGATTATGAATGTTGCTCTTCTTCAAAACACTTTCGAATGGCGGCAAAAACTGCTTCAAAAACTTTGAGTGCTGCAAAAAAACCAACAATTTTTGCAGATATGTACAGGCCATAAACACAAATGGCTCACTCAATTTGGAGCAGGGCCAACGATCGCCCGCTCTGATACCATGTTGAAGCACACACATGGTGTATGAGGAGAATAACACACACACACAAAAGACTCAACACAATGAAGGATAAACGTGTAGCTCATTTATTTTTCCATTATACATGATGTACATTTATAGTACAATGGTGTGACTCTTGGTTTCATATTCCAAGGTCACTTGGACTCCATTGTGACTTTTCGCATTCCACACCTACCCATGTAGGATTAGGTGTTCCAACATAATCCATGGAAAATAGCTTTGAATTATACATGAATTCATTTCCTCAACATATGAATGTATTAAACCAACACATTTAACCAATATCAACACAAGAAGTAAACCCAACACAGTTTACATATGCATTAAATTTGGAGTGTAAGAGCTTGAGAATATTTATCTTATTAAAATATGCTCGACAACTGATATTGAGACTTCAACTCTCCATCCAACCATAGACAAGTTGTAGCCGAGTCTATCTTGCAACTATCTCCCCTGAGCCATATTGTAAAGGTTGAGGGAGAGTGCTTTCAGAGGAGTTTTAAACTGATAGTATTGGCTAAAAAATTTTGTCTCCAGGTTGTGTTGTGTCCACCCACCAACTATCAAAATCAAATAACCATCGTGAACAAATTCATCCCATACCTCCATCATCCACTAAGTGGTTTAAACCAATATCCTCAGTTGAAAAATGGTGTCTCAAGGTCACACTTACTTCACCCACCAATTATTTAACAATTAAACACAAGGCAGGGAACACAATATTTTATGCAGAGGGACTTCAATGTCAAAATCCCAACTTCTCTATGGATTTGGACACAAAGAGTATCAATTCATATTTGGAGAGAGAGACATACATAGTTAATAACATGGAGGATTTATCAACTATATTACTTTTAAAGGAATAAGAGTTCACATTTTAGCAGCTTAGTGGAATCTTCCACCTATTTTCTCAACCAAATCCCATGGAACTACCATCAGGTGTTATCAACCCACTAGCCTTGGGTGCCTCCACCTCTCTAAGGTTATGAAGCAACATAGCCTTTAGTGGATTTATCAGCCCTGTAGGGAAAAAACATTGCTTTGTGATTATCATTCAACAAGCCTCATGGGTTTCCCAGTTGGATATCATCAGAGCTTCTCTTCTTCCTAAATTCTCTTTGTCCTCATATCTTTTCCTGCCCTCTCAGCAATTCAGCTTGCTCATCAAGAGCCTCTCAACCTCCCCTTTTTTCTTGTTCCTTCCTCTGTATGTGTGCATGAATCATGTATGATTTCACAAACCTTCTTATACTACTTTATCTATTTTGTAGGAGTTTCTCAACCCACTTTCTCTATTCAGCAGGAGCCTCTCGGCCTCCTTTGCTCCTCCTCCATTGGGGCCTCCTCAATGCATGGTTGTCCCTTCTCTATGCCCATGTAGTCCCCCCTTCAGTGCATGAGATAATATCCTTTTAGAATGTTCTCCTCCTCTTACCCACAACGATTCTTCCATGATTGAGTGGTATACGCAGACCATCTGCTTGACAACACAACCCATACTTCCACTTTTTTTCCTTTATTTGATTTTAATTGTTCCGTAAAGAGAACATGGGCATGTCCTTGTTTTGTATCTAAATTAATACACATTCAACTCATTCCCAACCACTCAGTTAGCCCATGGCTCTTATTTCAAGAAACCCCCTTCCTCAACCAACTTCCCTCCTCAAGCAATGGAATATCTGTCCCTATCTCAACCATTTTAATTTATAATTACATAAGTACAATAAAAAAGTTTTATAAGGGGAATTAACACATAGGGGATGTCACAATCCCCACCCCCTTAGAGGAACACCATCCTCTATGTACTATGATTGAACAAAAAGTAAAAACATGCCTTATCTAAGAAAAAATGATTTGGAGCTTTATATTTACATCTTGATTAAAAATGCAGTTCAAATATACAATTTCTTGCCAAAAAAATAAATAAACATTGAAAATATCCTCCGATCAACCACTTTCTGTGGCTCCTTTGCAGTATTCTTGGTGCTTCTTCTACACACTCTGATATCTTCAAGTTGCTTCAGTACTCTTTTTAGTCGACTTTATTCACCCATACTTAGAAATTCACATGCTTTCCTATTAACATGCCATACGATCTCTCACAGGATTCATCATAAATAATTTGTGAAAATTTAAATTGTACCTCTTGTCTTGTGCTTTGAATGGGTGGTCACCCGTTCAAAAAACATTTATTTAACAAATCCCATTTGTGAGGTCCTCTCAATAGATCTTCGTTGTTACACCACATTGGCCACAAATCAATTATTAACAAGCACATTTTTCAGGTGTTCTCAACAACTCCTCATTGTTACATCAGAGTGGCTATAAATTAGCGCAAAGGTTCATGGAAAGCACAAAGATTTTCAGTTTATCCTTGGAGAGAGATATAGTTAGTAGTGAGGAGGTTTTATTAGCTATGTTACAACTAGAGGAATAAGAGTGCACTCTCTAAAAATTTCTCAGTGGAACTTCCACCTATGTTCTTAGCCAAACACTGTGAAAGTACAATTAGGTGTTATCAGCCCATTAATCCTTGGTGCGTCGACCTCCCAGAAGTTTTCAACCAAAATGGTCTCTAGTTCATTTATCAGGCTATAAGGCACAACCACTACTCAATGATTATCAACGAACAAGCCTCTTAGGTTTATATGTTGGGCTATCATATGAGCTTGCCATATGATTATAAGTCAACAAGCCTCATGGATTTGTTATTTTTTTTATCATTAAAGGTCCTCTGTGATTATCAACCAACATGCCTCATGGGTTTCTCAGTTATTCTATCATTAGAGTTATGCTCTGTGATTATCAACCAACAAGCCTCATGGGTTTATTAACTATGCTATCATCAAAGTTTTCCTACTCCACTAAACTCTCTTAAGGAATTAACACAATGGTTAGTGGAGTACATTCCCAATCCTGCAATCAAGAATTATTACTATTAGTTAATGTTCCCACTGCCACAACCATCAACATTTCCTTTTCATTTGCATGACACAACATGAGCATATAAAAATAATATTCTTATGACATTAAAATCATCAGGCAGTTAGGGATTTCCCGGCTCCATCAATTCCTCTTTCAACCACGAACCTCATTGGAAAATTTATTATGTTATCCCATCTAGCCATTTTCATTTGCATCAATTAATTTTTATCATTTTTCAATCATTCTTCCTCAAGAATGATTCCTAATAAAACCCTGCATATGTAATTAGAGTCAAGGTTAAGAGAACTTCCTTTTTATCATTTTCATGATTGTCTCAGCCCTTCCCATTATGTCATGGACCAAACCAACCCACTTGGATGTCATACGACTATCCACTTAGTAATGGACATATCATACATTAATATATGTAAAATAAAACCAAATTTTTAGAGAACTTCTTGTATTTTTTGTTGTTGTTTACAAAAATAGTTTATAACCTATACATAATTTTATTTTCAACTTCATCTCATATTTAGGAGTGGTGCAACAATATATAACATCGATGGTCTTTCCCAACTCGTTACCGAAGGTCGTCCTTTCTCATTTTTGTTCATGTTCTTCATTTCTGTGTAGTGACTCAATGGCTCTATTACCAGATCCATGTGGCTTTTCTGCCAGATTCAACCAACATTCCCAAGGCCCCCAAAGCATGAAAACGAAAGGAAAATTCCAAAGGAAAAGAGGGAAAATTCACTAATTTGTGTACGCAAATCATCAAACAAATGTTGGCCCATTCACCCTTTTACATCAATGAAAAATTATTCCAATACATTTTAATGACTGTGTTTTTCATGCATTACATTAAAAAGAGGTCTTGCATGTGCATAATAAGTGTTATATGGGATGGATATGTGTGGACGAGGTGAGCAAAGGGGGAATGTGTGTAGAGTGTGAAAGTGGGGATGTGTGCGATAGGATAAGACCTATGTTGTAATTTTTTTTATAAATAAAATAAATTGTGTATTTTATTTTTAGAAAAGATCCAAGTGCAGAAGTAGCTGTGTGGAACAGCAAGTCTAAGGAGTTGGGGATGTGCAAGAGAACATATGTGCAGAGGGAGTGTGGTAACGATGCTTACATTGTATGTGCTCCTTATATATATATATATATATATATATATATATATATATATATATATATATATATATATATATATATATATATATATATAGTTATATATATATATATATAACTTAAAAATAAGAGCATTTTTTATGATTAAATATGAAAACAATAATAAGCTGCTTATTAAAGTTTGGGGCATGAAAAATATATTCTAAACATTAATTTTTTAAGAACTAATGTTAGATTAGTTCATTGAACATCGAATTGCTCTCATGTTCTTGAAATTTATCCAAAGTATGGCCTTGATATGATGCCAAATAAGATATGAAAGTCATTCATTGGATAGGAAAACATGTGTGAGTATTACATAAGAAGAGAAAAAACGTTCAATTGAATATAAAAGGAAAACTTTGGTTAAAAACATAAAGATTTCATTTGTTTCTGTATCGAACCAATAGGGACTGAAAAAAAAAAAAAAAACAAGAAAACTTCATCTGACAATGAAACAAACAAATCTCCATTAATTGTTGATTCTTTGATAATTTTACATGTCGATTCATGGAAAATTTTCTAGGATATCAACGCCATGGTTTCTTCATGTTATTTCATGTCAATATTGAGAATCCCATTCCCAACATGAATGGATTCAATATTGTAACTTCTAATAAATTGGACATGTTTCATGAAAGGGAGTAGTGGGAGAAAAATTTGTTGAAATACATGATGTTCTTCTTAGTCTTCTCATCTTGGGAGGATCTTGTGAATTTTTTGTCTACCTAGATGGTGTTATTAATCTAGTTAATTATTTCCTATCACTTATTTATAAAAAAATAATTCTTCTGCTAGAAGTAATGAATAATAACATGAACAAAAAGATTCACAAAAAAAAAATTGTAGCAAAATATAAGATAAAACAATCACACAATTGACACAAATATTTTTTCAAAATCATCCTTGGAAACACCCCAATGTGGGGAAAACTAGTTTTTAGATCTTATGGTTTATATTATTATCTTAATTAAAAACTGTTATTGAGAAATTAAAACTACTTTCGTGACACTTGAAAATCCCGAACAATATTTTATATTCACTTCTTAGAATCATATCAACCTAAAGAAACCCCATGGATTCCTCTTCTACAATTTTCATTGCCTCTAGCAACTCACATTGGTAAACTGACAACTCGCACTATTCTTATGCCAATTTACACTGTCTCTTGAAAAAAATTTCATTGCCCTCTAGAAAATTCGTCTTCCTCCTGGAAAACTTAATCAACCATCTTCGTGATTCACACCTCCTTTAGAAAACTTGCATTGGCCTTTGGAAGACTCTCTCTACCTCCCGAAACTAACCTCGACCTCTACTCTTATGAATTTACTGAGCAGCTCATCCTTCTCCTAAGGCTCACAACCTCACTAGAAAAAACTTGGCCTCCTACAAAAAATAATTGATAGAAAAACCTCTAGAAAATATTTCCTCAATCACTGTTTCTAAAACCCTCTTGGTGTCTCTCTGGAAATAACCCATTCAATGTGTTTCCAAAGCTTCCCATCTATTCCCTTTATAATCTCTTATTCATAAATGAATAACCACAAATATAAGTTCACTTGATCCAATCAATGGCTAAGATCATCTTAGAAAATTTCTACAAGATTTTAGAGATAAATACATCTTATCCCATCTAATGTCCATTAATTATCCACTTTCCCTAAGTTTAGACTTATAAAATATTTTAAAAATAACTAATTAACATAATTAAGATATTTTCCGTATGTGAAACATAGGAAAAATTACATGGGCTTAGAGATAGTTAAATCAATTTTTTTTATAGCCTCAATGACACCTCTCAAGGCTAGAACGCTTGTTTGAGCTACAATATTTAACAATGCCCTTACTTTAATGCATCTCACATATGTTGGTGCCTTAGATTCCTCCTTCCAAAATTAGTTTATCATGAATTATACCATGAAAAATATGAAAAAATTCTATCCACGAAATAATATTGCAACTTGCATATCTTCTTTATTTTCAACATTTTTTCTTCATCTTTTTGTTTAAGTTCATCCCACCTTTATTTACTAATACTACCAAGTAAACCAAATGAAGAAGGAAACTATGTCACTATTATAATATTCTATATTACATGTAGATTCAATAAGAGACTACATCTTGTCAAAAACACAAGAATGCACACATGCACTTAATTAGTAAGAATATATTTGTTTGGGGAAGATATCGAACTGAGTTTCTATTCCTTGTTCATGAGCATTTGTATATAGGATAAATGGTTTGAGTGGTTATACCCCCTTCCAACTAATATTTCATTATAATTACTTTATTTATCTATTATTTACATACATGTTTACTTTACATTGACGATACTAATGAGCGTAATAGGCCTCTCAACAAGGTCTAATTCTTATGTGTTGTTCTCCATCAAGGAATTGTATTCTTTCTTCATTGCTAACTACCATAAATGGTTCCCTTTAGACTATATGTAAGTTTGAGTATCTAATATGAAAATCATATAACAATGAATATGTAATATACACTTTTTGGCTACAAAATATTATGGAAGTTCCTCAAATTGTGATCTGGTTCTCCATGGATGGTAGGATTGCTCACTATTTCACCATTTTCTTAATGTGTCTATTGTACCCATCATGGTATATGTTATGAATATAAAATATCATTTATTTTATTAGAAACATTATATTTTATATGTGGTCAACAATCTAATATGAATAATTCCCTTTGTAAGATATGACTAGAAGTGGTGGAATTAGGAAAGTAAACTACTCTTGAGGCAGTTGTAAGGGACCTTCTTCAAACTTGAAATTCCATAATATGAACAAAGAATTTATAATAAATATAGTAATTTTTATCAATTCACTCCCTTTGTATATCCCAAGAATATACACTCCTTACTCGGAGGTTCCATATCCTTCCTTCTATTAGAAGGGATCATAGCCCATGCACGGGAACCAAATTTTTTAAAAATGGTAACATTTGATTTCTTCCTTGCCAATGTTTCCTAAGGAGATTTTCCCTTTACTAATTTTTAAGGAATTATATTCTAATTATGGGTTTTGTAATTGATAGCTTCAACCCATAGCTTAGGAAGACGTGATCTAGCTAACAACATAATATTTCCTATATTCTCTATTAATAAATTATTCTCTCTTTGCTAGTCCATTTTGTTATTTAGTGCATGGTACATTGCATCTCCACTTATTCAACTCGTGTCATAGAACTTATGTTCAAGGTATATTCAATAATACCCCTAATTTCATTAGATATTTAAAAAACCTTCCAAAATATTTTTGTTGAACCCCTTCCCAGTACATATTTCTAATAAAAATAACCCTTATTTTTAATACACCCCCCCCCCCCACCCAGATGCGGGTGGTTAAGCCAATAAAAGGGTGGCATAGTCGGACAGGCGACACTCCGGCAAGCCAAAGGCCACTAGGACCTGCAAGTGTCCTTCGGCACCTGCACAAGGGAATGAGGCATTTATGGCATTTATCGTCCGGCGCGTTTCACAATTCAGTCACCGGAGATCGAGATATCTCCACACACTGCAAACAGGACATGGCGATCAATCCATTAAATGAGGGGTTAATGCAGATGGTTGGCAGCAGATTTGGTTCATTAGTTCACAGGATGGCGGAAGAGCAACCCACAAGCAGTATTCCCAGGCCCATTTCTATTTGTTGCTCTCCCAATGTTCGGCTCTCCTCCGAGCGCACAGTAACTGGCAAACGTACCAGGATTCATGGCTATTTAGAGCTTAGCGACAATCTACATTTCTCAATTGTGGGGAATTGTATGCGTGAATCCGGAAATTGGACAGAGCAGCTGTCCAGGGCTTCAGTCCTGCTCCCGCTCTCGCACTTGGCCAATGCCTCTTTCTAGTTACAACATTCATCCAGGGCTCCAGCTTCGAATGAGGGAATGCCTCGTCTCAGGCACAGGATGAGATGCAGAAGAGGCTCATCCCGGCGGCTGATAAGGCGCTCCTCCCCGTCCTCCAGCACCTCCGCTGCGGACTCTCATACTTCTGAAAGAACTTCCCGAGCAGCCAGAGGTCGTATCCTTCGTTCTGGGCAACGATATCCCACCCCCCCGTACGCTCCAGCCCATTCTCAAATGAGGCACTTCACCTTCATAAGTGTGCTCAATTGCCCACGAATTACCACCTCTGTTACTATTGTTTTTCGTGAGTCCCCTCAAGATGAGGCTCCCAATTCAGGAAGGCGGGCTGGAAGTGCTGTGGACATGAATGCTATAGGGAAAAGTGCTGGCGGAGTGAATTTGCAGGACATGGACATCAACCAGGAAGGCGCTAGTCAAGGCAATGAGATGAATATTGATATTGATCTGGAGCAGCAAGAGCAACAAACTGATACTCAGGACCCTGGAACTGAAAATGCGCAGCACCAAACTCAACCGAGCGAGGTAAAGCGCACCCCAGCTGCTGAGAAAGTTATACACTCTACAAAGGACCTGTATACAACTGATGGCGAACCAGATGATCTATGGTGCAGGGTTGTGGAAGAGGCACCGGACGAGTAGCGCCTCCACTGTTCCTGGTTTTTGCTATGGCTCTGTCTACTTTTTGAAAATGTTTATGTTTGTTTTCATGGTTTCGGTCAGGTCTCATAGGCTTTCTTTTTCACGAACAAGATGCATCCCCTGCGTGGGATTTTGCTGGAAAACCTTCAGCACTGGTTTCCCTCTTGGACGGCAGTGCTCAACAATGATTTTTTGCTTAACAGGCCTCAACCTCGGGCCTGGTCCTAGATAATTCCTGTTGTACATATTTTTGTTTTTGTTGATTAATAGATTAAGCATACTTAGAAAAAAAAAATACACCCCCCCCCCCACGCACACACAGACACATATACATATACATATACATCATTTTTTCTTAATACCCATCATATAGCCCCCAATACTTAAATCCTCCCCACCACACCTCCCCCCACCCCCACCCTAATACCTATAATATATTTATTTTATTTTTCTCAATTTAAAAACCCCCTTTATGAATGAACATGGTAGGATATTTTTAAACAAGGTGAAATTCTCATGGAATGTGATTGTATGTTGGAGCTCTATATATACTTATAAACAAGTATTTTCAACATCTTTATTTACGTACTTTTAATTATATGTACAACGCTTCCTATATATATATATGCTTTAGAAAATAAATCTATGTAAATATTTACCAATTACCAATGAATTTTAGTACATACTCTGATTTTCTCATTGTTGGGTGAGGGAAAGGACTTACACAATGAACCAACTGTAAAAGTACAAATACTTTCCATGATTTTCCTATGTCAAACTTCACCTTTGAATCCTTGCCAAGAATGAAACCTTGGAAAATTCCATCAATGTATTTAATGTTAGATAGATCTTGAACCATTCCTTATTTAAATAGTTATTCCAAATACCGATAGTTTAGGTGGCCAAGCCTCTCATTTCCCAACCTACTATCCTCAACTGCATGAGTAAAAAGAGAGATAAAATATAAGTTTCAAATGAAGTGTAAGAAATTATATAACGTATAATGGTGATCAACCTTTCCAGCTACTATATTGGAATGCTCTACCATGTTGGAAACACCAACACATCCAGAGTGAACTCAAGTCATTTCCCAAAACCTAAGTTTTTAATATGGTATATGGAATGAAGAGTTATGGAGAGCTTAGGTACATGAACCACATTACAAAATATCCTATATTTTAGATCAACTCTTCCATATCCGTGGACCTCAATAGGGGAATAATCCCCCATAAACATACGTGGTCCATCACATGTCCCCAAGTGTGAGAAAGTATGAGATGAAGAAGCAATTAGTAGCTTCTGAATCAAGAATCCAAGCTTTAAGAGAAGTGAGAGAAATCAAGGCATGACCATTACCTTTACCCCCAAATTCTTATTAGCATTATTAAAATGTAGTCCTCAAGATTGATGAAGGGCTTGCATTATGAAGTGAAATTGCTTCTTTATGCATGTGCTCTTAGAATGGAATTCTTTGTTGGAAGAAGTAGACTTAGCCCTCTTCTTCCTGGAAATTCTTCCCTTGGAAATCAACAACATGCATACCAAAGAACTCCAAGAAAACAGTGATCGAACTCCCAGCGCATCGCATCAATGGCAGAATACATTTCATGAAGGATCATGCTCTGATAGGCAAGTTCATTGGCTTCTGGCCCAAGGAAAAAGCATTGAGAGGATGGATAAATTCGAAATGGAAACCCAAAGGTCACATTCACCTACAGCTGTGCGCTAAAGGATTCTTCAACGTGCTCTTCACCTGCACCAAAGAAAAATATAGAATCATGGATGGAGGCCCTTATTTCTTCAACACCGCAGGTCTATACCTCAGACCTTGGACGGAGTGATTCAACCCTGAAAAACAAGACCTCACTTAGGCACCGGTATGGATCCGACTCTACTCCCTCCCCCAGGATTCTTGGGATGAGTTGACCCTCAGAGACATTGGCAATTCCCTGGGAGAGTTTGTCAAGATCCCAGAGGAGACCAAGATCAACCACTATGCATCTTATGCCCACATATGTGTCTACATGAACTTAGCAGAACCATTACCGGGTGAGATAAGTATGTTGCATGAATATTTTGAATGGACACAAACTGTAGATTATGAGCACATTCCTTTTAGATGTAGGAAGTGTCACCAACATGGGAATCTCTTCAGAGATTTCCCCCTAAACAAGAAATCTATGACTGAAAAGGAATCCAATGACCAGGAAGTAGGAGGATTCACGCAGGTAGCAAGCAAAAAAAGGCACAACAAGAGAGCTACCCCTCAGCAGAACAAAAAAGGACCTACGACTAGCGACAACTTCGCTTTGCAGCCTTAAATTAGCTACATGAAAACAAAAATGAACTAGTCATCGAAGTTGGGAATACCTCCACGGAGCATGCTCAGTCCTCAAAGGCTCAACAGGACAAGGTCCTCCTTGAGACCTTCCTGAAGACCCCAACGGAAAAATCCAAAGAGGAAAACAACACGTTAAAGGGCAAAGAACAGATCACAGAGTCGATCCGAGAAGCCATGGAGGAAGAACTAGAAAGCATTGATTTGGAAGGCCTAGATCTCATAGGGTTAGAGGATGCTTGCAATAAGAAAGAATCTAAATGTATCTCAAAGCAACAAGTCCAAAATATGGAAGAAATCTTTGCCAAAGCATAGTAGCTGACCTCTTTGGGAATCTAAGGGGGCACACTCCTTAACACCAAATAGTTAACAAAAGAATCCCGCAAAAGGGCAGGAAAAAAACTTTGCAAAGAACCATAGAAATAGCGAAAGAAATGGTGGACTCTGGGTGATTCCCCAAGCTGACAAGATTATTCACCTACACCGCCAATCATTTCCCATGAATATAATCTCCTAGAACATAAGAGGGCTCAATAGCCCCATGAAGCACAGGACAGTAAAGAAAAGGATTACTGAGGAACACCCTGAAATTTTCTACATGTAAGAAACCAAATGTTCTAGCTCCACTCTAGATACAATCTTCAATTTTTTTTGGAAAGGTAGCAACACAATAGTAGTGGATTCCAATGGGGCGTCTAGAGGCCTGGCAATCATCTGGAACCCCCAAATCATCTCCCTAGAGAAATTTCATGCTAATAGACACTTCATCCAGGCCAACTTTCACTTGATTGGCACGAATATCCATGGTCTTGTCACAAATGTATACTTCCCACAAAACACCCAACAAAAATTGGTGCTCCTGGACAACCTAGCAGAAATCAATAAACAACGATCCCTTCCACTCTGGCTCCTGAGAGGAGACTTCAATAGGATAACCAATCTTTGGGAAAAGAAAGGAGGAAGGATGCATCTGAAATCAGAAAGTAATGGATTCAAGAACTTTTTCCAAGGTAACAACCTTATAGATCTACACAACTCCAATGGAATTTTCACATGGAACAACAAAATAGGAGGTGTCCATCAGATAGCCTCAATATTAGATAGATTCCTCATCACAAAAGACCTCATTAGGCTACGGGGTGACATAGCTGCTACTATCATCCCTACGGCAGGCTCTGACCACTAGTCGATACAACTTAAATGGTTAAGACCAGGTAAGCATGCTCCTAAACCTTTCAGCTTTGAGCACTACAGGTTCCGACACCCTAGGTTCAAGGACATGGTATCCAAATGGTGGAACTCCTTAGAATAACCGCAAGGCACAAAAATTCTCCACTTCTAGACAAAACTGAAACTTCTCAAAGGCAAATTGAAGGTCTGGAACAAAAAAAACTTTGGCAATATCTTCACAGAACATAACGAACTGGAGGAAAAAATGAAGATGCTGCAACCGACTATTATCCAGGAAGGACACTCAGCCGAATCAAAAAGTCAAGAGAAGACCTTAACAATGCAGCTGGAAGAAAGAAGGAACTAGGAAGAAGCTCTATGGAGACAAAAATCAAGAATCAGTTGGCTCAAAGAGGGAGAAAGAAACACTAAATTCTTCCATCGCTCCACCATTCATCACAGAATGCACAACAGAATTACTATTCTCAAGAACCAAACTGGGGAAAGGTTGGAAATGCAAGAGGCCATCACTGAGGAGATGCGTAATCACTTCAAGGACATTATATAGGAACCCAATCACCAGAGGCATGAGGCTATTGGGGAAATCACTCAACATATTCCCAAGCTGATAATGGATGAACATAATAGGATGCTGCTCACAGCCACCACTCTAGAGTCTAGCTGAGGTGGAACAAGCGGTCTTAGAGCTTAAGGCAGGGAAAGCTCCAGGTCTTGATTGATTTACCACCAAATTATTTCATTTTTTCTGGGATACCATTCAAAATGAAGTTTGGGACATTATGGAGGAATCGTGCACCACCCACTAGCTTCTACCAGCGCTAAATGCTACCTTCATCACTTTTTTTCCAAAAGAATACCCATGTAGCCTCGCCAAGTAAGTATAGGCCCATAGCTCTCTGCAATGTCATTTACAAAATTATCTCCAAAGTTATGGCTAATAGGCTAAAGCATCTCCTTCCCATTATTATCTCCCCGGATCAAAAAGGTTATGTGGAAGGCAGGAAAATCCTTGATGGCATCATTTTAACCCATGAATTCATTCACTCTATCAAACAATCTAAAAATCCTGGCACGCTTCTCAAAATCGACCTATCCAAAGCTTTTGATAAACTCAGCTGGGAATAAATCAAAAAATTTCTCATAGCCTTTGACTTCAGCCGCATTTGGGTTCGCTGGATCATGAGTCTCATCACTTCCCCCTTTCTCTCCATTTTGGTCAACGACATCCCCTCTGCTACCTTCAACCCCTCGAGAGGCATCAGACAAGGGGACCCCCTCTCCCCCTTTATCTTCATCATTATGGTTGAAGGACTAGGTTGCCTTCTCAAAAGCTCCATACAGTTAGGCGCCCTACTTGGTTTACCCTCCACAACCAGCCCCCCTCCTCTCACCAACAATTTGTGGATGAAAATATGATAATGTGCTACCCCTCAGTCCAAGAAGCCCGCTCCCTCAAATATGTTCTAGACTTCTTCTCTCAAGCCTATGGCACAAAGGTCAACCCTAAAAAATCGCAGATATTCTTCTTTCATAGCCCCCCCTCTCACACAACACAACATTGCCCGCATCCTTGGATTCTCCATTGCTTCTTTGCCCTCCAAATACCTATGAGCTCCTATGACTGACTCTGCCATCAATCACTCATCCTAGCGAGACCTGTTGAACAAAATGGAAACCCGATTATCCAACTGGACCCATCCCACCCTCAACATTGCTAGCCCCCTCGTCCTCAATAAGTATGTCTTGCAATATCTCCCCATTTATCTCTTCTCAGTCCTAGCAGCCCCAAAATGGGTCCTCAAGGCTATGTGCAACTTCCAATGATAATTCCTATGGGGTGGCACCAAACAAAAAAACAAATGGGCCTTAGTCAACTGGAAGGATGTTTGTACCACTAAAAGTCGGGGAGGATTGGGATTGCATGATCCTTAGCACAATAACAACATAATGGGAGCTATCATCTGGCGGAAATGGGTCTCCAACCCCAACATTCCATGGGCCAACCTATGGGAAAAAAAGTATGCATACTCCTGGCCTAAGGAGGACCTCATCAGGTACAAATTAGAATATGCGGGATCCCAAATCTGGAAAGAAGGTAGTAGTAAAAAAAGGATGATACAAAGTCACAACTTCTAGGAATTGGGAAGTGGTACCCAAGAAATATTATGGGAGGACTCCTGGCAATAGATGCCAAGCCTTCCCTAGACCTATATGGAGTGAGGCTCTCCAAGGGTGGCAAAGACAGAATGTTCAAGACTTTTGGATAGACGACACCTCCCAAGGATATCGACAATGGCTACACACGCATAGATGGCAAGATGACTAGAACAACGAGAGCCATACAGACATTTGGGAGGATCTCAGCACCAAAATAAAAATCATAATAAAGACAGGGCCTGACATCCTCCACTGGCGGCACATGCCCAGTGGGAAATACTCAACCAAGGAAGCTTACAACATACTTTATCAGTAAAACCCTGACCCAATAGATCTCATCTGGAAAAAAATATGGAGGGCCAATATTTGGCCAAAAGTAACCACTTTCCTGTGGCTTCTCAGTAAACAACACATCCTCACATGGGAGAATATTTTGAAGAGGGGGTTTGTAGGAACCTCCAGGTGCCCTTTATGTTAGGAAAACATGGAAACCATCGACCACCTGTTGGACCAATGTCCCACCGCTAATTTCTTGTGGGATAGAATTTTTGTCTCACGTTGTCGCTCCAATCGAGTAAGGGGTAATATCATTAACACCATCAGCAGCTAGATGAACAATCCTTACACCAGTATGCTCCTAAACAGACTCTGGTAGATCATTCCAGACATCCTCATTTGGAACATCTAGAAGGAAAGGAACAACCGCATCTTCAAAGAGAAAGCATCCACAACAGAGAAGCTCTAGGACTGGATTCAAAACAACCTCTCCGAAACATTGGCCTTAGATGCTTGGAGTCAGGAGGACCTCCCAGCTTGGTAGCAGAGCGACACATATGGAACAATTGGAAAATGAGTCTAAACACCCCGCTGGATATCAATCCTAGAAGCGTAGGTTGAATTCAATCCCCTGAAAAATCCCCCCCCCCCCCCCCAAATGACTTCTTCAAATGCAACTTCGATGGTGCGTCCAAAGGCAATCCTGGTAATGCAGGATTCAGAGGCATCATCAGGAACTCTCAAGGTGATCCTCTACAGACTTACTATGGAAACATCAGCTGGGACAACAATAATTCGGTGGAGTTGGAGGGGCTTATACAGGGCATTCAAATTGAAATCGAGTTTCATTACTTCCCCTTAGAGATGGAGGGAGACTCGCAAGTCAGAACTATGGAAGCCACAAAAATCCTCCAAGGATCGGCTTCTTCAAAGGTTTCCAAAAGATAGAGGCTCACCCATAAGCTCAAGGTTCTGGAACAATTTATACACAACCACAAAGCCATTACTTTTGGCCATGTGTGCAGGAAGGCTAAATCCATTGCGGACCTACTTGCAAACAAAGGGGTGGAAAGCAACTGTGAGATGCATCACTCCATCCTAACACAGGTTGAGGAGGAATCTCTCAGACAATAATGTCACACTCTCATTCATAAGGATCTTCTCCCCCTGGATGCAGGTGACAGAACTGAAATGTATAACAATCATACCTCACACACCCCGAAGGATGGAGATCTTCTATGCAACACCTCAACTACTGCATATCCCCAAATCATTAACCATCTGCACGAGACTAACAAAATCAAGAATGATGATGGTATGCCCAGAACTACGTCACCCTATCTAGGGCACCCTGCTGCATCCATCAACTTAAATGGTTACCATGATTAAACCATATAGCATCCATCCCCCTTCAATCGAGCCTACTCAGGTGATCAATATTGGAGAGAAACTATGTGTGAGGCTTACTCATTGCCATCCTCCTTGCATGTGTCCACTCCTCTTTAAAAGGATGAGCTCTCAACCCCGAACAAAACACAATATTTTCCGTCTGCCCTTCATTTTTTTATCTCTTCTCCAACACTTTCCCGTTTTCGAAAGGCTGTGAAGCCCTATCTTCTGCGTTGCACCGCACAGTCCCCTCTAGGTGGCTACATCCCATTCTGCACACCTCTTCCGCAGACTTTCCTACCCCCTAGCCCTAGTGATACTTTCCTCCCTGTTGCGCACCCCTCCCTTGACATCTCCCCCCTGCCTTACTGCGCAATGGCCCCTAGACTTCGTCAGAGAATGATCCGAGGTGGACAGAGAGGGGTTATCCCTAGCTGTTATCACTATGGTGAGGACAATCAACCGGAGTCGATGGAAGGCTCCTCCTCCGACACTTTTTCTCACCAGATCCCCGACCCCGATCAAGAGGAAGTAGCCCTTGGGCACGCTGCGTAGAGAGGTAGGCAAGGCCCACAAAATTCCACCATCTCTCTCCAGGCGCACCCCGAGCCTCGCAAGACTGACCCGCTACTGGTTCAGGAGAAGGAATGTAATGATTCAGATGTCTGGGTGATGGAATTTGATGGCAAATAGATGCGTGTCCATGACGGTGTAGATCTGAAGTCCCCCATCCTCTGCACACTGGTCCACAAACCCAAGCGTTCAGTGGCTGCTTCAGAGGAAGCGGCTACGTAGGCACCTGCTTGCCCCATTGACGAGGAGGTCCCCAACAGTGATGATGAAGATGAAGATTGAGGCTTGCATAGCTGCACAACTCTTCCATGTTTTTTTTCAAGCTTGCCATCAGTGCTTTTTTGCTTCTGCATATTTTGTGCTACTTAGATATATCAGCGCTACTGCGCATAATGTAATTTTATGTCTTAAGTTTTTTTCGGGTTGGTTTTCTCCTCTGAAGTGGCCCCGATACCGAGTAACTAAGGCTGAGATTGGCTAAGTGCAGCTTGCCAACCCTGCTGCACCACTGACTAAAAATAGACTTACTAAAAATAGGAAATGCTAAATAAAATAGATGATCCCTAATGACAGAGAATGACTACTAGACAAATAAAATTGGTCATATGTGGACATAATTATATATGAATGAAGCTCTAAGTGTGCATTTATCCTAATAATATTTACCACCATATTTATGATATGTAAGAATACCTCCATATATTACAACATTACCTTATGTCAATGGTTATTTCCATAGTATATTTGAAAAACCTCTCAAGTTTTTCATACATATGATATCACATTATAATTTAACCACTTCATATTAATATAAACATAAGATGAAATGAGTTAACCATGACAAACAAGCTAAAATATTTAAACACAAGATTTATCATTATTAAGTCAAATAATACATTAAATCAAGTCACAATCACACCAAATAGAAATAATCAATGTAAGTTAAAGAAATTACATATCCCAACAAATATTGGAATTTAGTGATTAAAATCATCATAAAGACTATCATTCAACTACACTACCCATAGAAAAGTGAATTAGGAAACCCAATCAATGAACTATATCACTTTGTTACATTGGTTGTGTTTAAAGCATTGGTTACAAATAATATAAAGTTGTGATTAGTGAGTATTAAATCATTTTGGATTGTCTATGAACCTTAGATCTAAATCAAATAATATATTAAATCAAATCACAATTACACCAAATAAAAGGAATCAATGTAAGTTGATGAAAATACATATCATCACAATCACACTAAATAGAAAAAAACAATGTAAGTTGAAAAAAATACATATCTCACCAAATAGAAAAAAACAATATAAGTCGAAGAAAATACATATCTCACCAAATAGAAAAAACAATGTAAATTGAAGAAAATACATATCTCAATTGTTATTGAGATTTAATAATCAAAATCATCATAAACACTATACACTATCATTCAACTACACTACAAATAGAAGAGATAATTAGGAAACCCAATCAATGAGCTCATTAGCATTGGTTGTATTAAAAGCATTAGTTACAAATAACATAAAGTTGTGATTAGTGAGTTTTAAATAATTTTGGATTATCAAATCTTAGGAAACCCAATCAATGAGTTATATAGCTCATTAGCATTGGTTGTATTAAAAGCATTAGTTACAAATAACCTAAAGTTGTAATTAGTGAGTTTTAAATAATTTTGGATTATCAAATCTAAGTTTTGTTGAAGGAATTAATAAAATAAAAAATAAAAAAAATTACAAGGATGAAATGGTTAACTCTTTCCTAAAAATAATGATTGCATTTCTTTAAAACCAACTTATACCTTCAACATGGATTTGAATATTAAATACCAGAAATTTATCTTAAAATTTAGAATATTATAAACATTCAATGATTTATATAGGTTAATCTCCATCAAATTTATCATATTAGTTGTCATCTGTAATAGCATGCTTGAGAATCCAATTTTTCTTGGCCCGGGTATTTTAGCAATTCAAATTAAATTGTTAATAAAGAGATATTAACCATGCACAATACATTAAGGGTTGTAATTTCAATTACGCTTTTGAAATAATATGCTTGTCCATATTTTCAATATGTTCGTCTCCATTAATCTTATCAAATTAATTCTGATTTATAATAACATGCGAATTCAATTTTTTAAGACCCACGTATTTTTACAATTCTAATCAAGTTTAAAAAGTATTAACTATCTACAATAAAATTTGAATGGAGGTGGTGGGTCGATATTTATGATTATATAATAGAAATGGATGTAAACTTTCCTGTAGTAGTACGAACTGCTATTAATAGTGAAGTCGAGGAAATGACAACCTATCAATAATCCCAATTTTCTTTCAACAAGAATAATAATTTATTCTCTAAAGTTCGTACCTACAATAACTTATTCTCTAAATCCTAGAAGCAATAAAGCATTTGAAATCCATTAATTTTCATAATGTATTTTTAATCCATAATCATGAACCCATCATTTCGCAAACATAAGCATGAGCATGATTGAAGGTACATTAAAGAAAACATAAACAAGAAAATGACTTGAGGTACATTAAACTAAACTGTGGGGTTCCAAATAACATACCCGAACCTCGATTCTCATTCATATCAATGCTTGTAATCGATATTAAACTTAAATGTCACATAAAATAGCACTAGGACATGACTTTGTGACATTTAAACCCCTCTAGCTCGCAACATACTAAATCACTTGAACAAGTCAAATGGTTCGATGGATTGGTCATGTTTTTCATGTCGTTTATGGGATTTGGATGCTTAGCCTAGGTTATAGTGGTATCTTGCTTCATTAACCCTAGACTCGATCATAATGATATCTTCCTTTATAAACCTTAGCCTTTATATAATGGAAGAAGCCTCGGAAGGCGAGTATAACTCTTTAATGGATTTGGTGGGAGATTTAATGAGAAAGTAGGAAGCCTCGGAAGGTGAGTATAACTCTAATGGATTTGGTGGGGACTTTCCTCAATGGTTAAGGTGAGTATATCTTTTTAATGGATTTGATGAGGACTTACTTTAAGGTGAAGTGGTTAATTAAAGAATAGTAAGCTAAAGCCCTTTCCTAAATCTAGCGATGAATACTTATAAGTTTGATTTAGGATGGATAATTATAAGTTTTTAGTTGGGATGATAGGTTTTGGGTGGTAATTAATTGTATTTTAAATAGGTTTAAAACTTGGAATCCTCTTTTTTTTCAATTATGGTGTCTCATTATAGAGGTGATGGATGTGTTAGGTGTCGGTTAGTTGATAAAGTATAAATAATTATTAAAAGAAGTGAACATCAAAGTGAAAGCTCAACATTTGGTGATGCCATTAATCATTAATAAAATTATTGACATGGTTAGTAAGATGGAAAAATATTCATTGAAATTAAAAAGTGAGATACATATTCCTTTGAGATTAGCATTTATCTAAGTTTATTCCAAGGAAATGATAGGTTATATGAAAATTTTTAAAAGCAAATTCACGAAACTTGATTTGAGATGAGACTAAGTGGTTTTGAGGGTGACACACATCTTTGGTTTTCTTAACCTCCCCATAGAGACATGTTAGTCCCCTTCATGGTTAGAATCTTCTACAAGCATTAACACTTTGGACAATATTAGAAATGCTCAAATCCTTCTAAGTTTTGAAATTGAAGCTACTATTATAGACATCATCCATCAGGACGAACTTATCAATAACACATGACATGAGGAAATCAAGGATGATATGTAGGAAACAAAAGATACCCTCCATTGGCATGCATTTTATTTTCTTATGCATTACATAATGTATGTCATATTCATTATTATTATGCTAATTTTTCCAACAGGGTATCCATCATGCTCTATAGTTAATAGCTTGGATGATTGGTAGTGTGAAGGTGTTTTTGAAGAAGAATAACAAAATTTTCTCATTGGTGAAGGTTCCCCCATTTTTTGTTAGTATTAGAATGTTGTATGGTTAGGTTGAAATTTTTTCAATCATCCTTAAGTAATATGAAATTTAGGACCCGAAGTACCAATTGGGCATAGTCTAACCAATTGGGCATATTTGAAGGTGATAACTTTGAAGCCTTTTTCAACGCTGTCTTTTGTATTGGGATATTGGTGAAGAAATTTTAAATGGAATTTGGTTGTGCAAAGGAAATGTAGAGATTATGTGGCTCAAGAGGCACCCATGGTGACCCCATTTTCATTTGAAATGTCCCTCACCCATGGTGAGCCCATTTTCATTCCAAAAGTCCCATAGTTATAAACACCATGACCTATTGACCAACCTCAACAACAATCTAATGAACAAAAATCATGAGAAGGTAACTATGAAAATCTCCTAGAGGGGATTTATCCTTCTTCCAATATTTCATAATGTGTTTTAGAAGATGGTTATTGGCTTGGAATAACCCCCAGATTAAAGACCCTAGTTTTTATGAATTTTTCTATGTTACATATGAAACTCCAAATAATTGATAATGTGTTTTATTATGTTATATATGAAATTCCAAACAATTGATAATGTTTTGATAATGTGTTTTACTATGAAACTACAAACAATTCATAATGTGTTTTAGAAAAGGATTGTTGGACTAGCCCATCCCAACTTAAAAACCCTAGCTTCTATGGCTTGGATTTGTCTATATTATATATAAAACAATAGACAACATAATTATGGTTTTTAAAAACAGAGGAGGTCCTTGTTTCCCATGCTAGCCTCCTCTCAAACTATGTATCATTTTTATCATTTTTATAAAATTTTGTTATATATATATATATATATATATATATATATATATAACTTAAAAATAATAAAAAAAATATAAATAAAATACCAAAAAATATATAAATTTAAATATAGTTTATTTATTTATTTTGTTATTTCTCATTATCCTAGTGTTTATTTAATAATTTTATTTGATTTTTGAACATTTATTTAATAATAAATTATCAATTTTTAAAATCTTAAAATTAACTCTTTTAACGAGTTTACAATTATTTTAAATAATATTTTATATATAAATTTAAATTTTTTAAATTTTATTGAGTATATATATATATATATATATATATCCTCATGAAGGGACATACATTTGGGGTCAAATGGATCATATATTTTAAAAATTAGTTTTGTATTTTCTATTGTGACCGTGAGGGTTTTGAATGGCGTGTTTAACTTTTTCCCAAGTTTGAGTTTAATTCACTCTTGGAATTTTGGAATTTGATGTTTTACATAATGTTTAATTTTTTAAATATACTTGATTGATTTACTTTTGGAATTTGATATTTTATATAATGTTTTTTAATTTTTTAAATATACTTAATTGATCAAGAGATGTTGTGGAGCAACAAATCCTTGCCTAAGTGAAATTAGATGTTCCAGGCTATTTTCTAGAATTATAGATCTTCATTGACGACAAAGAAGGAGTTTTCTTTGCATGTGTTTGTATAAATAACATTGGAAATTTTGTGTAACCCACCTATATCTTACAAGTTAGTTAGTGAATTTATGGCAATAATCTGTGGCTCTTGGGTTTCCATAAACATGAAGAGTGAGCTAAGGGAGAAAGAAAGAAATAGAAAATTAACTAAGCAATGCGCGTTCACTGATGGATCATGCGTTATTTAATGAATTGGATGAGATTTAAGCCCGTACTTACTGGGGATTAAGCCTAGACATGTCTTGGGTATTACCGTGGAAACACAAACAAACATTTTCCTGTCAGACTGAGGTTTGGTATCACTGTGGCCAAAACCAAACATCGTCTATTTTTTTTTATAGAATTAACTCTAGTTATCTTAATTTTGGTAGTTGTTTCATGGTCCTAACAAATTAATCAAACCCAAATCAAAAATGGATCATGGAGTCTTCATGTTGTGTGAAATCCCAAGAAAGCCCAGGATGAGGCAAGGTATTACTGTGGAAAAAAGAGTCAAAGTTACACTAGTTGTTTTTCTTCAGACCATTATCTCTGGCTATCTTGATTAACTGAATTTATAGATATTTTGGCTAGCAAAAATGGAAGTATTTTGATGGTACCAAAAAATATCTACAATAAAAATCCAAACAAACCCAAAGAAGAGTAATCACTAGATAAAATTATAAGCAAATCTTGAACTCAAATAAAGATATAGATATTGAACTCAAATCTTGTTTATTATCCATACACTTATACCAAAACCCTCTTCATAAATTTGATATTCATCCATACATATATTCCAATAGTATGCATATACAATTCCAGTAGTATGCATGTACAAGCAAGCCCCTCCCAATGTCTCAAACTTCATTTCACACTTGAAATAGATGGATTGAAACCCAAACACGATGGATGGATGAAATGGTGTCAATATCTCAACAAGGAGACTTATTGGCAGCTCATTGTGTTTAGAAGAAAGCAAATCACCAATCAACCTTCCTGAATCACCGACCAAACTTCCAACTTTTGATCCCAGGATCCTCGTCCCTTGGACAAGTATATTGAATGCAAAGTTGAAGAAAGTGTTGAAATTTGGTTACCGGAGGACAGGTGGTTCCCTAAGGCTTTGATCTTTGGCCTAGGGAAAAGTGTCCAAAAGAATTTAATTTTTCTCCTAAAGTGACTTTATAAAGGTATAAAGTCAAATCTAATTTAAAAGTGACTTTAAGTGATAAACTTGCTAAAGTCTAATTTTAAAGTGACTTTAATAAAGTCAATGTAAAATTAGAAAGGAAAAGTGACTTTGGAAATAAATGACTAAGTGGGTCTTTATTAAAGGGCGGTGAATTAAAAAATAGAAAGTGAGATTTAAATGAGCATTTAATCTCAGCCCTAGATCTCAATCTATTTCAGCCATTGGATTTAGGGATTCCCCAAAAGTCACTTAGGGTTAGGTTAAAGGAGGAAAAGGTCATTCATTCTTTCATGAGCAAATTGGGAGAAGGAGAGAAGGAGAGCAAGGGAGATTTCTGAGCAGTGAGGAGAAAGAGGGTAGCTGATAGAGACTTCAACAAAATCTGTACAACAGCAAAGAGGCATGGTTCCCAAGGCAAAAATCCGTACAGCAGAAGGTTGGCACATTTTTCGAGGGAGAGAGGCACAGTTTTTGAGGAAGACCGTACAGCAGCTTTAGCATTTATTTCTAGGCAGATTCTGGGCACGAAAATCGAGGAGAGAGACTGCTAGTTGGTGGCACGAATTTTTAGAAATCCGTACAGCAGCCGTACAACAGCTTTGGCATAGATTTCGAGGCAAAGGAGCATAGAAATCGAGGAGGAGGGTTTGCTGTCAAATCCGTACAGTCCGTACAGTAGTACAGCCGTACAGCTGGGCACACATTTCGAGAAATTCAGTTCAGCATTTAATGCTGTAATAAATTCTATAAAATTTCTGTTTTGAGTTTTTCCTATTTGGAATGTTTTCCAAGGCAGAGTTAATGCACAGAAATTGAGATAAGTACAGTTGTTTAGTTGCTGAAATTTTTGCTGTAATTTCTGTCTCACTGTAAAATCATTTTCAGAAATAAGAAGGAGCTCTCAAAGTGGTTTTCCCCAAGAGTTGTAGGGGGTTTTTCCAGGGTCACCTTGACCAAAAATTACTGTGTTATGATGTGTTGAATGGCTGTTTGTATCTGTTGATTTTTATTTCTGCATTTTCCAGCATTCTGTAAATTTTCCAGAATTTGTGTTTTCAGCAAAAATTATTTTCCTGTTGTTGAATGTAAGGATATGGGAAAGGGCATTTAACTAAAAGGAGAAATAAGGTGAAACCGAAAACCGGGGTGGGAAATTCAATAAATTTCTACATGGTATCAGAGGTTGGGTGCTGAAAGTGCAGTTTGGGACAGCAAGAAGAAAAATACAATCTGCTGATTTTTCACTTAGAAAATTCCAGCAAGCTGATTTTTCACACACAGAATTTTTATCTTTACTACAACAGTGCTATTTTTCAGTTTTTAGGACAGCAGGATGTCATTGGGACTGAGGGTGGAGGATAGGTTGGATGGACATGCCAATTACAGCGTTTGGAAGGAGAGAATGCAAAGTATCTTTGAGGAGGCAGAAGTCCGGGACATCATGGTGCATACCACACAGAACCCTGTTGTTGTGCCTACTGATGCTATTCAGTTGGCAGCATATAATAAAAATAACAACAAGGGTAAGAGACTAATTCTAGATGGAGTCAAAGACCATTGCATTCCTCATGTGAGAGGAAAGAGAAATGCTCATGAGATGTGGACAGCATTGTCCAATCTCTACCAAAGTACCAATGAGAACCGGAAAATGGTCCTGAAGGAGAAGCTGAAGACCATTAAGATGGGTAAGACTGATAGTGCAGCTAGATATCTCACAAAGATTACTAACGTGAGATATGAATTGGCAGCAATTGGAGAGGTCATTCCACCTACTGAGTTGGTGCGGATTGCAGTGAATGGCCTCCCCAGTTCATGGATGAACTTTGCTGATGGGGTTTGTGCACGTGAGACCCTTCCCACATGGGAGAGGTTTTGGGATGATTGCATTCAGACAGAGATTAGGAAAGGTCATCTTGGGGCAGCCAAGCCAGTTGAGTAGGATGAGGATGTAGCACTGTTGGCAGGAGGCAAGAAAGGAAAAGGGAAGAAGCAGGCTTCCAGAAGCAATGGTGGGGGCAAAGGCAAAGGTAAATGTAAATAGGGTAACACACAGAAGGACTATTCCAAGGTGAAGTGTTGGAATTTTCAGAAGATGGGACACTATGCAGTTGTGTGTCCAGAGAAGAAGAAGAAGAAGAAGGGGAAGAACCAGAGCATGGCAACATCAGCAGGGGTTGAGGACTTTACAGATCGCTTTGACCGAGAGTTTGGCTTCATTGCGTGTGAGTCCTCTAGTGCACGATCACTTGCCACAGAGGTTCAGAGGGAGCATGCATTTCCCTTGACTAGCGGAGCATCTTCAGGTATCTGATATGTGGACAGTGGGGCTTCACGTCATATGAAAGGAGTCTGTGAGTACTTCTTAGAGCTTTTAGAGAGTGGCACTGATATAGAGGTAGTACTCGATGATGACAGAGTTGTTAGAGCAGTTGGTGTGGGAACACTGACATTTCATAGGGAACCCAAACTTCCCTTGAAGGTGTCAGATGTTCTTTATGTGCCAGGGATGAGGAAGAACCTCATATCCGTCTCAGCTTTGGAGGATAGAGGATATGAGATACTGTTCAGGGGAGGACAGATGTTGATATATCCCAGGGGCGCTCCAGCTGATTCAGCTAGAGTGATAGGTGTACGCCATGCAAAGGTGTACAAGTTTGAATTTTAGCCCCTTTTGGCATTAAGAAGTAGTACCGACAACAGAGCTAGTAGTTCTGAGCTGTGTGATATTTGGCACCGCAGGATGGGGCACATGTATCATGGAGCCTTGAGGACTTTGTGGGAGCTCACTACAGGTGTGCCAGATTTTAGTACTGATCACTTTGATACTTGCAGAGGATGTGTGATGGGCAAGTTTTCCAAATCGCCTTTTCCCAGCAGTGACAGCAGAGCGACTGGGATACTTGATTTGATTCATTCCGTTGTGAGCGGTTGGATGTCTCATGTTTCCTTGAGTGGATATGAGTACTGTGTTTTATTCATTGATGATCACTCCAGGAGGACTTGGATTTATTTCTTGAAGACCAAGAGTGAGGTCTTCAAGCAGTTTCAGGAGTTCAGAGCTCTTGTGGAGACACAGACAGGTCAGAAGATGAAGTCCCTAAGGTCGGACAATGGAGGAGATTACACCCTTGGAGAGTTTTTTGACTATTGTGCGGAGGTAGGCATTAGGAGGGAGTTCACTGTTCCTTACAACCCCCAGTTTTACGGGGTTGCGGAGAGGAAGAACAGATCCATCGGAGGGGCTGCCAAAGCCATGTTACATGATCAGGAGTTGCCATTATTTTTGTGGGCAGAGGCCTGCAACACTATTGTTTATTTGCAAAACAGGAGTTTGCATCGTGCCTTGGGGCACATGACTCCGGAGGAGGCTTTTTCTGGGAAGAAGCCTGATATTGGTCATCTTCGTATCTTTGGGTGTATCACATACTCCTACATACCTAAGGAGAAGAGGACCAAACTAGAGCCCACCGCAGAGAAGGGTATCTTTGTGGGCTACAGTGAGACCTCAAAGGCCTTTCGGATTTACATTCCTACATAGAGAAAAGTTGTTGTCAGGCGGGATGTGAAGTTCGAGGAGGATAGGGCCTTTAGGAGGTCACGGGAGTTAGAGTATATGGATCAGCCAGACCCTCAGCAGCAGCTGAGTCAGTCACAGGGATCCAGTGGGCAGGGATTAGGAGGATCCGGAGGTACATCTATGACGATGTCTGGTCCGTCAGTGAGCAATGGCTCACAGAGTCAGAGGGGTGGTGCTTCGGGCAGCACGCAAAGCAGTCCACAGACCAGTTCACTAGGGAGTTCACTGATGGACAGTTCACACGGTACCTCAGCTTCTACAAGTTCAGGTGTAGGCAGGAGGACAGCAGATAGATAGTCAGGAGTTTAGGTTCCTGATGATGATGATAAGGAGGAGTTTCATTCTCCAATGGGAGAAGTATGCTCAGGGAAGAGGAAGCCCAAGTGGCTTCAAGACACCTTGAGAGAGGCCACATCTGTTGCTAGGCCTAAGAGGCCGGTCAGAGAGAGTAGACCACCTAAGAGGTTTTGTAGCTATATGGCAATGGCTACCAACATCCTTGACTCTGAGCCTTCTAGCTATGAGGAGGCAGCTAGCCAGCAGGTCTGGAGAGAGGCTATGCAGGAGGAGTATTCTTCTATCATGAAGAATGATGTTTGGGAGGTGGTGCTGAGGCCTGAGGGAAAATCCGTGGTTACTTCCAGATGGCTTTACAAGGTAAGGCGTGCTGCAGATGGCAGCATTGAGAAATTCAAGGCAAGGTTTGTGGCTAGAGGGTTCTCCCAGGTAGGGGGAGTTGATTATGAGGAGACCTTCGCTCAGGTGGCTCGATATACGTCGATCCACTCCATTATATCGATAGCAGTAGAGATGGGTTGGAAGATCCACCAGATGGATGTGAAGACCGCATTTCTCAATGGCTTCATACAGGAGGAGGTGTACATTGAGCAACCACAGGGCTTTGAGGTGCATGGTAAGGAGTCCCATGTGTACAGACTGAAGAAGGCCCTTTATGGCCTGAAGCAAGCTCCTAGAGCTTGGTACTCTAGGATAGATACATACTTGCAAGAGATGGGTTTCGCAAAGAGTGAGGCAAATCCGAACCTTTACTTTATTGTGATAGGTGAGGAGCCTCTCGTTACGGTGTTGTATGTGGATGCCTTAGCCATTATAGGTGCAGAGGAGACTCATAGAGAGCATTGCGAGAGATCTTGTGGCGGAGTTTGAGATGAAGGACATCGACTTGATGCATTACTTTTTGGGTTAGGAGGTGTGGCGGGGAGGAGGGGCATTTCTTGGGGCGAGGGGGGAAGTATATTGTGGATATCCTTGGCGGATTCACATCAATTTGTAAACCCATGTCGACACGCGATGATCACCAAGCGGAAGAAGTTCATGCTTCGGTTCAGTTGGTGGATCCCACATTGTCGCAGAACGGTCAGTTAGTTCCTTGATGTATCTGGTCAACACTAGACCAGATATCTGTTTTGCAGTCAACACGATGAGTCAGTTCATGTGTGAGCCTAGGAAGGTTCACTGGGTGGCTACAAAACACATTTTGCGGTACTTGCAGGGGACAGTGGATTATGGTACGGACTACGAGCGGGGGGTGGAGTGAGATTGGCAGGTTACACTGATTCTGATTGGGCAGGTTGTGCGTCTGATAGGAAGAGCACTTCAGGGTGTTGTTTTGGGTTGGGTTCGGCGGTGGTGTCATGGTTCAGCGCTTGTGGTCAGTCGCATTGAGTTCAGTGGAAGCAGAGTACATGGCAGCCTGTCTAGCTAGTTGTGAGGCCATATGGCTTTGCAAGATGTCTTTTGGCTTATTTGGTCGGCCGTTGAGACCTTCAATGATTTACTCTAATAATCAGAGTTGCATTAAACTCATGGAGAATCCAGTATTTCATGACAGGTCAAAACATATCGGCATCAGATATCACTTCATTAGAGACTATGTTCAGAAGGAAGCTGTGAAGCTTAAGTATATTCCCACTGATGAGCAGGCCACAAATATTCTTACTAAAGCCTTACCATGGGGCAAGCATGTCTACTTCAGAGAAAACATGGGTGTGGTGAGGAACACCTTCCTCGATAAGAGGAAGTGTTGAAATTTGGTTACCGAAGGACACGTGGTTCCCTAAGGCTTTGAACTTTGGCCTAGGGAAAAGTGTCCAAAAGAATTTATTTTTTCTCCTAAAGTGTCTTTATAAAGGTATAAAGTCAAATCTAATTTAAAAGTGACTTTCAGTGATAAAATTCTTAAAGTATAATTTTAAGGTGACTTTAATAAAGTCAATGTAAAATTAGAAAGGAAAAATGACTTTGGAAATAAATGACTAAGTGGGTCTTTATTAAAGTGGGGTGAATTAAAAAATAGAAAGTGAGATTTAAATGAGCATTTAATCTCATTTCGTCTCAATCTATTTAAAATACATTGGATTTAGGGATTTCCCAAAAGTCACTTAGGGTTAGGTTAAAGGAGGAAAATGAGGAAAAGGTCATTCATTCTTTCATGAGCAGATTGGAAGAAGGAGAGAAGGGGAGCAAGGGAGATTTCTGAGCAGCGAGGAGAAAGAGGGCAGGTGATAGAGACTTCAGCAAAATCCATACAGCAGCAAAGAGGCATGGTTCCCAAGGTAGAAATCCGTACAGCAGAAGGTTGGCACATTTTTCGAGGGAGAGAGGCACATTTTTCGAGGAAGACCATACAATAGCTTCAACATTTATTTCTGGGCAGATTCTGGGCACGAAAATCAAGGAGAGAGACTGCTGGTTGGTGGCACGAATTTCTAGAAATCCGTACAACAGCCGTATAGCAGCTTCGTCACAGATTTCGAGGCAAAGGAGCACGAAAATCGAGGAGGAGGGTTTGTTGTCAAATCTATACATTCTGTACAGCTGGGCACACATTTCGAGAAAGTCAGTTCAGCATTTAATGGTGTAATAAATGCTGTAAAATTTCTATTTTGAGTTTTTCCTGTTTGGCACGTTTTCCAAGGCAAAGTGAATGCACGGAAATCGAGATAAGTACATTTGTTTAGTTGCTGAAATTTTTGCTATAATTTCTGCCTCACTGTAAAAGCATTTTCAGAAATAAGAAGGAGCTCTCAAACTGGTTTTCCCCAAGAGTTGTAGGGTTTTTTTCCAGGGTCACCTTGACCAAAAATTACTGTGTTATGATGTGATGAATGGCTGTTTGTATCTGCCGATTTTTATTTTTGCATTTTCCAGCATTCTGTAAATTTTTCAGAATTTGTGTTTTCAGCAAAAAATATTTTTCTGTTGTTGAATGTAAGGATATGGGAAAGGGCATTTAACTAAAAGGAGAAATAAGGTGAAACTGAAAACCGAGGTGGGAAAGTCAAGAAATTTCTACAGAAAGTATGTTGAGTGCAAAATTAAGGAAAGTAATTAGAATTCTCTAAGCAAGAAAATGAGATTAGTTTTACTATTCTAATGGATCATGGGGTGATATCACAAGCAAACAACCTTGACGATAAATAAACCAGGATATATGGAAGCAAGATATATTTAAAGGTTAAATCAGACAATCTAAACAAGTAAAGTGGTGTGTTCAACAAATCTTGGATATTTATATCTATGAGGATAAAGGAAAGCCTTGTGAAGATTTCTGCTAAGTACAGTAAATTATTTTTCTTTCACGAAGCAACGTTCAAAAATAAAATGTTAAATCCAAAATGTGGGTGCATCTGCATGATAACGCACATGATTGGAAAGAATAATTGAAGTCACTATATTTATGTTGTTGTTGTAGAAAGAGCATATGAGAAAAGTCTCTTGCAACTATTGATATTGAATCAGAACTAGAAGGGAGATTTGCTCCTAAGAAAACAACTTCATGTATTAATTTTATTTAGAAAATTTGAAGGACTAAAAATTAAAAAACAATACTTGTAAGTCTCATTGCAGTCCCTATATCACTTATTCATGTATTCTTTAAATATGCAATGGTTTTTCAACTCAATGCATGGTACAACCTCATATAAAATTTGCTTGAAGCGAGAAGCTTTATGGCCTAGTTTCTATAAATTGTTTAGGACAATATGCTATGTCTCATTCATGGGGGGAACTTGTTCAAACTGAAAATGAGCATTGTATGGAATCTCAAGCTTGCAATTCATGTTGTATTATATTTTTTTCATACAAAATTTGATTGAAGCTAGAAGCCTTATGGCCTAGTTTCTACAAATTTTTTAGGACCATATGCTATGTCTCATTCATGGGAGAAACTTGCTGATACTAAAAATGGGCTTTGTATGTTGAGGAATCTCAAGATTCCAATTTCTATAGAATTTTATAACCATATGCTATGTCTCATTCATGGGAGAAACTTTATCATACTGAAAATGGGCATTGTATGTTGAGGAATCTCAAGATTCCAATTCCTATAGCATTTTATATTTCTTTTGGCGATGAATATGGTGAACATAAAGGGGATCTAGTTATTTGTAGTGTCCCCAAATTCTTTACGTATTGCCTAATACTATTTTGGATCTGATGGCATTCATTCATGGACTTACACATATGCATTAACATGCACATAAAAAGAGTTGTGATATAAAAAGATTATTAATTGCAATGAATGTTGCAAGAAAATCTCACCTCAATATAAAGTTGATATCATTGATACAATAGTCACATAGATATAAATATGTGTTAGTTTTATTTGTCTTCTAAGTTCTAATTACTTTCTCAAATTTGATCCAATTAAAATATCCCAAGCTATTGAGAGAATATTTGTCTTGTAGCTGAGATATTTTATGGAAAGAGAATCAAGAAACATTTTTCTTGTCAAGGGAATCTAGAGATTGATGCCATATCAAAATGGAATTTTTGTGTCTATAAATAAATTATTTATTTCCAATTTCATATATTATAACACGAAGTATAGCTACTGGGGAAAATTGATGGAAAACAATCACAGAGTCTAGGATACTGATGGAGAGATAAATAAAATCAAGTGGATCAGAAATTATCCAAGAACAAAAATAAGAAATAAGACCAAACATTTCAAAATGTCTAGAGGATCTTCTTGAGAAGAGATTAGTAGAGAAGAAAACTAATGTATTAAGAGTCAAAACAACATGTATGGAGAGCCTCAGAAGGAACCTAATATTACAAAATATGATGTCATCTTCATAAAGGATGAAAACAAATGATGGTGTTGGACTCTAATTCAACAATTGTAGGATGTTGGAATGGCATTGGACCATGTTGAATTTATAATGGTAAATTTCAAGTAGACCAACTCAACTACTTCAAAGAAAATTCAATTAATTGTCAATTAAGAATAGATGTTCAAAATATAAATGTGGAAATGTGGTACAAATACAATAGTTTTAGAAATTTTGATTACTCCTAGTATGTCACTATCATCATTTTATTTCTCAAAGAAGTATTCTATAGATATGCATCATTCCCAAAGTTACTAATGCATTGTATGAAGGCACACTTTTTGCAAGAGTATCAAAAGATTAAATAAAGACAAACTGCTAGAAAAACATATGTGAATCACAAGTATCTAGTTTAATTGCATTATATTTTGATTTCATTAAAATATTTATTTTTCCATTATTTTTCAATATTTTCTAATTAGGAATTTGTATTATATTGTAAAATTTCGCATCACAAATTGTAGGGCATGTGTTGAGAATCCAAGTACCTCCCTTGCCGTATATACCATGTCGTATTAAAGAAAAGTGATGTCAAGTTACCAAGTTCCATTGATAAAGAGTCAAGCATTTGGACATAATCAAGGTTGATTTTGACAGAGTTATAGAGAGCAAGGACTGAAAAGAATGTGAGAAAAGTTGCAGAATAGGGGACTGAAAACAACGTGAATAGAAGGGCTAACAGAGAGAAATGGTCATGTTGACACAAAGGCAGTGATAGGATATTGAAATATAATTGTAACTCTGCCTATAAATAGATGATTATAAATTGCATTTAAAGCATTATGCATGGGTTCATGCAAAAAAAATATTACATACCAAAACGATATCCTCATAATGGTTGGAATTATGCATGAGTTCAAAGTCACCAACATTGCTCGTGACAATTCCTTTGGACATTTCACCGTGGTATATTATAGCTCTGTAGTGGAATTTTGTGGAGTAACACAAGATGGTTTATTACAGCTCTGTAGTGGAATTTTGTGGAGTAACACAAGATGGTTTATTACAAATCTGTAGTGGAATTTTGTGGAGTAACACAAGATGCCTGTAAGGCAGATCTTTTCTTGAGTTCATATAACTAGCTCCCCATCTTGCGTGTTAAACCATACTGAGCTTACATACATTGGAGGTACATACCGTTGTGCCACCAACACCTCAATTTCCTCTTAAGCCTTCTAGCCTTATACAAAATCTACACGAATGATAATTTAATTAAGTATAAATCACCACTTGTGTGACCTTATGGGCCCACTATTTTACCGCTTGTCTCTTTATCTTGTGATAACGGAATCCTGTGTGCCCACTATTTTACCACTTGTCTATCTTGCAATAACCCAAGATGCATGGTGGACAACACAAAAAAAAAGTTTTGTTTCAATGCTACCTCTCGTTACTCTGCACAAAACACAGATTGAAAAGTTAGCATTTGATGAAGAAGGCTCTAGTCAAGTGATATTAGGCACTACCTCCTCTTCTCTGAATCAATGTTTTTATTCGATGGAGGGTAACTTGTTTCCGGCCCAACCCCAAAACCCAGAGCTGAGTCAAATCTTTGCTCTTTCGAGAACAGAAGAAGCAACATTACAAGAGGAAGCATCTCACAACAACGGAAGGTAGAAAACAAGATAGAAAGCTGCCACCACCTCCACCAATGTAAGAATCCTTGGGTAGAAGTGGAGCAATGTAAATGATTCCCGGACAAAATTGGAGTAGGGTCATGGTTTAAGGCTGGTTTGATAGATAATTCAGGAATCCTTGGGCAGAAGTGGATCAATCTTGAAGACATTCCATACTAAGGAACAAAAAGGGACAACGCTAGTAAAAAAATTGTTTCTTTCACCTTGAGAATCCCCATGTAAACAAGAGAAGAAGGGTCACTATCTCAAGAAACCTCCGAACTACACCAATGTGATTTTGTCTATAATAATGTGTCTAAACACATTTTGTGTAGACAAATTTTTGTTTGTGAAATCTGCAAAAAATATAGCAAGCTACGATATAAGGTTTGGTGGTAAAGACCATGTGAAGTGAAGACAAATGGGTACTACCAACATGTGTGAGTCATGTGTTTAAACATATGAGTTGATAAAAAATGTGTTCATAATTCCTAAACATAATTCATAAATATGAAATGTTTTCCAAACTAATATTAGCTTTAGGTAATTGAAACTGAAACTCTCCAAATCAATTGACATTTATCCTAAATTTTAGTATATATGGCCTCTATATGAGGCTAGGCCAAATAAGATCTCTAAATTGCGTATTGATCGAAATAACGGTTATTGTTCAAAATAATGGTTAGAGGAAACTCACATGTTGGCTGAAAGTGGTCTAAATACTAGTTAGAGGAAGCTCATAGGCCAAATAAGATCTCTAAATTGAATATGTGTCCAAATAACAGTTAGAGGAAGCTCACATGTTGATGGAAAAGTGTTTAACAACTAGAGGAATCTCACATGTTGACGGAAAAGTATTTCACTATTAGAGGAAGCTCACACGTTGATAGAAAAGTGTTTAAAAGGTCCTTTATAAAATATAAATTAAAAACATTAGATTCAATTGGATTAATTGACCCATACTTTATAAAATATAAACTAAAAACATTAGGTTCAATTGGATTAATTGACTTGGCATATGTGTAGGAACTAATGAAAATGCTCAAAAACAATTACAATAGTCCCTTTAGCTAAAAAGAACATGGACTAATAATTGAAAGGTTAAAAATAATAAGAGGAAAACTATTGAATTCCTAATTTAAGATGGTGGCCTTAATGAAATTCCTCCCTAGTATATTTAATTTAATTTTAAAATTTCTTATTTAAGAAAAATAATTTTTAAATAATTTTGAAAATATAATTTTTATTTGTTAAACAAAAAATTGAAAGATAATTCAATCTAAATTTAAAAGATATGGAATTAATGCATTCAATTCAATTTAATTTCTACCTTTTATTAACATCATTACACATAAAAGAAATATTTTATGAATTTGCACAAGGCATAAAATACGAGGAGATGAACATTTATGATGGTTAAAAACCAATATTAGTTATAAAAAAAATTTATTTATAACCATTATAAGAAAAAATAAATACATTATTTATACTTGTTAATAAAAACATTTATAGATATATAAGACACTCGATATATATAAAGTTTTGATTGGCAGGGGGGATTTGAAATTCCAGGTCTTGTCTAATCCCCTCCTATATGCTCACTCATCTTACGCTATCCACAGGTATGTTTTTTTTTTCAAGTAGAAAAATCACTGAGATATATAATGTCCAGTTCATGAGTGAAACATTAGATAGTCTTACATTAAAAAGGTGAGTAAAAAAACTCCAGTGGATACTTTCATCAGATGGAAAACATGTTCCATGACAGCTTGCATAAATCCCCCACAGACTTTTCAAGTTTTTTTTTTAAAACTACAGATTACAGGCAAAAAAATGTAAATATAGTGAACCAAAAAACCAATTAAACCTTAAAGCGTGCTGTTGTAAACTCCAGCTGTGGAAAAGCCCCCTTCAACGTGCCTGGAAATAGTACAACGAGTAGATCCAAAACCAAAATTTATCTCAGCCTACACAAAATAGTTCCTGCCCGTACTTAGGCCCAAATACTAATGTCAGAAGGCGATCTCCCTTATAGAAAAATACAGAATTGTACCAAGTCTTTTGGTGGCAAATACCTTCTGTTCAGAAACACCAAATACAAAAACCCAGAGAGTACAAAAAATCCACAGGTATGTTTACGTGATACGTCTTCTGTTGATGTGTATCCCGCACTATCCAAAAACCCAACATCCCCATTTCGATGCGGTTCGAGGTCTTACCGAGAGTCACTCTATAGCTCAAGTTACATAGGAATTTTGTTATGTTTGTACTTTTTGTTTGTAAAGATATTTTGACATTGAAATAGAGGAATAACCTGTTTCGAGGTTTTTTAACCCAACGTTTCGGACTTCCTAAGTGAGTCCATCTTCAGGGTTAAATGTCCAATATTCTTTGGAATATTGTGAGGATTAGGGCAAAAAAATCCTAATATAAATAGAAATTAAAGATGAAACTTTTATGTTTTGTTATTTTTATTAAGGAGGTTGGTTTAAGCAGGTACTGTAAATGATTTATTTTTTATTTTTTATTTTTATTTATTTTATTTTTATTTCGTTTTTTATTATAATTAATTTTATATTATTTTATTTTAATTAATTAATTAATTTAATTATTGTTGTTATTTATTTAATTATTTTTTATTAATTCCTAATTTATTTATTTATTAATTATTTGTTCTATTTTGTTTTAATTGTATTTATTTACTTATTTATTTTATTTATTTATTTATTTTTATTTTATTTATTTTTATTTATTTATTAATTAATTATTTTATTTTATTTTATTTTATTAATTATTTATTTTATTTTTATTTTTTTAATATTAAAAATAAATAAATAAATAAATAAATAAATAAATAAATATATATATATATATATATATATATATATATATATATATATATATATATATATTAGAGAGGTAAAATTATAGGTTAGAAATTTTAATTATTTTTAAATTTGTTGTGAGAGGTATGATATATTAGGGGTTTCCAAGTATTACTGATATTAAGGCCATCATCACGATTCATGTTATTTTTTCGTTTTTCAATTTCTATGGCCTCTTTGATTTTTCTTTTTAGGTAATATTCTTCTTTGGAGATAAGTTTATTATCCTCCATTCGTATGTAATGAGAGGATGAGAAAGCATGTTCAGCTAAGGCTGATTTTTCAGTTCTATTTCTAGATATGTCAGCAGCATGTTCTTTAAGTCTAATGTTAAGGGATCTACCAGTTTTGCCAATGTATTCTTTTCCACAAGAGCATGGTATGATGTAAACTCCTTTTTGTAATCTAGGGTTTATAGCGTCCTTAGCTGAGTCTACCATATTTTTTATGGTAGTAGGGGGAGTGAAGGAAATCTTAATGTTATGTTTGCTTAGGGTTTTGGAGATTTTATCAGTTGTTCCTTTTATGTAAGGCAAAGAGATTTTAGGGATGTCAAAGGATCTTTTTAAGTTATTATTATTAAGGGTTTGGTGAATAGTTTTATTGATGACTTATTTATTATATCCATTATGTTGAAAGACATGGCGGAGGTGGTCTATCTCATGCTCAAGGTGGTGAGAGTCTGAAATTCTAGAGGCCCGAGTTGTTAGGGTTTTGATGATGCCAATTTTTTGTTTAGGATGGTGATGAGAGTTTGTGTGAAGGTATCTTTCAGTGTGAGTCTTCTTTCTCTAGACCTTGGTGCTTAGTTTCCCATATTTTTTTGTTAAAAGGATGTCTAGGAAAGGTAATTGTCTATCTTTTTCAATTTCCAGGGTAAATTTAATGTGATTTGATATGTTATTTTTGTGAGTTAAGAAATCATTTAATTTTGATTGGACATGGATCCATTTTGCGAAGACGTCATCTACATATCTTTTCCATTGCTCAAGGGTGAATGGAAAGGATTTGAGGGCCTTTTGTTCAAAATGTTCCATGTATATGTTAGCAATTATAGGAGATAGAGGCGAGCCCATATCTACACCATGAGTTTGTTCATAAATTATTCCTTTAAAGCTGAAGAAAGATGATTTTAAACATAATTTTAGGAGCTCTACAGTCTCCCTGTCTGTGATAGTTTTCATAACATCTATGGCTTCATCTATAGGTATCATGGTATATAAGGAGACAATGTCGAAACTTACCATGAGATCTTCGTCTTTCATGTCAAGGTTTCTGGCCCACTAAACGAAGGAAGTGGAGTATTTAATATAAGAGGATGTGTTTCCGGTAAGGGGGCGAAGTTTTTTAGCAAGGTATTGAGCAAGGAGGTAGTGGGTGAGCCTATGGTGTTGACTATGGGTCTTAGAGGGATGCCTTTTTTATGAATCTTGGGAGCACCGTATATTCTAGGGGTGATCGAGCTTGAAGGGGTGATTCTCTTTTTTGTGATATTGTCAAGAGGAGAATCTTTTATTTTTTTGGTTACTTCCTTCAGAATTTTAACACTGGGGTCTTTATTTAAGATTTTGTAGCAACCACTATTGTTAAGGTGATCCTCCCTTTTTTTATCATATTCAACCCTATCCATTATTACGATTGCATTGCCTTTATCTGCTTTTAAGATAATTATGTTTTTATTCCTTTTTAGGTTAATTAGTGCAAGTTTTTCTTCCTTAAATATGTTGCACGAAGGTGGTCTAGCATTCTTGAGGACTTTCACAATGTCTTGTCTAATTTCTTCTGCTTTAATAAGGTTAAGATCTTTTACTGCAATTTCTATATTACTAATTATGTTGTCAATCGGGATTTTATCGAGAGCGATGGCAAAATTTAAGCCTTTTGAAGAAGGGTAGTGGAGGTTGGGTCCAGATTAATGCTGGAGAGGTTTATGAAAGAGGGATTGTTCAAATCCACATTCATCGCATTTTTGTGGGATGGGTGAGCGATCGAATGGGAAAAGATTGATCCAACTATGGGATCTGTGTGACATGGTTCACGGTTTGCCGGTCAAGTGCGAGGGATAGAGGTGATGGGGTTGATGTTTTCTAGGGAAGTGATATCGTGAGAAGGACCGAAGACGTTGTCAATAATGCAACTACTTGGATGAGTGAGTGTTGCCTCAGCGTTGGAGTCGTGTAAGGGATCTGTGTGCCATGGTTTTCGATTAGCAGGACCAGTTGCGATGTTAATGGGAAAGATGGCGGTGATGGGGTCGGTGATTTCTGAGGCAGAGAAGACATGATACAGATCAGAAATGCTCGGATGCATGACAACATTGGAGTCTGGAATGGGACTTGCGTGCCATGCTTCCCGGTCAGCGTTAGAACAAATGTTCCTACAGTTGCTTGCGTGCCATGGTTTTCAATTAGCCGGACCAACTGCGATGTTAATGGGAGAGATGGTGGTGATGGGGTCGGTGATTTCTGAGACAGAGAAAACATGAGACGGATCAGAAATGAAGTCAATATTCAAACTTCTCGGATGCGTGACAGCGTTGGAGTCTGGTATGGGACCTGCATGCCATGGTTCCCAGTTGGCATTAGAAAAAACTTCCTTGCAGTTCTTGATCCAACTGCTCGAATGTTTCTGTGTTGCAGTAGCGTTCGAGACTCTAGGAGTGTTGATACTACAACAGTCCAGGGAATTAGTGACTGAATGTGAAAAGGCGGGGACATTTATGACGCTGCGTCCAGAAATAGTAGCGTTGGTGTGGGGAGTGATAAGGTCGATTCCAGAGATGGAGCAGGAAGACGAAGAGGGATGCAAGGGGTAGGATAACGCTGCAATTTTACTGTCCTTCTTCAAAGTGTCTTTGGATTGCCACTGGTCAGCTTTGATGAATGTGTGGGCATCTAAGGACCGCCACAGATCAAAGCGTAGCAATGAGGCTAACATGAGATGTAAGCACATCATTTCTTGAGAGATTTTGATAAGGCGCAGTCTTGTAGATTTTATTTCGTTTTTTATTAAGGATTCACTTAGTTTTCTGAAAATTGAAGCCTCTTGTAGGTCGTATAGACTCCTTTGTTAAAGATTCTGCTTCTTTCGTTAATGAGCTGAAGGGCATTAAATTGGATCCTGAGGACAGGTTTGTCAGTTTTGATGTCGTTTCTCTTTACACCAATATCCCCATAAAAGAGGCTATTGATGTCATTAATCGCATTACTGATCCTGATACTGCCCATTTAGTTAGGATCTGCTTAACCTCCACTTTCTTCAGTTTTGAAGGCGAATTCTATGATAAAACTTGTGGTGTTGCTATGGGTTCCCCCCTTTCCCCGATTGTTGCTAATTTGTTTATGGAAGACTTTGAATCCAAAGCTCTTTCCTCGGCTCTTTTCCAACCAAAGCTTTGGAAGAGGTTTGTAGATGATACTTGTGTCGTGTGGCCGCATGGCGAAGATAAGTTAGATATTTTCTTTCGCCACCTTAATGATCAATCACGCTCCATAAAATTCACCATGGAGCATGAAATAGATGGAATCATTCCCTTCCTCGACGTTCTTATTTCTAAAAAAGATGATGGCTCTTTCTCCCATCAAGTTTTTCGAAAGAAAACTCATACTGAGCAGTACCTTCAAGCTAGTTCACACCATTTCCCTGCTCAAAAATTGGGTGTCCTAAACACCTTGGCCACAAGGGCGTTGAGGATCTCTGATGAGTCTCACCTTGAAGGGGAAAAGTCTCATCTGTTAAGTGTCTTTCTTAGAAATGGTTATAGTAGATCGCAAGGTCTTCAAGCTTTTCTTAAAGCAGCAAAAGGTCCTATATCTAAAAGGAATAAAGACCCTAGTCAATGGTCCCGCAGTGTACGTCTTCCATTCATTCAAGGAACCACTGATAAAATTGCGAGGGTCCTTAGGAAGCATAAGGTGTCTTCGTTTTTCAAGCCCCTTAACACGATTCGCATCTCTCTCAAATCGGTTAAAGACCCGATTGACCCTAGGGATGGGAAAGGTGTCTACATCATTCCTTGTTCCTGTGGGATGCCTTACATTGGCGAAATTGGTCGTTCTATAAATCAAAGAATTTCTGAACATGCTACTGACATTAAGTATGGAAGATCCCGCTCGTCTGCCCTAGCTGAACATGCAGAAAAGACTAACCATCATATTTGCATTGAAGAGGCAAAGGTCATTGCCAGGATTGACCATTTCCATCATCGTAAGTTAAGAGAGGCCTTAGAAATCGAAAAAAGACCCCTTAATCTCAACAGAGATGATGGTTGGAACATTAGCAGGTGTTGGATACCTGCCCTATGTCCTTGATTTTTTTTTATTTTTTTTGAATTTGCGTTCGTTTATTTATTTATTTTATTTTTATTTTTTCTTTTATTATATATTTTATATTTTATATTTTTATTTTATTTATTTTATTTTAGTTTATTTTATTTTTATTTGATTTGATTTGATTTGATTGATTTATTTATTTATCTAGTTATTTTTATTTATTTTTATTTTTTATTTTATTTTTTGAAAGTTTGATATTTTATTCTTATTTTTCTCTTTTTATTTTTATTTTATTCTATTATTATTTTATTTTTATTTTGCTATATTCATTTTTATATTTATATTTTATTTAAATTTACATTTTATTTTTATTTTTATTTATTTTTATTTTATATTTTTATTTATATTTATTTATTTTTATTTATATTTTTATTTATTTATTTATTTAGTTATTTATTTTTTATTTATTTATTTATTTATTTTTATTTTTATTTATTTATTTATTTATTTAACCTCTCACTTTAATTTTAAAAAAAATTATAACTAATAAGTTTACTAAATAATTATAACTAATAAGTTTACTAATTTATTAACTAAACGAATAAATTTATTAATTGGTTTAATAGTAGGAGGGAACTAGCCGTTACTTATTAAAAACATTTTAAATTATAAAAAAGTCAAACTAGCCGTTTAGAAAACGGCTAGTTTAAACATCTCTACATCTATTTAAGCTTATTGATTTGATCTGATCTCTCACCTAGTCCTAATGATGAACCACACTGGTTGGTTCGAAACGCGTCGACAACGTTCCATTATATTTATTTAGTTATTTATTTTTTATTATTATTATTATTATTATTATTATTATTATTATTATTATTATTATTATTTGTTTTATTTTATTTTATTTTATTTAATTATTTTTTTATTTTTTTATTTTTTAAATATTTTAATTTTTTTTAATTTTTTAATTCTTAATTTTTATTTTATTTTTAATATTACACACACACACACACACACACACATATATATCAAATTAAATTAGAGAGGTAGAATTATAGGTTAGAAATTTTAATTATTTTTAAATTTGTTGTGAGAGGTATGATATATTAGGGGTTTCCAAGTATTGCTGATATTAAGGCCATCATCACGATTCATGTTATTTTTCCTTTTTTCGATTTCTATGGCCTCTTTGATTTTTATTTTTAGGTAATGTTCTTCTTTGGAGATAAGTTTAGCATCTTCCATTCGTATGTAATGAGAGGATGAGAAAGCATGTTCAGCTAAAGCTGATTTTTTAGTTATGTTTCTAGATATGTCGACAGCATGTTCTTTAAGTCTATTGTTAAGGGATATACCAGTTTCACCAATGTATTCTTTTCCACAAGAGCATGGTATGATGTAGACTCCTTTTTGTAATCTAGGGTTTATAGATTCCTTAGCTGAGTCTACCATATTTCTGATGGTATTAGGGGGAGTGAAGGCAATCTTAATGTTATGTTTGCTTAGGATTTTGGAGATTTTATCAGTTGTTCCTTTTATGTAAGGCAAAGAGATTTTAGGGATGTCAAAGGATATTTTTAAGTTATTATTATTAAGGGTTTGGTGAATAGTTTTATTGATGACTTCTTTATTATATCCATTATGTTGAAAGACATGGCGGAGGTGGTCTACCTCATGCTCAAGGTGGTCAGAGTCTGAAATTATAGAGGCCCGAGTTATTAGGGTTTTGATGATGCCAATTTTTTTCTTAGGATGGTGATGAGAGTTTGCGTGAAGGTATCTTTCAGTGTGAGTCTTCTTTCTATAGACCTTGGTGCTAAGTTTCCCATCTTTTTTTGTTAAAAGGATGTCTAGGAAAGGTATTTGTCTATCTTTTTCAATTTCTAGGGTAAATTTAATGTGATTTGATATGTTATTAATGTGAGTTAAGAAAATATTTAATTTTTATTTGTCGTGGATCCATTTTGCGAAGACGTCATCTACATATCTTTTCTATTCCTCAGGGGTGAATGGAAAGGATTTGAGGGCCTTTTATTCAAAATATTCCATGTATATGTTAGCAATTATAGGAGATAGAGGCAAGCCCATAGCTACACCATGAGTTTGTTCATAAATTATTCCTTCAAAGCTGAAGAAAGATGATTTTAAACATAATTTTAGGAGCTCTACAGTCTCGCTGTTTGTGATAGTTTTCATAACATCTATGGCTTCATCTATAGGTATCATGGTATATAGGGAGACAATGTCGAAACTTACCATGAGATCTTCGTCTTTCATGTCAAGGTTTTTGGCCCACTGAACGAAGGAAGTGGAGTCTTTAACATAAGAGGATGTGTTTCCGGTAATGGGGCAAAGTTTTTTAGCAAGGTATTGAGCAAGGAGGTAGGTGGGTGAGCCTATGGTGTTGACTATGGGTCTTAGAGGGATGTCTTTTTTATGAATCTTGGGAGCACCATATATTCTAGGGGTGATTGAGCTCGAAGGGGTGATTCTCTTTTTTGTGATATTGTCAAGAGATGAATCTTTTATTTTTTTGGTTACTTCCTTCAGAATTTTAACACTGGGGTCTTCATTTAAGATTTTGTAGCAACCACTATTGTTAAGGTGATCCTCCATTTTTTTATCATATTCAGCCCTATCCATTATTACGGTTGCATTGCCTTTATCTGCTTTTAAGATAATTATGTTTTTATTCCTTTTAGGTTAATTAGTGCAAGTTTTTCTTCCTTAGATATGTTGCATGAAGGTGGTCTAGCATGTCTTGTCTAATTTCTTTTGCTTTAATAAGGTTAAGATCTTTTACTGTAATTTCTATATTACTAATTATGTTGTCAATCGGGATTTTATTGGGAGCGATGGAAAAATTTAAGCATTTTTGAAGAAGGGTAGTGGAGGCTGGGTCCAGATTAATGCTAGAGAGGTTTATGATAGAGGGATTGTTCAAATCTACATTCATTGCATTGTTGTGGGATGGGTGAGCAATCGAATGGGAAAAGATAGATCGAACTATGGGAATTGTGTGACGTGGTTCACGGTTTTCCAGACAAGTGTGAGGGATAGAGGTGATGGGGTCAAAGTTTTCTAGGGAAGTGATATCGTGAGAACGACTGGAGACGTTGTCGATAATGCAACTACTAGGATGAGTGAGTGTTACCTTAGCGTTGGAGTCGTGTAAGGGATATGCGTGCCATGGTTTTCAATTAGCAAGACCAGTTGCGATGTTAATGGGAGATATTGCGGTGATGGGGTCGGTGATTTATGAGGCAGAGAAGACATGAGACAAATAAAAAATACTCAGATGCGTGACAACGTTGGAGTCTGGTATGGGACTTGCATGCCATGGTTCCCGGTCAGCATTAGAACAAATTTTCCTGCAGTTGCTTGCGTGCCATGGTTTTTGATTAACTGGACTAGCTGTGATGTTAATGGGAGAGATGGCGGTGATGGGGTCAATGATTTCTGAGACAGAGAAGACATGAGACAGATCAGAAACGAAGTAAATATTCAAACTGCTCAGATGCATGACAACGTTGGAGTCTGGTATGGGACCTGCGTGCCATGGTTCCCGGTTGGTGTTAGAACAAACGTCCTTGAAGTTCTTGATCCAACTACTCGGATGTTTCTGTGTTGCAGTAGCATTCGAGACTCCAGGAGTGTTGATACTATGGCAGTCCAGGGAATTAGTGATTGAATGTGAAAAGGTGGGGAAAATTATGACGCTACGTCCAGAAATAGTAGCGCTGCTATGGGGAGTGATAAGGTTGATTCCGGAGATGGGGCAGGATGGCGAAGAGGGATGCAAGGGGTACGATAATGCTGCAATTTTACTGTCCTTCTTCAAAGTGTCTTTGGATTGCCACCAGTCAGCTTTGATGTATGTGTGGGCATCTAAGGACTGCCACAGATCAAAGCATAGCGATGAGGCTAACATGAGATGTAAGCTCATCATTTCTTGAGAGATTTTGATAAGGCGTAGTCTTGTAGATTTTATTTTGTTTTTTTATTAAGGATTCACTCAGTTTTCTGAAAATTGAAAGGTTGCGAGGTTGTTGTCTCTGCAAGTTTTTAGAAATGATAGTTTTGAAAGGAGTTTTGCCCTAAATAATCTCAATTTTCCAAAGAGGGTGGCGCTATCCATCAAGTCCCTTCCATGGTAGAACTGAATATTTTTGAAAAGAGAATCCATATAGGTGAATATTTTGACATGTTTTCATTTACCAAATGAAAATATTTATTTGGAAATTGATAATGAATAAAAATATGTACGCGAAAGTGGATATATTTTGATATTCTAATAGAGTCGAATTCATCTCTTGGCTTAGAAGTTTATATTGAATTTGCTCATTCATTAAGCCTGTAATATAATGAAAGGAGAGGAAACCTGCTTTATTAATGTTTTCCATTAAGCATGTAATGTAACGAAAGGAGAGGAAACATGCTTTAATGTTGTCCATGAAATGAAACAAAATTAATTTTGTCGTTAATTCATTATGTGTGTCTGTCTTTTTGCTCCATTCCGGATCTAATAATCTCCATTTCAGGAAATTGTTTTTTTCAATATTTCATTGCTCCGTTGTTTAAACAATTACCATGTCATCTAGATTCGTATTTTGTATTTGTCACAAGTACAACTCTGAAGGCAGAGAAAAATCCTGTCACAGAGAGGTCCCCTGCTACAGAGAAGAAGCCCATTCCCAAGGCCGAGAAGAAGCTGCCCAAGGAAGGCGGAGACAGAATCATGAACAAATTTATCAATGAAAAACTTTATCAATGACATATTTATCGGGAATCATGAACAGATTTATCAATGAAATCTTTGATAAATTGGCCAACGAAACATCGAGACTGGCTCGATACAACAATTCCGGAGATTCAAAGTGCTGTAAGGCTTGTCTTTTCAGGGTAGCTCTCTAAACAAGCTGTTTGAACATGCAGTCTCAAAGAGTACAATTTTGGTACAATGAAAGGGTTTTGACAGGTTTGCTATGTTATTGGGTTAACAAAAGTTTATAATTTTGAATGAACAATTTCAAATTTTAGAGACTATTTGGTATCCATGTTGGATAAACTAGAACATAACAATTCCCTCATTAAGGATGATACTTAGGATAAACACTAAATTATTCAAGTCACAAGGTTAAGTCAACCACATGGCTTAAATTCATCACAACAATATACTTAGGGGAGGATAACACGCCTTTCAACTACCTAAAGTAGACCCAACTAACTAAATAAACTACAACATGCATCAATGGAATTTTTATTTTGATATCTAGCTTTGAAAATAAATGAAATTGGATCTAAATGAAAAATTATTCTTTTGATATTTTGAATCACTTGGATAATGCCTGAAAACTCATTATGTGATTTACAATTGAATGATCGCTTAATTGATTAGTCTATATTGTAGTGTTAAAAGTTGTAATTCTACTCCCATAGGAATTGAGTTGTTGAATGATTCACTTGCATCCACTTACTCAATTGTAGTTAGCGTACCCCTATACAACCTTAAAACACATTATAAAATAACTTATGACACAGCTCAAATGTATGCCTCCTCCATTTATACTTTAATGTGTACTAGAATCAATTCAGAAAATTTTAAAAAGTTGTTAATGTCATATCAACAATGGATTATCTTACACCATAATCCATATGCACTACTATAATCACAATGATGATCCAATTTGAAATGCATGATGGTTTAACACTATATTGACCATGTATATAATGTAAACGACGATTCCATGAAATTCATGATGGTTCACCAAAATATTGACCATGTCAATAATATCTATAATTTTGCATATGGTCATGACGAGCAATACTCATCTTGTGTATGTTGGTGAAGAGATAAAATTCCCACCTTCAACTATTCATCCAATATCTAAATTTAACCATTCATCCAATATAATATTTCACTTTATAGATTACTATAAAATGTGATTTTTGATGTAATTATTATAAACCAAATTTTTAATAATTTTGCATAGTTTTTAGAAAATTTTGGATATATTTTAGGTAAAATTATTATTGGTATCATCATCAAAGTTAAGCTAATACTAGGTTGAGGCCAACCTTAACGTGGAATGGAAAAATGATATACTTAGCTGTCACCAAAATACTTTTATTATAAAGAATCTAAAAAAACTTGTTTTGGAAGAAAAATGAAAAACTTATTAAATGACAAAAATTTTCTTTATTTCATCCCACTCATATATATATATATATATATATATATATATATATATATATATATAGATATATTTGCATAGAAATAATGAATTAGTCAAGAACATTTGCATTGACCAATTGAGCTAACTCATTGGACTAACTACAATTATGTGTGTGTGTGTGTGTGTGTTTTAATACTATGATACAAATGGGAACAATTTTTCATTTTTTTTTATAAGTGTTTTCCACACACACATTTCACCATTAATTTTAGTATTGTGAAAGGGTTTTGATAGATACAATATGTTATTGAGATGACAAAACTTTATAATTGTGAAGGAATAATTTCAAAAGTTTTGAGAGTGCTTTGAAGTGGGATCAATTTTTAATAAACTATAGCATAGCAATTTCCCTCTTTCCATGGATGGTACCAAGGGTCAAACCTAAATTCTTCAAGTCATAAGGTTAAGTCAACAACATGGCTTAAATTCATCACAACAATATACTTATTAAGAAATGAACATTTCACTTTTAGGAATTGAACCTTTGTGGGGAGGATAACACTCCTCTCAACTTCTTTAATGATACCCACTTGACTAAATAAAATACAAAATGCATCAATGAATTTTTTATTTTGATATCTAGCTTTGAAAATAAATAAAAATGAATGTGAATGGTATTAAAAATGATAAATAGTTCCATGGTTATCTTGAACCACTTGGATGATGCCTCTAAACTCATTATGTGATTTACAATTTGATGTTGACTTAATGCATTAGTTTATATTATAGTGTTAAAATCTATGCCAATAATATGACTCTCATAGGAATTGAGTTGTTGATTGATGTGCCCACATACACATTCTCAATTGTATTTGGTGTACCCTAGAAAAACTTAAAACATCTTATAGAATAAATTACACCATATTTCAAATGTATGCTTCCTCCATCTGTGATTTAATGTGAACAAGAATCAATTCACAAAATTCCAAGGAGTTGTTAATCTCATATCAACAATGGGTTATCCTACACCATAATCCATATGCATCACTACAATCAAAATGATGATTCCACTTTCCAATGCATGATGGTTTAACAAAATATCAACCATGAGAAAAACATAAATTATGATTCCATGAAATGCATGATGGTCCAAAAAAATATTGACCATGTCAATATCGTAATATATATATCTTTGCATTTGGTCACGAGAAGCAATAATCATCTTGTCTATCTTGGTGAAGAGCTCTTAAATTCCCACTTTCAACCATTCATCCAATATAGCACTTTAACTATTCATCCCATATAACACATGTAATATATATATATATATATATATATATATATATATATATATATATATATATATATATATATATATATATATATATATATATATATATATATATATACTCATGAAAAGACATACATTTGGGGTCAAATGGATCATCTATTGGGACTGTGAGGTTTTGAATGGTGTGTTTAACTCTTTCCCAAGTATGAGTTTAATTCACTTTTGGAATTTGATGTTTTACATAATTTTTATTAATTTTTTAAATATACTTGCTTGATCAAAGAGATGTTGCGGAGAAAAAAGTCCTTGCCTAAGTGAAAGTATTTGTTGCAGGCTCTTTCCTAGAATTATACATCTTCATTGATGACAAAGAAGGATTTATCTTTGCATATGTCTGTATAAATAACACTCGAAATTTTGTGTGACCCACTTATATCTTACAAGTTAGTTAGTGAATTTGTGGCAATCATCTGTGGCTCTTAGGTTTCCATAAACATGAAGAGCGAGCTAAGCGAAAAGGAAATAAATAGGAAAACAACTACAACGCGAGTTCACTGATGGATCATGCATTATTTAATGAATTGGATGATATTTAAGTCCATACTTAGTGAGGATTAAACCTAGACCTGCCTTGGGTGTTAATGTGGAAACACAAACAAACATTTTTATGTCAGACTTAGGTTTGGTATCACTGTGCCCAAAACCAAACATCATCTAATTTTGTTAATAGCATTAACTCTAGTTATCTTAATTGTGGTAGTTGTTTCATGGTCCCAACAAATTAATCAAACCCAAATCAACAATGGATCATGGAGTCTTCATGTTGTGTGAAAGCCCAAGAAAGCTTAGGATGAGGTAGGGTATTATTGTGGAAAAAAGAGTCAAAGTTACACCAGTTGTTTTTCTTTAGACCATTATCTCTGGCTCTCTTAATTAACTAAATTTATAGATGTGTTGGCTATTAAAAAAAATGGAAGTATTTTGATGGTACCGACAAATATCTACAACAATACAAACCCAAAGAAGACTCATCACTAGATAAAATAACAAGTAGATCTTGAACTCAAATAAAGAGATAGTTATTGAACTCAAATCTTTTTTATTATCCATACACATATACCAAAAACCTCTTCAAAAATTTGATATTCATCCATACATATATTCCAATAGTATGCATGTACAATTCTAGTAGTATGCATGTACAAGAAAGCCCCTACCAATGTCTCACACTTCATTTCACACTTGACATAGATTGATTGAAACCCAAACACGATGGATGGATGAAATGGTGACAATGTCGCAATAAGGAGACTTATTGTTGGCTCATTGTGTCTAGAAGAAAGAGAATCGCCAATCAACCTTCCTGAATCACCAACCAACCTTCCCACTTTTGATCCCAACATATTTGTCCCTTGGGCAAGTATATTGCATGCAAAATTGAAGAAATTATGTTGAGTGAAAAATTAAGGAAAGTAATTAGAATTCTCTGAGTAAGAAAATGAGAGTAGTTGTACTATTTTGGTGGAGCATGGGGTGATACCACAAGCAAAGAACTCTGATGATACAGAAACTAGGATATATGGAAACAAGACATATTTAAAGGTTAAATCAAACCATCTAAACAAGTAAAGAGGCGTGTTTAACAAATCTTGGATATTTATATCTGAGAGGATAAAGGAAAACCTTGTAAACATTTCTGTTAAGTACAATAAATTATTTTTCTTTCATGAAGCAACGTTAAGAAGTAAAATGTTAAATCCCAAATGTGGGTGCATCTACATCATAACGCACATGATTGGAAAGAATAATAGAATTCACTATGTTGGTGTGGTTTTTGCATAAAGAGCATATGAGAAAGGTCTCGTGCAACTATTGATATTGACTCATAACTAGAAGGGATATTTTCTCCTAAGCAAATAAGGTCATGAATTGTTTTTATTTAGAAAATTTTAAGGATTGAAAAATTAAAAAACAATACTTATAAGTCTCATTGCAGTCCCTATATTACTTATTCATGTCTTCTTTAAATATGAAATGGTTTTTCTACTCAATGCATGGTTTTTCTTTAAAATGAGCATTGTATGTTGAGGAATCTCAAGCTTGCAGTTCAATAATAGCTTATATTGTTTTAATACAAAATTTGATTGAAGCTATAATCCTTATGACCTAGTTTCTACATATTGTTTAGGACCATATGCTATGTATCATTCATGGGAGAAACTTGATCATACTGAAAATGGGCATTGTATGTTGAGGAATATCATGTTTCCAATTCCTATAGCATTTTATATTGCTTTTGGTGATGAACATGATGAACATAAAGGGCTTCTAGTTATTTTTAGTGTCCCAAAATTCTTTACCTGTTGCACAATACTATTATTGATTGGATGACATTCATTCATGGACTTACACATGATATGCATTAAAATGAACCTAAAAGGCACCGTGATATAGGAAGATTCTTAGTTGCAATGAATATTGTGATAAAATCACACCTCAGCATAAAGATGATATCATTGATACAATAGTCAAATAGATATAAATATGTGTTAGTTAAATTATGTTTCTTCTAAGTTCTAATTGCTTTCTCAAATTTGATCTGATTAAAATATTCCAAGATATTGAGAGAATATTTGTCTTTCAACTGAGATATTTTATGGAAAGAGAATCAAGAAACATTTTTCTTGTCAAGGACATCAAGAGACTGATGCCATAGAAAACAAAATTTTTGTGTCTGTAAATAAATTATTTATTTCCAATTTCATATATTACATGAAGTATAGCTACCGGGGAAAATTGATGGAAAAAAATCACAGGGTCTAGGATACTGATGGAGAGATAAATACAAGAAAGTGATTTAGAAATTATCAAAGAACAAAAAGAAGACCAAAAATGTCAAAATATCTAGAGGATCTTCTTGAGAAGAGACTACTAGAGAAGTCCACTGATGTATTAAGAGTCAATACAACATCTATGGAGAGCCTCAGAAGGAACCTAATATTACAAAATATGATGTCATCTTCATAAAGGGTGAAAAAAAATGATGATGTTGGACTCTACTGCAACAACAGCAGGATGTTGGAATGGCATTGGAACATGTTGAAGTTATAATGATAAAGTTCATGTAGACCAACTCAACTACTTCAAAGAAAAGTCAATTAATTTTCAATTAAGAATAGATGTTCAAAATATAAACTTTGGAAATCTGATACAGCTACAATAGTTCTAGAAATTTTGATTGCTCCTAGTATGTCATTATCATCATTTTATTTCTGAAAGAAGTATTCTACAGATATACGTGATTCCCAAAGTTGCTAATGCAGTCTATGAAGGAACACTTTTTGCAAGAGTATCAAAAGATTAGCTAAAGTTGAACTGCCAAACGACATATGTGAATCACAAGTATCTAGTTTATTTGCATTATATTCTGATTTCATGAAAGTATTAATTTTTCAATTAATTTTCAATATTTTCTAATTAGGAATTTGTATTATAACGTACAATTTGGCATCACAAATTTTAGGGCATATGTTGAGAATCTAAGTACCTCCCTTGCCTTATATACCATGTCGTATTAAGGAAAAGTGGTGTCAAGTTACCAAGTTCCATTGATAAAGTGTCAAGCATTTGACCATAGTCAAGGTTGACTTCGACAAAGTTATAGAGAGAAAGGACTGAAAACAATGTGAACAAAGCTACAGATCAGTAGGGGACTGAAAAAAACGTGAGTAGAAGGGCTAACAGAGAAGCATGGTCAAGTTGACACAAAGGCAGTGATAAGATATTGAAATATAATTGTAACTATTCCTATAAATAAATGATTATAAATTGCATTTAAGGCATTATGCATGAGTTCATGCCAAAAAGAAAATATTACATACCAACACGATATCCTCATAATTTTTGGAGTTATGCATGCGTTTAGAGTCACCAACATGGCTCGTGAAAATTCCTCTCTACATCTCACCATGGTTTATTACAACTCTGTAGTGGAATTTTGTGGAGTAACACAAGATGCCTTTCAGGCAAACCTTGTCTTGAGTTCCTATAACTAGCTCCCCATCCTGCCTGTTAAACCATACTGAGCTTACATACATCAAAGGTACATACCATTGTGCCACCAACACCTCCACATCCTCTTAATCCTTCTAAAATTATACAAAATTACAAAATACATGATTGATAATTTAATTAAGTATAAATCACCACTTGTGTGACCCTATGGGCCTACTATTTTACCACTTGTCTCTTTATCTTGTGATAACGGAATCTTGTGTGCCCACTATTTTACCACTTGTCTATCTTGTAATAACCCAAGATGCATGGTGGACAACACAAAATAGAGTTTTGTTTCAACGATACCTCTCGTTACTCTGCACAAAAGACACATTGAAAAGTTGTCATTTGATGAAGAAGGCTCTAGTCAAGTGATACTAGGCACTACCTCCTCTTCTTTGAATCAGTGATTTTATTCGATGGAGGGTAGCTTGTTTCCGGCCCAACCCCATAAGCCATAGTCGAGTTAGTTCTTTTCTCTTTCGAGAGCAGGAGAAGAAAATATTACAAGTGGAAGCATCTCACAACAACGGAAAGGTAGAAAACAAGATAAAAAGGTGTCGCCACCACCACCAATGCAATAATCCTTGGACATAAGTGGAGCAACTTCAACAATCCCCAGACAAAACTGGAGCAGGGTCGTGGCTTAAGGTTGGTCTAATAAACAATTCAAGAATCTTTGGGCCGAAATGGAGAAATATTGAAGACATTCCATACTAAGGAAAAAAAAGGGACAACATTCCATACTAAGGAAAAAAAAAGGACATCACTAGTAAAAATTTTGTTGCTTGCATCTTGAGAATCCCCACGTAAACAAGAGAAGAAGGCTCACTATCCTAAGAAACCTTTGAACTACACCAATGTGATTTACTACACCAACATGAATTTTTCTGTAATAATGTGTCTAAACACATTTTGTAATGGATACTATACTTTCTTGAATTTATGGTTCCCCAAATTATATCGCACTAGGGGTATACAAATTAAATTCTTCCTCTGAGTTTGTTAGAAACTATATGAGAATTACATTAAAGGCCTTTCATCATATATGAGAATTACATTATATTTCTATGGTTTGCAAGTAATTGTTAGCCATAATTACTATGGAGCAGCCACACACATTTGGTCTCGTGGGGTGATTAGCAGCCACAGACATTTGGTCCTCTGGGGTGATTATTCTTGAATTAATAGCAAGATTCTCTCCTTTTGAAGATTCTAATCTTATCGAACAATATCATAAGGTATAATCACTTCCACTTTCTAAATTTATGGCTACTCCAACAAACAATGTTATGTGGACCAATTTTTATAGTCAAACTTCATAAATTTGGAAAATGTATACTAAAAGAAATTACAATGGAAATTATGGATTCCTATAAGGGGAGACTAGTCATGGGTTTATATATTTGAGTCCCTAATATCGATGCAAAAGTAAAACCATATTTATTTTTTAGTTGATCAAATGCTATGAACAAACAAATTTTGATGGAAATTATGGGTGCCCATATTGGGAGACTAGCCATTTGTTTATATATTTGAATCTCTGATATTGATGTAGAAGTAAATCCATATTGTTTTACAGTTAATCAAATTTTATGTACTAGCAAATTTTGATGGAAATTATGGGTACCCATAAGGGGAGACTAGTCATGTGTTTACATATATGAGTCTCTGATATTGATACAGAAGTAAAACCATACTTATTTTTCAGTTAATAAAATTTTATGAACAAGCAAATTTAATGGAAATTATGGGTCCCATAAGGGGAGACTAGTCATGGTCTTACATATCTTAGTCTCTGATATTGATGCAGAAGTAAAGTCATGGTTTTACATATATCAGTCTTTGATTTTGATGCAGAAGTAAAGTCATGGTTTTACATATCTCAGTCTCTGATATTGATGTAGAAGTAAAACCATACTTGTTTTTCAGTCAATAAAATTTTATGAAGAAGAAAATTTTGATGGTTGATGGTAAATTGTGTCTTGCTTCATGGATTTGCAAAGTGGTGTATTCATTCTGGTCATGGTTCTCTTATGGGGCCAGGAAGCTAATAAACAATATATTAGATCTTAGACTGAACAATGTAAGCTATAAATCCTTTGTGACTCATTTCATACTCCAGAATTTGTGGTAAAAGCAAATGTTGCTTCTTATTGCAGAGTCTGAATATACCAGAAAGCTTCTTATTGCAGAGGCTGAATATGCTAGAAATTTATGAAGCTGAGTGGTTTAAGAAATCTTACAACCATCCTGCTGAGCCCTAGGATGAAGAGGACGTCACTACAAAGGTTAGCCAATTTGGACCAGAAATCTGAGAGCTTTTGTGACTGCAACATACTACAACATGTAAAGTATCTACAGTGTGGCTCTATTCTCAAAGTATCCAGTATTTGAGCATCCTACCATAAAGCATCCAACATTCAAGCAAACTTTTGTTTGTGAAATCTACAAAAATCTAGGAGGCTGAGATATAGGGTTTGGTGGTAAAGACCACGTGAAGTGAAGACAAATGGGTACTATCAACATGTGTGAGTAATGTGTTTAAACATGTGAATTGATAAAAATGTGCTCATAATTCCTAAACATGAAATGTCTTCCAAAACATAATTCCTAAACATGAAATGTCTTCCAAACGAATGTTAACATTAGATAATTAAAACTTGAGAGTGAAACTAAAACTCTCCAAATCAATCGACATCCTAACTTTTAAGTATATATTGCTTCGATATAAGGCTAGGCCAAATAAGATCTCTAAATTGAGTATTAGTCGAAATAATGGTTAAAGGAAGCTCACATGTTGGCTGAAAGTGGTCGAAATAACAGTTAGAGGAACCTCATAACCCAAATAAGATCTCTAAATTTAGTATGGGTCGAAATAACGATTAAAGGAAGATCACATGTTGACGGAAAAGTGTTTAACTGTTAGAGGAACCTCACATGTTGACGGAAAAGTGTTTAAAGGTGCTTTATAAATTAAAAATATTAGATTTAATTGGATTAATTGACATGTTGACGGAAAAGTGTTTAAAGGTGTTTTATAAAATATAAATTAAAAACATTTGGTTTAATCAGATTAATTGACTTGGTATATGTGTAAGAACTAATTAAAAAGCTCAAAAACAATTACAATAGTCTCTGTAGTGAGAAAGAACATGGATTAATAGTCTTGGTTACCGGGTGCAAGTCTCGGAAGTGATGATTGACGCTATGTGATTCATTTCACTAGTTTCAATCCCAGTTCAGTTCTTCATCCCTGTGAGCATCACCCGATGCAATGAGTGCTAAGTAGACTATTCAAAAATCAAGAGAAATTAGTGAGCTACTACTACTTCTCATGGAAATGTTCATAGATGAAGGACTAAATTAACGCAATTGAATCCCAAAAATAATATCTAATATAATAGAAAGATTAAAAATAATAAGAAGAAAATGATTCAATTCCCAATTTAAGATGATAGCCTCAATGAAATTCCTCTTAGTAAATTTAATTTAATTTTAATTTTTTTAATTTTAAAAAGTATATTTTTAATTCTATTTCTTAAACAAAAATTGAAAGATAATTCGATCTTAAACACACACACAAAAAAAAAATAAAAAAATTGAAAGATAATTCAATCTTATAATATAAAAAAAAAATTAAAAAAAAATGAAAGATAATTCAATCTTAAGTTAAAAGATATGGAATTAATACATTTAATTTAATTTCTATCTTTTATTAACATCATTACAAATAAAAGAAATATTTTATGAACTTGCATAAGGCATAGAATAGGAGGAGATTAACGATGAACGTTTATGATTGTTAAAAAATAATATTAGTTATAAAAAAAATATTATTTATAACCATTATAAGGAAAAATAAACACATTATTTATACATGTTAATAAAAATAACATTTATAGATATATAAAGGGGCTGGATATATATAAAGATTTGATCGGCAGAGAGGATTTGAGATTCCAGGCCTGGTCTAATCCGCTCCTATATGCACACGCATCTTACGCTATCGACAGGTATGTTTACGCGGTACGTCTTCTGTTGATGTGTAGCCCGCACTGTCCAAAAACCCAACACCCCCATTTCGATGCGGGTTCCGAGGTCTTACCCAGAGTCACTCTGTAGCTCGAGTTACATAGGCATTTCGTTATGTTTGTATTTTCTGTTTGTAAAGATATTTTGACATGTTTTCATTTTCCAAATGAAAAGATTTATTTGGAAATTGATAATCAATAAAAAGATGTACGGGAAGGTGGATAGATTTTGATATTCTAATAGAGTCTAATTCATCTCTTGGCTTCGAAGTTTATATTGCATTTGCAATTCATTAAGCCTGTAATGTAATGAAAGGAGAGGAATCCCGCTTTATTATTGTTGTCCATTAAGCCTGTAATGTAATGAAAGGAGAAGAAGTCTGCTTTAATGTTGTCCATGAAATGAAGCAAAATGAATTTGCTCGTTCATTCAGTCATTCAGTCCTTATTACATAAAAGGGAACGCATCCCGCTACAATAAAAGTGGTGGGCATCAAATCAAATGAAACGAGAGCCTCTCTCTCTCTTTATATATATAACCATAACCTCCTCGAAAAGGAAAACCACCATTTCATAGCGGCTTAAGTGACTCCCTTCTTTATTTAGTTACATACATAACATAGACACTGTTCGTCGCGCACTTAAAAGCCGCTGCCCGTCGTGAAATAGCCTGTACTCCACATACCATTAACACATGAATTAGATTCATTAGTCGGTATGGCGGCGATCGGAAGTGTTTCAAGAAGAAATAGATATAAATTACAGTGGCGAACGTGGCAGACTAGATGATAGATTAACATGAATAACGAATAACGTCGTAAATAAATGAAAGAATGTGATAGTCCACACTATACTGCCAGCTGCTTTCTCCACACAGCCACATAAATTAATTACTGTTTGTGTTAATAATCAGTCGTCTTGGATTTCGATGGATGGGAACACTTACGAGAACGGCGTTGAACATCGCAGCGGCGGGGAGGCTGGCGGATGTTGCAGGTTTCTGGAAGGTATGCGGCTCTCTCCTCCGCCTCCTCCTCCTCTTCTCTTCCACGCGATTCGCCGCGGCGGCCCTGATTAAGTGCAGCCTCAGAATCCATGAAGAGGTCATATGATTGAGATTGATCGAGTACTTGCTGTATGGCTCGGCATCGGCATTGTGGAGACATTCTTTCCAATTCCTCGCAGCATCTCTCCGATGGCTGCTCTCTCCGCATCTCCATGTAGTCCCGGCACTGGGATAGTCGCTGCGGATCGCAGGACCTTCGTTGTTGTTGCAGGCCCTCTCCATACATAACGCCTTCACGTGCATCAACAGTTGGGGCGCCCCACTGAAGGAGGAGGAGAAGTGATACGCCTAAACTTGCCAATTTAAGAGGCAGTCTAGTAGTAGGAGGGGAGAAAACATCCATTGCTTTTCTTTCTTCGTTACCGTGAAAGATTGATTGATATGGGGAGCGGGAGTGTGAAGGTGGTGGATCGTAATGCTGTATTTATGGAAGGGTAGGGAAGGCGTCTCCTTGTACGAACATAAAAGTAGAGAACAAAACAACACAACACGAAGAAGAGTCGAGACGAACAGATGTAGCGCATGCCCCATGTCACACTCAACGTCCCAACTCAACTGACAGAAAGATCAAAAGCCTGCCTCCGTTTCCAATCGCCGCGTCTTTCATTTTTTGGTTCAGTTTGTTTAGAGAACAGAAGAATCTTCCAGGCGTGCAGAATCCCTGACAGTGCAGGGTATAGTACCGGCAATTCGACTTACAAACGATTATCGAAATTTAGAAAATTTAAACTACGTCATGAGAAAGTGCCTTAGCGTTGTGGTGTTGATTTTTCACGTTGAAATCAGTGGCTAATTCAGCGGCAAGGTTACCACGACCACCGTACTACGTCGTGCACTTATGGAAGTTTTATTAACGTTGGCAACTGAAAATGTTCACTGCCCAGGAAACATAAATAGTAAGTCACTACGGACAGGATGGGTTTGCTTTGGCGGTCAACCATGTATATAATTTTTCTCGCGATTAACATGAGATGGGTTGATGTCTCTATACGTGTGAGGAGGACTTGGACATAGGCTTTGGCGATCAGCTATGTACATAATTTCTCTCGCGAACAGTTTTCGATTAAAAAGAGATGGGTTGATGTCTCTGTATCATCCTCCATTACTTATTTCGATGCCCGATGATCCACCATGCGCATGATGGATCCGAGATTTGGATTTTCAATTTGGGTGCCCATTCTATTTTGAATTTGGTTGTCTTTACTCTACATCTCCTTTGGTAGTGCTGGGTATCATCAAACTTATATCATATGTATTACACACTCTTTGTATTATCAGTGACATCTTCATGTCATGGACTTGCAGACTTGTGAAAAGTATGGTGTGCTGAGTTTTGTTCAATACATGTGGGGCATTCGCCATGACCCTCCTCACAATGCGTTGTAGAAAGAAGGAGACATTGTTGTTCTGAGCATGAATTTGCGGAGTTCCCTTAGACTCAGTAAGAAAGAGATAACATCCAGTTTCATCGATTCTCACATGTCAAACCCATGAAAGCTTCTGCAAGTTGTGAGGCTTGTATTCACTAAAGATGAGGGCATGGAGATGAAAAGACGTCCAAAGAAATTGAAGGAGATGGCTTCAAAAGTTGTGGGAGAGGGAGGATTTTCGAAAAAAAACTTGCAAGATTTTGTGGCTGAGATGCAAAAGCTAATGACAGTGAGAACTTATGATGGGAAAACAGAAATTGGGCATACATAATCGGTGTCTGCGATTTCAATGACTATTTGAAGTTTTGGGTGTACAATGAATATGCCCTTGAGGTGATTGTTAAAAATGGAAGACATAAGATATATTCAGAAACTTAGCAGCTCTCAGGTGAGCAAGCTACACCTAGAGACTGCCTCACTTAGAATGCTCTACTCATTCATCATTAATATCAAGAATATATAAGTTTACATTAGAATAGGAGAGTTAGAACTAATACCTAGAAAATAGGAATTAATTCTTAAACTAGGATACACACATAACTGAAAATAATACACATTCTCCATTAATTCCAACACTCCCTTTTAATGGAGAAATGGTTCACTAGTAGTCCTAACATGTCCCTAAATAATTCAAATTTAATTCTTCCAAGGGGCTTGGTAAAAATGTCTGTTGCATTATCTCAAGTATTACAATATTCAATATAAATTTCATTTGACTGAACCTTCTCTATAACAAAGTGAAATTGTGTATCAATATGCTTTGTGTTTTTGTGAAACACAATATTTTGTGCAAGTTTGATTGAGCTCTCGTTGTCACATTTGATAAATGTTGTTCTTCTCTGGCATCATGGAGAATTCTCCTCAACCAAACTACCTAAAATGTTGCTACACACATTGCTTGATGCTCCATTCCTGCAGAAGATAAGGATATAGAGTAGTCTTCTTCTTGCTGCTCCATGCAATGACCCTGGACCCAATGTTGAATGCATAACCGATTATGGATCGTTTGTCATCCATATTTCTAGCCCAACCTGAATCTGAAAAACCTGTCAATCTAACATCAAACAAATTAGTATATTTAATACCAAAGTCTAAGGTTCCTTGAAGATACCTTAAGACGCCTTTCATTGCCACCCAATGAATCTCAAGAGACTTTGACATAAACTCGCTCAAAACACTAACTGCAAAAGCTAAGTCAGGTCTAGTTGTAGTTAGATAAATCAAACTCCCAACTAGTTGTCTGTACAATGTTGCTTCCACTTCCTTAGAACTATCATCATTCTAAAGTTTGACATTCTGTTGTAAAGACACTGAGGAAGCTTTGCATTGATCCATTCTGAACTTTTTCAATAAGATCCTCACATAATTTCCCTGAGATAGAAAAGGCTAGCTAGAATCCCTGCAAACTTTAAGACCCAAACAATAGTGTAACTCTCCAAGGGCTTTCATCTCAAAAACCTGTGGCATCTACACTTTGATTTCTTTAATGAGCTCGCCAACATTTCTTGTAATAATAAGATCATCTACATATAAAGAAATAAAAAAAAATTCCCCTTTTCGTCAACCACAATATACAGATTTGGGTCGTTCTTTCTCCTTTTATAACTATGTTGTAAGGAAAATGAGTCATTTTTTCATACCATGACCTGAGTGCATGTTTTAATCCATACAATGCTTTCCTCAATATACAAACTAAATGTTCCTGCCCTTGTTGGACAAACCCTGCAGGTTGTGTTAAATGCACCTCCTCTTTCAATTCACCATTTAAGAAAGCGGATTTCACATCTAGCGGGTGTATTTTCTAGTGATGTTTCATAGCTAAGGCTATTAACACTATAATGGTGTTTATCTTAGCTACAAGAGCGAATGTTTCTTCATAATCAATACCTTCTTTTTGCGAATACCCCCTAGCCACCAACATAGCTTTATACTTATCTATACTACCATCTGATTTAAAATTAGACTTGTATCACCATTTGCAACCTATGGTTTGTTTGCCTTCAAGCAGTTCAACTACATCCTAGGTTTTTTTGTGAAGTATTGACTCATATTCCTCTTCCATGGTTTCCCTCCATTCATCATATTCACTTTCTTCTTTATATTTAAAGGGCTCAACGACATTCAAGATATTTGTCAGGAGGTCATAGCCTTTATAGCTAGCAGGTAAATAAGTATGCCTACCTAATCTTCTTGGTATTGGAGTGGCCTCAAATATTTTTTGATCATCCCTTAATGGACTTGGATTGCTGACGGCATTTGTATCATCTGACTATTCCTTTTTCTGCTACTCATGACTCTCCCTTGTTTCATCACTTCCATCTTCCACTAGCAAAGGCATTTCGCACTCTTCATTTCCTTTGGCACAATTTCCATCATGAACCTGCTCATTGAATACTACATCTCTACTCGCAAACACTTTGTGAGTAGAAGGATTAAACAATTTGTATGCTTTAAACTCTGTACATGACCCAACAAAAATGCATTTTATGGCCTTTCAATCCAGTTTATTCTTATCCACTTTTGGAACACGAGCAAAAGCTTTCGAGCCAAAAACTCTTAAATGATTAATTGCAGGCTTAAAACCTAATAAATCTTCGAATGCAGTTTTAAGATCAAAGATTTTTGTTGGATTCCTATTCTTTAAATACACTGCAGTATTTACTGATTCTGCCCAAAAACCATTATACATGTTCTTACCTTTTAGCATGTTCTGTGCACACTCCACAAGGGTTTTGTTCTTTCTCTCTGCAGCCCCGTTATGTTGAGGAGTGTGGGGTACTATGAAGTGTTGAACTATCCCATGGTCCTTGCAATATTTTATGAAGCCACTCTACTTGTATTCTCCCCCTTGATCTAAGCGGAGAATTTTTATGAAATTCCTTGTTTGTTTTTCAACCATGCTTCTAAACTCTTTAAAATATTCAAAAGTATGACTATTCTTTCTGATAAAATACACCCAGGAAAATTTTGTGCAATCATCAACAAATAATAAAAAATAATATGCACTTCCTAATAACCTTTTATGCATCGGCCCACATATATCAGTGTGCACAACCTCTAGTATATATTTCTTCTTTCTATCTGAACTTGAGGGAAAATCATCCCTATGCATCTTCCCAAGAGCACATGCTTCACAATCAACATGAACATTTTTTAAAACAAGGAGACCATTGAGCATACCTTGTTTCTGAAGTAGCAGTGGGTCATGAAAATTGATATGACTGAATCTTTGATGCCACAAATTCTCTGCAGTCATAACTGTTGAAATCAAGGCTTGGTGTGGTGCGCTTCTTACCTTCAATTTGTAGAGACCTCCAACTCTAATACCTGATGAAATTGGCTTCAAATGATCCAGTATATATTTAATAACATAGTAAGACTTTAAAAATTATACCTTAATGTTCTGGTATGTTATCATAGTGACATATATCAGATTTTTTTTAATTCCTCGTACATACATCACATTTTGAATATGCCTAATATTATCATCGAGAAATATCACAGGAATATTTCCATACCCTTTAATCTGGTAACCTCTGTCATCACCAAGGTAGATATGAGAACCATTGATGGTCTCTTTAAAATTTTCAAGCAAATGTCTGTTACCTATCATGTGAGTGGAAGTTCCAAAATCCACAAACCAAGTTTCTGCTTCATCATTCCCAACAAAGAGAACAAAATCAAACATAAACAGTCTGAGGTCCTGATTCTGATCTTCATCGGTGAAGTGCCTTGCATGCTTCTTTTTTCTATGTAGATTTTCATCAAACTTCTTCTTATGCAAATTCCTGGAAATGTGACCAGATTTTCCATAGTAAAAACATTTGATCCCCAATCATTTTTGGTTGAAGACATACCTTGAGGTGGATTTCTCTGTGGTGTACTTCTGCCTTTCTATCCTGTGCTTTCTCTTCCTATGAAAGGATTTTTATTCTCCATTAATGCAAGATCTGAATTCTAAGGTTTCATAGTCATTCACCTCTCTTCCTCATGTATCAAGATCCCTGTCAATTCTTCGAAAATGGGGTCTTTCTCCCTTGCGTTCAAGCCTATAATAAACACCTGATAATTGTCAGTCATACCATTCATGGTAACTTCGATGAGATAAATGTTTGATACTGTCTCACCTATATCGGCCAACTTATTTTTTAGCTCCTTGATTTAAGAGATGAATGCAACGACTGATTCACTCTCCTCCATTTTGATGGAGAGAATCTTACTCTTCAGGAACAATAAACGATTTGTTTTCTTTATCTCATACAAATCCTTGAGAGTTTTCCAAATATCATTTGCTGACTTACACTCTCTGATGTGAGGGATAATGCAGTATTTCACTGAAAATTCAACAAAATTTTCACTTTGTTCTACCTCTTCTCCCAATCCTGAATTGCTGCAATTGTTCTGCCTCTGGCTGCAGTTAGCTTAAATTCATCCCCATTTGCAATCGCCCACACACTTTTCCCCTCAATCAGGGTCTGCAACTTGAATTTACAAGTAGAATAATTGGATCCATCAAGTTTATTATTCTCATTCAAGTACGCCTCTGCAATCTTATTATTCATGGTGACAATTTGATCTATAGATATGCCTTAAAAAAAACTTCCAACCTCCAGGAATTGATCAAAAATCTAATAAAAATACCATATCTGGCTCCAATGGGTATATCTCCAAATCCAGAAGAGTGATCTTGAAATAATACCTCTCCAATAAAGGTTTCATGATGGGCATAACACACCACTTGGAGATCTTTGTATTAGAGCTGTGAGCGTAGACCACCAAAATTTGAACAAATAAAAAAAATGTGCTGACTCATCCACTTATGTTTTCTGAGCACTTTACACTCACAACTCTAATACACAGATCGAGAGTGCACCATGCCTCTGTTATCATCAATCGCACATAACACTACCACTGCAACATAATCACTCTACACAACACCACTTCAATGGGTGAACTGAACTATAGGCTAGCCACGCAAATCCACGACCACTCTGCCACTTTGACCACAAATATTCTTCAACACTGCCTCACAATGCCAAAAATATGAACACAAAATGGACAGAGAGTCTTACCAAATTCTTCGAGGAAATATGCTTCGAATGACTGGCTAACAAAGTATCGCTCGCTGCCCAGAGTCATGGTCATGACCTCAACCTCTATAGTCTGTAGGCATTATGGCATTCAACATATGGCTCATGATGCTATCAACCGAAGACGGACCACAACATGACCACACACCGATTCTTCATTGCACCCTTGTTCTTCCCTCAATTCCTCTGCAACACTATTACTTACACAAGTGGCACTCCTCCTGCAAATGGGATAGACAGAGCTCTTAGAAAGCCACGCATGCATGCACATCATATGGAAAGCATGGTTTCATGGCGGAATCAGGCGTCAACAATACCCGTTCTGTAAAAACTCGAGGCACACAACGCACTCGGTATTGACCCCTTGAACGTATCAACCAATTCAAAAGTCCAGCATCACGAAAGTCGAGGAAAAAACCTTGTTGATGGGGTGCACTGATGAAGATTCTGAGTAATGGTAAATCAATGTGATTTCTGGGATAACACATGCACTTCCGCCTCTTCTAACCTCCTTTGACTAGCGCGAAATTTAGTGTATTATAGGCATTGATCCCAGTTTGAATGGTCTCTCGCCAGCGACCACAACTCCACACTTGAGATCCTCTCCGCCACCAAGGGCACTCAATTTCCCAGCCACAAATTGTGCTCTAATACCATGTTAAAAATGGAAGAAATAAGATATATTCATAAACTTAATATCTCTTGGGTGAGCAATCTACACCTGGAGATTTCCTCATGTAGAACGATCTACTCATTCATCATTAACATCAAGAATATATAAGTTTATATGAGAATAGGGAATTAGAACTAACACCTAGAAAATATGAACTAATTTGTAAACTAAGATATACACACAACTAATGAACAAACTTTCTCCAATAATACAGATTCTCCATTATTTCCAACAGTGATAAGAGAAGTGACAGTACAAGTTAATTGCAATTTTATACAAGTTGTGTGCATTAATATTTCAACATTCTATATCAATGTAGTTATAGTTCCATTATATGGGCTAGTGTGATTAAAGCTAGAAATTTTAAATTTAAAGCTAGAATTTTTAAATTGTACTCGTTTAACTTAGCACTTCAAATTGTAATAATTCATTACGAAAATTAACAAAATTCTTAAGGATTTATCTGATTATCATATAAAATAATGAGTCAATAGGTTGCTCGATCTGCGGATTCCGTGTTATTCTGTATTTTAGCGAAAAAGGATGGACATGATGACTCATTGCATTCACAAGTGATAGAATCTCGATCTCACATTTGTAATCCATGCTTCTGGATAAAGATAATATTCTTCTAATTTTTATTTAATAAAAATTTGAATCTCGTTACAATTACCTCTTGGAATTTTTGAATTCAGTGAAACCATTTTTTTTGGGATAAGTTGTAATATTTTGTTTTTTTTAATATATTTTTTATTATTTATATAGCTTATTTATCTTGCAAAATTGTTTGGGTACTTGAATTGTATTTTTTGAGTTAATTTGAAATATTTTATTTTTTTTAATATATTTTTTATTATTTGTATAGCTTCTTTATTATGCGAAATTGTTTGGGTATTTGAATTGTGGAGAATGCATTGTAAAGTATTTTTCCATTGATCATTGATAATAAATGGAAAGTTTATTGTATGATGGATATTGAAAATTTATGGAAATGTATATTAAATCTTTCGGTGATAATCATATATGAGCATATTTTGTCGTAGTGTTTCTAATCAACCACTGCAGTTCATCTTCAGGACGAGATGACAAATCACGTCTAGGAACCGATTTAAATAGATAAAGAGATGCTCCAACTCGCCGTTGTAAAATAATGGCTAGTTTGAATAGAAAGGGAAATTAAGATATTTAATCATTTTAATTTAAAAATGAATTAACTATTAGTTAAATATAATTTAATTTTAATATATTTTATAATTTTATAATACATTTTTAATATATATACTAAATCCTAATTTAATTTGTTAATTAAGAGAATAATAATATATTCAATACATTATTTATAGTGAATAGTTTTAAATATTATAATTATTAAGCATTATAGATTGTATTAATTTTAATCTATTAAAAAACTCCAAAGGCAAAAAAGAGTGAGGAAAAAAAAGGGGTGGGAGGGCGGGGGGAGGGGGGCGCGGGGGCGCGGGATTAAGAGGAAGAGAAAGGACAAGAGGGAAAACTAGGAGGGATGAAAAAACAACATCTAAGAATGAAGGGTAGGAATCCAACACTTGCTAACACTCCACCCATCATCCCTGTTAAGGTTAACCGATATTTTCTCGATTTCTAAGGCTTCTCTTAACTTACGGTGATGGAAATGGTCAATCCTCACAACAACCTTAGCATCTTCAATGCAAATGTGATGCTTTGTCTTTTCAGCATGCTCTGCTAAGACAGAGGAGTGTGGTATACCATGTTTAAGGTCAACGACGTGCTCATGAATTATTTGATTAATGGATTGACTAGTTTCACTAATGTAAGGCATCCCACAGGAGCACATAATCAAGTAAACATCCTTACCATCCCTAGGGCGAACCGACTCCTTTACTAATCTAAGAGAACTTTGAATGGTGCGAAGAGGCTTGAAGATCGAGGAAATATTATGTCTCCTAAGGATTCTAGCGATTCTATGGGAAATACCTTCAATAAACAGAAGGTGAATTCCAGATAACAAATCACTAGGATATTTTTTATTCATCATACATTTTTTTGCTTTTTAAAAATATCTAAGACATCGAACCTTTATATAGCCATTTTTATTGAAAACGTTTAGGATATAATATTTTTTCCCTTCAAGGTGGTGTTCGTCGTATATTATTAAGGCTTTGGTAGCTAGGGTACTGATAACCCATAGCTTCTAAGCAGGGAAATGATGAGAACCAACACGCAAATATTTTTTCAGTGTGCATCTTGTTTCTAAAGAGTTGATGAGAGAAAGAACCATCCTCATTCCTAGAAATAAGAACATCTAGAAAAGATAGACTTCCATCCATTTCGATTTTTGTGATGAACTTAATGGAGTCAGATTGATCATTAAGATGATGGAAGAAAAGGTCCAATATTTATTTTCCATGAGGCCATACCACGAGGGACACGGGGGATCCCATGGCCACACCACATGTTTTCTCAAACAATTTTCCCTCAAAAGTAAATAAGGTCGAGGTGAAAAAATCTCAACCAGATGGGCAATATCATGATTAGTGATTCAATTAATGACATCAATAACTTCATTAATGGAAATGCAAGTGTATAATTAGACAAAATAAAAAATTACAAGCCTATCATCAGGATCCATTTTAATTCCTTTCAATTATTTAATAAAGGAGGACGAGTCTTTGACAAAGGAGTTGGTCCGACCAACAAGAGGCTTAAGCGTATTGGCTAAAAATTTAGCGAGAAGGTATGTTGGTCCACCGATGATGTTGAAAATGGGATGAATGGGGGCTCCTTCCTTATGGATATTTGGAAGACCATAGATCCTAGGAGTGAGAGGGTTACTCTCAATAAGCTTTTTACTCAGGGAGCTAATCGTGCTACTAGATTTTATGGTGAGAGCAACGACTTTTGAAACTTTCTTAAGGGTATTTATGTCCAATTTCTTGTAGGTCTCGCTACTATGAACGTGATCTACCATCTTATTACGGTAATATTCTGTGTTTAAGATGACCGTAGCACCTCCTTTACTAGCCTTAAGAACAACAATGTCCTCATTACTATTCAAGGATTTAAGAGCCTCAAACTCAGGTTTATTAAGGTTTCTCTTAGGGGGCTTGGATTTTCTAAGGATCATAGCACAATATTGTCTAATGATGTCTTTTGAAGCATCAGGTAAATATTTAATCCCATACTCTAGATCAAAAATATGTCTTGAATATGGATTTTCCTAGGAGCTAGGAAAAAATTAAGACCCTTCTCCAAAAGAAGGTAGACATGATGATCAAAGGAAAAATTAGAAAGATTAATAACCTTCTTACTCGAGGGGAAGGAAAAGGATTTATTATTATTATTATTATCATCATCGTACTTATTATTATTATCATGTGGTGCATCTTCCTGAGATTCATAATCTGTGGTTGAATCATAGGATTGAGATTGATAAAGTACTTGCTATATTGCTCGACATCGACATTCTGGAGACATTCTTTCCAATTCCTCGCAACATCTCTCTGATGGTTTCTCTCTTTAGTGCTCCAAGTAGTCCCGACATTGGGATAGTCGATGTAGATCGTAGGACCATCGTTGTTGTTGTAGGCCCTCTCCATGCATAATGCCTTTATGTGCATCAACGGTTGGGTTGCCCACTGAAGGAGGAGTAGAAGGGTTATGCCTAGGCTCGCTCATTTAAGAGTCAGTCTCGTAGTCAGAGGGAAAAAACCATCCATCGCTTTTATTTCTTTGTTACCCTAAAAGATTGATAGAGATACAGAGTAGGAGTGTGAAGGTGGGAAGAGGAGGTGGATCCTAACACTATATTTAGGGTAGCATGGGGAAGGCATCTCCTTGTACGAACATGAAGTAGAGAACAACAGAACACGAGCACATGTAGTGCATGCTCCGTCTCACACTCCACGTCCTAACTCAACCTAGAGGAAGATCAAACACATGATTCCATTCCAAATTTCCACGTATTTCATTTCTGTTCAGTTGATGTAAATAATAGAAGATTCTTCCAGGTGTGTAGAATCTGTGATAGTGCAGGGTACAATACTAGCAAGTTGCAATGCGCCTTACAAACGATTATCGCAATTTAGAAAATTTAAACTACACCATCAGAAATTACCTAATTTGAATTTGATTATTAGTTAATGTTGTGCTAATTTCATTTTCATATATAAAATGTAACTGATCTTATGCTTGATGTGTAGGTTCCCTTGTTGCTTATGTGTGTCAAAAGAGGAATTAAAACTAAATTTTATGAGTGTTTTTGAAATCATAAAGCATGAATTTAAAGTGTTGAATAACAACAACATAAATGACAGCGAACCACACAAACTGATGCAATAAAACATATTTTTCATGAAGGATTTCACCCCTCCTATGCTACATCTCCTTGGTCCAGCTCCATAGTTTGGGCCTCTATATTAGATCAAATTTTATAACAAATCTTGTTTACATGCATCAAATGATTTTGGAGCCTATTCCAATGAGTTTAAAACATTGAAATATATTAGAAACGACTATTTGTTTACTCAATTTGGTTACTAGATTCTTTCGGCATGGCCTTCCCCCCTGGTGGCAGTCAACTTCAAAAATATTCACGACAACAAAAACCTATGTAGATGACCTCTTCTGCCTCTGCAACCTATTCAAATGGATCCAAAACATCAAAATATGTTCATAATGACTCTTCCTGCACCCAATTTGGTCGAATATTTCCTCAGTTATGGAAAAACCAATTTTCCCTAGTTTTCCTCCACTAAATCTGGAAGTCCGCCAGTTGAATCCACTAAATGTGGAAGTAATCTGCAATTGGCGGGTTCACCATCTCTTCCATCAAGATAAGTATGTGATTAATGTTAATATAAGTGGTGTTTTAAGTGGGGTTAAATGCATTTAGCGCTACCCCTCACTTATCTGTTAAAATTTGGATTATCGTAATAAAACCCACGTATTATTGTATTAAAACATGGAAACCGTATTTAAATCTCTGTAGATCGCATCGCAACACTTTCACTTCTTACATATCGCAGCATAGATCACAGCCCCACTATAAAACATTCTATGTTGCCTGCTCCATCTTGCGATTGCGATACCCCGATGTGATATATCACATCACAACTCTGCATCATTTTAACCCATGAAGTCATTCACTATGTCAAAAAATATAAAAATCCTGGCACGCTTCTCAAAATCGACCTATCCAAATCTTTTGATAAACTCAGTTGGGAATAAATCAAAAAAGTTCTCATAGCCTTTGGCTTCAGCCACATTTGGGTTCGCTGGATCATGAGTCTCATCACTTCCCCCTTTCTCTCCATTTTGGTCAACGACATCCCCTCTACTACCTTCAACCCCTCGAGAGGCATCAAACAAGGGGACCCCCTCTCTCCCTTTATCTTCATCATTATGGCTGAAGGACTGGGTTGCCTTTTCAAAAGCTCCATACAGTTAGGTTCCTTGCTTGGTTTACCCCTCCACAATCAGCCCCCCTCCTCTCACCAACAATTTGTGGATGAAAATATGATAATGTGATACCCCTCAGTCCAAGAAGCCCGCTCCCTCAAATATGTTCTCGACTCCTTCTCTGAAGCCTCTGGCACAAAGGTCAACCCTGAAAAATTGCAGATATTCTTCTTTCATACCCCCCCTCTCACACAATACAATATTGCCCACATCCTTGGATTCTCCATTGCTTCTTTGCCCTCCAAATACCTATGAGCTCCTCTGACTAACTCTGCCATCAATCACTCCTCCTAGCGAGACCTGCTGAACAAAATGGAAACCCAATTATCCAACTGGACCCATCACACCCTCAACATTTCTAGTTGCGTGGTCCTCATTAAATATGTCTTGCAATCTCTCCCCATTTATCTCTTATCAGTCCTAGCAGCCCTAAAATGCATCCTTAAGGCTATGCGCAACTTGCAACGATCATTCCTATGGGGTGGCACCAAAGAAAAAAACAAATGGGCCTTAGTCAACTGGAAGGATGTTTGTACCCCTAAAAGTCAGGGAGGATTGGGATTGCGTGATATTGGGCACAGTAACAACATAATGGGAGCTATCATCTGGTGGAAATGGGTCTCCAACCCCAACACTCCATGGGCCAACCTATGGGCAGAAAAGTATGCATACTCCTCGCCTAAGGAGGACCTCATCAGGTACAACTTAGAATCTGGGGGATCCCAAATCTGGAAAGTAGCTAGTAGTCAAAAAAGGATGATACAAAGTCACAACTTCTGGGAATTGCGAAGTGGTACCCAAGAAAGATTATGGGAGGACTCCTCGCAACAAATGCCAAGCCTTCCCTATACCTATATGGAGTGAGGCTCTCCAAGGGTGGCAAAGAAAGAATGTTCGAGACTTCTGGATGGATGACACCTCCCAAGGATATAGGCAATGGCTACACACGCATAGATAGAAAGATGACTGGAACAACGAGAGCCATACAGACATTTGGGAGGATCTCAACACCAAAATAAAAATCATAATAAATACAGGGCTTGACATCCTCTGCTGGGGGCACATGCCCAGTGGGAACTACTCAACCAAGGAATCTTACAACATACTTCATTAGTAGAACCCTGGCCCAACAGATCTCATCTGGGAAAATATATGGAGGGCTAATATTTAGCCAAAAGAAACCACTTTCCTGTGGCTTCTCGGTAAATGACGCATCCTCACATGGGAGAATATTTTGAAGAAGGGGTTTGTAGGAACCTCCAGGTGCCCTTTATGTTAGGAAAACTTGGAAACCATCGACCACCTGTTGGACCAATATCCCACCGCTAATTTCTTGTGGGATAGAATTGTTGTTTCATGCTATCGCTCCAATCGAGTAAGGGGTAATATCATCAACACCATCAGCAACTGGATGGACAATCCTTACACCAGTACACTCCTAAACAGACTTTGGTAGATCATTCCAGACATCCTCATTTGGGACATCTAGAAGGAAAGGAACAACCACATCTTCAAGGAGAAAGCATCCACAACAGAGAAGCTCTAGGACCGGATTCACAACAACCTCTCTAAAACATTGGACTTAGTTGCTTGGAGTCAGGACGACCTCCCCACCTCGGCAACAGAGCGACACATATGGAACAATTGGCAAATGAGTCTAAACACCCCACCAGATATCAATCCTAGAAGCACAGGTAGAATTCCTGCCCCGGAAAAATGGCACCCCCCCCCCCCAAATGGCTTCTTCAAATGCAACTTCGATGGTGCGTCCAAAGGAAATCCTAGTAATGTAGGATTCAGAGGCATCATCAGGAACTCTCAAGGTTATCCTCTATGGATTTACTATGGTAACATCGGCTGGGAAAACAATAATTCGGTGGAGTTGGAGGGGCTTATACAAGGTATTCAAATTGAAATCAAGTTTCATTACTTCCCCTTGGAGATGGAGGGAGACTCGCAAGTTATAACTATGGTAGCCACAAAAATCCTCCAAGGATTGCCTTCTTTAAAGGTTTCCAAAAGATGGAGGCTCACCCATAAGCTCAAGGTTCTGGAACAATTGATACACAACCACAAAGCCATTACTTTTGGCCATGTGTGTAAGAAGGCTAAATCCATTGCCGGCCTACTTGCGAACAAAGGGGTGGAAAGCAACTGTGAGATGCATCACTCCATCCTAACACAGGTTGAGAAGGAATCTCTTAGACAATAATGTCACACTCTCATTCAGAAGTATCTTCTCCCCCTAGATGCGCGTGACAGAACTGACACGTATGACAATCATACCTCACACACCCCGGAGGATGGAGATCTTCTACGTAGCACCTCAACTGCTACATATCCCCAAACCATTAGCCATCCGCACGAGACTAACAGAATCAAGAATGATGATGATATGCCTAGAACTGCATCACAGTGTCTGGGGCACCCCGCTGCATCCATCAAATTAAATGGTTATCATGATTAAATCGTATAGCAACCATCCCCCTTCCCTCGAGCCTTCTCAGGTGATCAGTCTTGGCACACAACTATGTGCAAGGCTTACTCATTTCCATCCTCCTCATATGTGCGCACTCCTCTTTAAAAGGATGAGCTCTCAATCTCGAACAACCCACAATATTTTCCCTCTGCCCTTCATTTTTTTATCTCTGCTCTAGCACTTCCCTATTTTTAGAAGGTTGCAAAGCCCTATCTTCTGCGTTGCACTGCACAGTCCCCTCTTGGTGGCTGCATCCCATTCTGTACACCTCTTCTGCAGAATTTTCTACCCCCCTAGCCCTAGCGCTACTTTCCCCCCTGTTGCGCACCTCTCCCTTGACATATTCCCCCTGCCTTATTGCGCAATGGCCCCCAGACTTCACCAGAGAACCATCCGAGGTGGACAGAGAGGGGCTCTCCCTAGCCGTTATCACTGTGGCGAGGAAAATTGACTGGAGTTGATGGAAGGCTCCTCCTCCGACACTTTTTCTCGCCAAAGCCTCGACCCCGATCAGGAGGAAGTAGCCCTTGGGCACACTATGCAGAGAGGTAGGCGAGGACCGCAAAATTCCACCATCTCTCTCTAGACGCACCCTGAGCCTCGCAAAACTGACCTGCTTCTGGTTTAGGAGAAGGAAGGTGATGATTCAGATGTCTGGGTGATGGATTTCGATGGCAATTGGACGCGTGTCCCTGACGGTGTAGATCCAGAGTCCCCCATCCTCTGCGCACCGGTCCACAAACCCGGGCGTTCAGTGGATGATTCGGAGGAAGCAGCTGCGCAGGCACCTGCTTGCCCCATTGAGGAGGAGGTCCCCAACAACGATGATGAAGATGAATATTGAGGCTTGCGTAGCTGCACAAATCTTCCATGTTTTTTGTCAAGCTTGCCATCAGTGCTTTTTTGCTTCTGCATATTTTGTGCTACTTAGATACATCAGCGCAACTGCGCATAATGTAATTTTCAATCTTAAGTTTTGTTCGGGTTGGTTTCCTCCTCTGAGGCAGCCCCGATACCGAGTAACTAAGGCTGGGATTAGCTAAGTGCAACTTGCCAACCCTGCTGCACCACTGACTAAAAATAGACTTACTAAAAATAGGAAATGCTAAATAAAATAGATGATCCCTAATGACAGAGAATGAATACTAGACAAATAAAATTGGTCATATGTGGACACAATTATATATGAATGAAGCTCTAAGTGTGCATTTATCCCAATAATATTTACCACCATATTTTTGATATGTAATAATACCTCCATATATTACAACATTACCTTATGTCAATGGTTATTTCCATAGTATCTTTGAAAAACCTCTCAAGTATTTCATGCATATGATATTACATTATAATTTAACCACTTCATATTAATAAAAACATAAGATGAAATGAGTTAACCATGACAAACAAGCTAAAATATTTAAACACAAGATTTATCATTATTAAGTCAAATAATACATTAAATCAAGTCACAATCACACCAAATAGAAAGAATCAATGTAAGTTAACGAAATTACATATCCCAACAATTATTGGAATTTAGTGATTAAAATCATCATAAATACTATCATTCAACTGCACTACTCATAGAAAAGTGAATTAGGAAATCCAATCAATGACCTATATCACTTGTTACATTGGTTGTATTTAAAGCATTGGTTACAAATAATATAAAGTTGTGATTAGTGAGTATTAAATCATTTTGGATTTTCTATGAATCTTAGATCTAAATCAAATAATATATTAAATCAAATCACATTTACACCAAATAAAAAGAATCAATGTAAGTTGACGAAAATACATATCATCACAATCACACCAAATAGAAAAAAACAATGTAAGTTGAAGAAAATACATATCTCACCAAATAGAAAAAAACAATATAAGTTGAAGAAAATACATATCTCACCAAATAGAAAAAACAATGTAAGTTGAAGAAAATACATATATCAATAGTTATTGAGATTTAATAATCAAAATCATCCTAAACACTATACACTATCATTCAACTACACTACAAATAGAAGAGATAATTAGGAAACCCAATCAATGAGCTATATAGCTCATTAGCATTGGTTGTATTAAAAGCATTAGTTACGAACACCATAAAGTTGTGATTAGTGAGTTTTAAATAATTTTGGATTATCAAATCTAAGTTTTGTTGAAGAAATTAATTAAAAAAAAAAATTTACAGAGGATGAAATGGTTAACCCTTTCCTAAAAATAATGATTGCATTTCTTTAAAACCAACTTATACCTTCAACATGGATTTGAAATATTAAATACCAGAAATTTTATCGCAAAATTTAGAATATTATAAACATTCAATGCTTTATATAGGTTAATCTCCATCAAATTTATCGGTTAATCTCCATCAAATTTATCATATTAGTTGTCATTTGTAATAGCATGCTTGAGAATCCAATTTTTCTTGGCCCGGGTATTTTAGCAATTCAAATTAAATTGGTAATAAAGAGATTTTAACCGCGCACAATACATTAAGGGTTGTAATTTCAAGTACGCTTTTGAAATAATATGCTTGTCCATATTTTCAATATCTTCATCTCCATTAATCTTATCAAATTAATTCTGATTTATAATAACATGCGAATTCAATTTTTTAAGACCCACATATTTTTACAATTCAAATCAAGTTTAAAAAGTATTAACTATCTACAATAAAATTTGAATGGAGGTGGTGGGTCGATATTTATGATTATATAATAGAAATGGATGTAAACTTTCCTGTAGTAGTACGAACTGCTATTAATAGTGAAGTAGAGGAAATGACAATCTATCAAGGAAAATCACTGCTTAAAGAAACCAGTATCAATAATCCCAATTTTCTTTCAACAAGAATAATAATTTATTCTCTAAAGTTCGTATCTACAATAACTTATTCTCTAAATCCTAGAAGTAATAAAGCATTTGAAATCCATTAATTTTCATAATGTATTTTTAATCCATAATCATGAACCCATCATTTCGCAAACATAGGCATGAGCATGATTGAAGGTACATTAAATAAAACATAAACAAGAAAATTACTCACGGTACATTAAACTAAACTGTGGGGCTCCAAATAACATACCCGAATCTCGATACTCATTCATATCAATGCTTGTAATCGATACTAAACTTAAATGTCACATAAAATAGCACTAGGACATGACTTTGTGACATTTAAACCCCTCTAGCTCTCAACATGCTAAATCACTTGAACAAGTCAAATTGTTCGATGGATTGGTCATGTTTTTCATGTCGTTTATGGGATTTGGATGCTTAACCTAGGTTATAGTGGTATCTTGCTTCATTAACCCTAGACTCGATCATAATGATATCTTTCTTTATAAACCTTAGCCTTTATATAATGGAAGAAGCCTCGGAAGGCGAGTATAACTCTTTAATGGATTTGGTGGGAGATTTAATGAGAAAGTAGGAAGCCTCGGAAGGTGAGTATAACTCTAATGGATTTGGTGGGGACTTTCCTCAATGGTTAAGTGTTAAGGTGAGTATATCTTTTTAATGGATTTGATGAGGACTTACCTTAAGGTGAAGTTAATTGCATGGTTAATTAAAAAATAGTAAGCTAAAGCCCTCTCCTAAATCTAGGGATGAATACTTATAAGTTTGATTTAGGATGGATAATTATAAGTTTATAGTTGAGATGATAGGTTTTGGGTGGTAATTAATTGTATTTTAAATAGGTTTAAAATTAGGAATCCTCTTTTTTTTTTTTTTCAGTTATGGTGTCTCATTATAGAGGTTATGGATGTGTTAGTTGTCGGTTAGTTGATAAAGTATAAATAATTATTAAAATAAGTGAATAAGCTCAGCATTTGGTGATGCCATTAATCATTAATAAAATTATTGACATGGTTAATAAGATAGAAAAATATTTATTGAAATTAAAAAGTGAGATACATATTCCTTTGAGATTAGCATTTATCTAAGGCTATTCCAAAGAAATGATAGGTTATATGAAAAATTTAAAAAGCAAATTCATGAAGCTTGATTTGAGACGAGACTAAGTGGTTTTGAGGGTGACACACATCTTTGGTTTTCTTAACCTCCCCATAGAGACATGTTAGTACCATTCATGGTTAGAATCTTCTACAAGCATTAACACTTTGGACAATATTAGAAATGCTCAAATCCTTCTAAGTTTTGAAATTGAAGCTACTATTGTGGACATCATCCATCAGGACGAACTTATCAATAACACATGACATGAGGAAATCAAGGATGATATGTAGGAAACACAAGATACCCTCCATTGGCATGCATTTTATTTTCTTATGCATTACACAATGCATGTCATATTCATTATTATTATGCTAATTTGTCCAATAGGGTATCCGTCATGCTCTATAGTTAATATCTTGGATGATTGGTAGTGTGAAGGTGTTTTTGAAGAAGAATAACAAAATTTTCTCATTGGTGAAGGTTTCCCCAATTTTTGTTAGTACTAGAATGTTGTATGGTTAGGTTGAAAATTTTTCAATCACCCTTAAGTAATATGAAATTTAGGACCCGAAGTACCAGTTGGGCATAGTCAAACCAATTGGGCATATTCGAAGGTGATCATTTTGAAGCCTTTTTCAAGGGTGTCTTTTGTATTGGGATATTGGTGAAGAAAATTTAAATGGAATTTGGTTGTGTAAAGGAAATGTAGAGATTCCGTGGCTCAAGAGGCACCCATGGTGACCCCATTTTCATTTGAAATGTCCCTCACCCATGGTGACCCCATTTTCATTCCAAAAGTCCCATAGTTATAGACACCATGACCTGTTGACCAGCCTCAACAACAATCTAATGAACAAAAATCATGAGAAGGTAACTATGAAAATCTCCTAGAGGGGATTTATCCTTCTTCCAATATTTCATAATGTGTTTTAGAAGTTGGTTATTGGCTTAGAATAACCCCCAGATTAAAGACCCTAGTTTTTATGAATTTTTCTATGTTACATATGAAACTCCAAATAATTGATAATGTGTTTTACTATGTTATATATGAAATTCCAAAAAATTGATAATTTTTTGATAATCTGTTTTACTATGTCATATATGAAACTACAAAACCCATCCCAAATTAACAACCCTAGTTTCTATGGCTTGGATTTGTCTATATTATATATAAAATAGTAGACAACATAATTATGGTTTTTAAAAACAGAGGAGGTCCTTGTTTCCCATGCAAGCCTCCTCTCAAACTATGTATCATTTTTATCATTTTTATAATTTTTTGTGATATATATATATATATATATATATATATATATATATATATATATATATATATATATATATATATATCTTAAAAATAATAAAAACATATAAAATATAATACCAAAAATATATAAATTTATCTAGGTTATTTATTTATTTTGTTATTTCTCATTAATCTAGTGTTTATTTAATAATTTTATTTGATTTTTAGACATTTATTTAATAATAATTTTTTCAATTTTAAAATCTTAAAATTAACTCTTTTAACTAGTTACAATTATTTTAATTAATATTTTATATATAAATTGATTTTTTTTAATATATATATATATATATATATATATATATATATATATATATATATATATATATATATATATATATCCTCATGAAGGGACATACATTTGGGGTCAAATGGATCATATTTTTTAAAAAGTAGTTTTGTATTTTCTATCGTGGCCGTGAGGTTTTGAATGGTGTGTTTAACTCTTTCCCAATTTTAAGTTTAATTCACTTTTGGAATTTTGGAATTTGATGTTTTACATAATGTTTAATTTTTTAAATACATTTGATTGATTTACTTTTGGAATTTGATATTTTATATAATGTTTTTTAATTTTTTAAATATACTTGATTGATCAAGAGATGTTGTGGAGCAACAAGTCCTTGCCTAAGTGAAATTAGATGTTCCAGGCTCTTTTTCTAGAATTATAGATCTTCATTGATGACAAAGAAGGAGTTATCTTTGCATGTGTCTGTATAAATAACAATGGAAATTCTGTGTGACCCACCTATATCTTACAAGTTAGTTAGTGAATTTGTGGAAATAATTTGTGGCTCTTGGTTTTCCATAAACATGAAGAGCGAGCTAAGGGAGAAAGAAAGAAATAGAAAATTAACTAAGCAATGCGAGTTCACTGATGGATCATGCATTATTTTATGAATTGGATAAGATTTAAGCCCATACTTACTGAGTATTAAGCCTAGACGTGCCTTGGGTATTACTGTGGAAACACAAACAAACATTTTTCTATCAGACTAAGGTTTGGTATCACTATGGCCAAAACCAAACATCATCTATTTTTGTTAATATAATTAACTCTAGTTATCTTAATTGTGGTATTTGTTTCATGGTCCTAACAAATTAATCAAACCCAAATCAACAATGGATCATGGAGTCTTCATGTTGTGTGAAAGCCTAGGAAAGCCTAGGATGAGGCAAGGTATTACTGTGGAAAAAAGAGTCAAAGTCACACTAGTTGTTTTTCTTCAGACCATTATCTTTGGCTATCTTGATTAACTGAATTTATAGACGTATTGGCTAGAAAAATGGAAGAATTTTGATGGTACCAACAAATATCTACGATACAAACGTGACATTGAAACCCTAGAGCTGCTCCAGACCTTGCGCTGTTGCCTGTGCGGTCGCGCCTGCTCTTGCAGTGCCCTATTCCTTGCTGCTCCTCACTTGGTGATTCCTTCCTCTGGCGTCTGTTCCTGCCTCGGGCTGGTCGTTCTGCCTCTGATCGTTCCGTGCCTCTCTGCTGGACTTGGTCTCTTCTATGACTGCTTTCGAGCTTCTTTTGGCTGGCCTTTGAGGCTGTTCAAGAGCCATTCAGCATGGAGGGCCTGGACTCCCACCATCCTTCGCCACCTCCTTCTCTGGTCTCTCCCTCCGAAGCCTTCAGCAATCTTCTGGCCTTGCTTCCAAAGAAGAGGACTTCTGAAGTTGCGAAGTTTGTCAAAAAGTTGGATGACATTCCTGAGATCTCGTTGCCTGGTGAGGGTCCTATTCAGGTGGCCCTCTCTCTGGACGATCGTGCTCTCATTAGCCAGTTCACTGGCCTCTGGCCCTCACCCAAATCCACTGAGGTCTGGGTTGCCAAGAACTGGGCTCCCCTCATTATGAACAGCGTGTCCTCCTACTTCCTAGGTCGAGGGTATTTCCTGTTCGAATTCGTCGATAAGGAGGATAAAGATCTCATCTTCAGGAATGGCCCTTATTTCATGGGTCCTTAAAGGCTCTATCTCAATAAATGGATCCCTGATTTTGATCCGGTGGTAGATGTTCCAACCGCTATCCCAGTCTGGGTCAGACTCTCGAATCTGCCCATGCATTGCTGGAGCTGGGAATCGCTAAAGCATATTGGAAACACCCTAGGAAAATTCATAGATCGCACAAATAATAAAGATCAGTACGACTGTGCTCGTATCTGTGTCGAAGTCGACCTGGAAGTGGGTCTCCCGGAGGCCATCAAAATCAAGGTTGGGAGCTAGTCTCATATCCAAAAGCTCGACTATGAGCAGCTTCCATTCAAGTGTCGCAAATGTCACGTCTATGGACACTTCGCTAGAGGGTGCCCGAGCAATGCCGAAGCAAACAAAGGAAAAGATGAGGATTGGAATCAAGCCAAAAGGCCAAAGACCAACAAAAAAAAAGTTGGAGCCCCGGCAAGCAAAGGACGTCAACTCTTCGCTGGTCAGCATACCCAGACTTCTAAAGGGCAAGGTAATAGATTCGAACCTCTCAGTATAAATTCAATAGAGTTGCATGAAGTTGAAACATAGAATGATTCCTTGGGCAAAGACGCTACTCCATAACCAAAGCAAGTTGTTAATACACCAAGTGGATCCAAGGGGAAAAATGCAGAGACGGAGGACATGGTACAGACCTCAAAGGAATCTGAGGAGGAAGGAGAAATAGGGGAATCACAAGTCTCATCCACAAGATCAACAAGAGGACAAATGCTTGAGTGGGAAAAAAGAGAGCAGGAAACATACAAAGAAAAACTCCAAGGCATCTAGCCGACTCTTGAGAAACTGTTGGAAAAATTGGCCAAGAAAACAAGAAACCAGAGTGGCTCCAAGAGAGCCCAACACTCCCAAAAAAGTAAGTAATGAAAATCGTCTCCTGGAACTGTAGAGGTTTGGGTAGTAAAACGAAAGAATAAGCTATAAGGAGCACAATCCGAATAGAATCCCCAGACTTTCTTTTAATCCAGGAGACCAAGATGGAGGAAGTTGCTTTCCTCCAAACAAGTCAAAGTTTTTGTAATAAAGGTGGTGGGCAGGCTGTCTCTTCTAGAGGAGCTTCTGGCAGCCTGGGTACGTTATGGAATGCAAACAAATACTTGCTGCTCAAAGAAATCCCAAACACTCATTGGTTGTTCCTAAAACTTCGTCTCATTGAGTCTAAGGACGAAATCAGCCTTCTCAATGTCTATGTTCCAGCTAACGCAGGAGAGAAGAAGTCCTACTGGGACTCCATCAGAAATCTTGTTGAGACTGAGAACCTTGAAAACATCATTATAGCCAGATACCTTAATATCACCCTGGCTCTGTCTGAAAAGCGTGGTGGCAGCATCGTGAGAGATCCAGCTAGGGAATGGGTGGAGGATCTCATGCAAGACTGGGACCTTATTGACATCAAGCCCTTAAATGGTAAGTTTACTTGGTCCAACAAAAGAATTGGCCCTGGCCACATAGCTGCTAGATTAGATAGATTTCTGGTCCAAAGCTCCTTCCTGCTTCGTGGGCTAGAATCTAGATCACACATTCTCTCTTGCAGTGCCTCAGATCATAGGCCTATTACGCTTGAACTTTTGCCGCATAAGGATCTGGGGCCTATCCCGTTTAGATTTAGCCCTCTTTGGATCCATCTTCCAGGCTTTAAGGAAAGAGTCAAGGAAGTCTGGGATCATCTGGTAAATGGCTCGCCTTTCTTTGTGTGGGAAGAAAAGCTCAGAAGGTTAAAAACTGAGCTAAAATGTTGGGCCAAATCTATCCCAAATCCAGATTCTGAGCGGAAATCTGCTCAAGTTTCATTAGAGGCTCATCATATTCATATGGAGGACACAGTCATTACTCCTGAAGTTATTAATCTAGAAGCGGACCTTCAGCAAAAGTTTCACAGGGCCTGCATGGCGGAAGAAGAACTTTGGAGGCACAAATCCCGTAGCCTTTGGCTCAAGGCTGGGGATAGAAACACCTCCTTCTTTCATAAGCAAGCTAATGCAAGAAAAAACTTCAACACAATCTCCGAAATCAAAGATGGGAATGCTATTCACAAGGATTTCGTGAGCATTAAAAAGGCTGCCTACAACCACTTTAAGATTCTGTACGCCGAGGAAGAAGCTGGGATACACTCTGACATCTTCTTAGAAGGGATTCCCAATGAGATAACTTCCAGCATGAACAAAAATTTGGAAGCGAAATTATCCAAGGAAGAAATTAAGACTACTCTTTTTGAGATGAATCCAGACAAATCCCCTGGACCTGATGGATTTACTTCCAGATTTCTTCAAGATTGCTGGAAAATAGTTGAAAAATATTTATGTAAAATGGTTAGGAAATCTCAATCCTGCCAAAAAATCGGGGGTAGTACCAACTCAGCTTTTCTAGCCCTCATTCGAAAGGAAAAGGGAGCTAATGTCTTTAACAGATTTAGACCTGTTTCGCTATGCAATATTGGATACAAAATCATAACCAAGGTTATTGCAAACAGGTTGAAAGGCATTCTTCCCAAAATTATTCCGGAAAATCAAGGAGGATTTGTGCAGGGAAGACAGATTGTAGACAATTTCATTCTTGTGCAGGGGGCGATCCACTCTAGCATCCAGCACAAAGAGAAAGGAATGGTAATAAAGCTAGATCTTGCAAATGCATTTGATCGAGTAAAACACAGTTTCCTCGTTAGAGTATTACGAAAGTTTGGCTTCGGGGAGAATTTCATTAACTGGATCAGTGCATGCATCTCTGAGCCTTGGATCGCTCCTTTAGTGAACGGGACAGCTACTGGTTTCTTCAAAGCCTCGTGTGGGCTTCGCCAGGGATGTCCCCTTTCCCCTCTTCTTTTTGTCCTTCAAGCTTCTGTACTAAATTTCTATTTGAATAAGGAAATGACAGAGCAGGAAATCCTGGTTCTTAGCATTGCTAGAGGTGTAAGAAACATTAATCACGCTTTGTTTGCTGATGACTCCTTATTGTTGGGCGCAGCTTCACTGCACTCTGCTTCTAAATTCAAAGATGTCCTAAAAAAGTTCTATGATGCTTCTGGAAGCATGCTCAACAAAGGAAAGTGCCATGTTTACAGCTGGAATATATCCTCCACTCTGCTCACAGCCATCGCCAGGTGCCTTGGTTTCGCAGGTTCGGCTTCCTGGTCATCTTTTAAATACTTGGGTCTTCTTGTCTTTTTCAAATCTACCTTTTGCAGAGACTGGGCTCCTCTCATTGATAAGTTCAAATCTCGAATTTAGGATTAGGGTCTTTCTTGGCTAAACTTGGCAAGAAAAAATGTTTTGGTCAAATCGATGCTCAACAGTTTACCCATTTTCAAATTCTCAGTTCTGTTAGCGCCCTCTGGTGTTCTCAAGAAATTGGATGATCTCATCTAGTGCTTCTTCTAGAAAGGGGGAAAAAATAACGAAAAACACATTCCCTTGGTGAGCTGGGAGAAGATCTCCAAACATGTGCTGGAAGGAGGTTTAAATATGAAATCTCTCAGTGCGCAAAACTCTGCTATGGGTGCCAAAATCACCTGGCGCATTGTTGACTCCAATCTGGGTTGGGCGCAGAAGGATTTGTGGCGAAAATACTTCTCGGGCCCAAGAAAGCGTTTCCTGGACAATCCCCGACCTGTTCCCTGCACGCAACTGGAAAAAATCTATTTTATCTCTTCTCCGCTCATCCAAAATCATGTGTTCTAGGTGCCCGGGAATGGAAAATCAATTGACTTATGGCATGACAGGATTATGATGAATCAGCCGCTTGCTGAGGTGACCTCTCTACAGCCCCTGCGTTTCCGGATGTCTACCATAGGTTTAAATTCGCTCTGGGACCTTTCGAGATGGTCAGAGAACAGATGGATTGTTGGACCGATATTCAAGTGCCACCAAATTTGAAAAATCTGTGGGAAGTTTTTCTGTCTCTCCTTCACAGTCGAGTGCCGATTCGCTGCAACCAATCTGAAAAGCAAGGTTGGGGTCCTTCAGGCTCCTACTCCATCGCTATGGGCTATGAAAATCTTTTGGAAATACCTCACATCCCTCCGAACCCTGCTGTCTAGAAAGGCCTGTGGAAATTAAAAACAATCCCAAAAGTCGACTATTTCTGTTGGCTCATGTGCCATAACAGGAATCTCACTGATGACAGGCTTAAAAAAAGAGGATTTCATGGCCCATCTAGGTGCCGGATGTGTTGGGCGGATGAAGAAAGTATCAGTCATATAATGTTGAGTTGCAAGTTCGCTATTGAGGTTTGGCATGAGCTTCTACCCCCTTGTGGTGACAACTTACTTTTTCCAAGCTCTATCCCTGAGCTCTTTGCCTCTTGGCCCTTTAATTATCCTGGAGGTTCCCCTAAGAACAATAGATTTGAAGCCATTTGGCTTTCGCTCCCTAGATTTACCTGTTGGAAAATTTGGCTTGAACAAAACAACAGAACTTTCAGGGATAAGGATCATAAAACAAAAATTGTTATAGCTAAAATTAAGGCTCAGCTTAAAGAAAGTTTGGATAGCTACCTTGAAGCCTCCAATCTCAGCCAGAGCAATAAGGATTGGAGTAGCTCGATGGGCTTCACCATCTCGGCAAAATAAGATTAAAGAAAGCTGGAAGATTAGACTCAATGAGAATGACTTCTCTGTTTGGCTTCTTAAACATTCCTCCCCCCTCTTGTTCTTTGATGGTGCTGCTAAAGGTAACCCCAGGAAAGCTGGGGCGGGTGGTGTGATTAAGAACAATGAAGGCATTGTTGTTCATAGGTTCGCCTGGGGCTTGGACCACTCCACTAGCATTCAAGCTGAGGCGCTTGCCCTCCTTCAAGGCCTCATGCAAGCTAAAAATCTTGGCATCAAAGATCTTGTTGTGGTTGTTGACTCTCAATCAATCATCAAATGTTTGGTGAATGGCGTTGAACCGAAGGATATCAGCTTTTCTAGATTGATAAAGCAAATTACTGCTATCTTCAAAACTCTCCAAAAGGTCACTTTTTTTCATGTGCTCCGAGAAAATAACAAAGATGTTGATCTTGAAGCAAACAAAGCAGCCCTTCTCCCCGCTGGCTCTTTGTTAAAAAATGGACATGAGGATTGGGCTCCCATTCCTTAGCTAATTAGTCAAATTTTTCCTGTTTTAGCTTGCTTAGCCATGTTTTTGTGCATTTTATTACAGCAATTTGTCTGCATTCATAAAGCTGGGAAAATTGTGGAACTCGTAGCTAGGAATATCTGTAACAAACAAGGGTATAGGCACAGTAATTTTCTAAATACTGTGGCAATTGAGAAAGACAATGAAGCGGGGCTTCAGTTTGTAACCTGTTTGGAGGCCTCTTTGACCAAGTTCTAATACAAAATCATAACTGTTCTTGTTAAAAAAAAAACAAATATCTACGATACAAATCCAAAAAAACCCAAAGAAGAGTAATCACTAGATAAAATTATAAGCAAATCTTCAACTCAAATCAAGATATAGATATTGAACTCAAATCTTGTTTATTATCCATACACATATACCAAAAACCTCTTCATAAATTTGATATTCATCCATAGATATATTGCAGTAGTATGCATATACAATTCCAGTAGTATGCATGTACAAGCAAGCCCCTCCCAATGTCTCACACTTCATTTTACACTTGATATAGATGGATTGAAACCCAAACACGATGGATGGATGAAATGGTGTCAATGTCTCAACAAGGAGACTTATTGGCAGCTCATTGTGTCTGGAAGAAAGCGAATCACCAATCAACCTTCCTGAATCACCGACCAACCTTCCATCTTTTGATCCTAGGATTCTTGTCCCTTGGACAAGTATATTGAATGCAAAGTTGAAGAAAGTATGTTGAGTGCAAAATCAAGGAAAGTAATCAGAATTCTCTTAGCAAGAAAATGAGATTAGTTTTACTATTCTAGTGGATCATGGGGTGATATCACAAGCAAACAACCTTGACGATAAATAAACCAGGATATATGGAAACAAGACATATTTAAAGGTTAAATTAGATAATCTAAACAAGTAAAGTGGCGTGTTCAACAGATCTTGGATATTTATATCTGTGAGGATAAAGGAAAGACTTGTAAATATTTATGTTAAGTACAGTAAATTATTTTTCTTTCACGAAGCAACGTTCAGAAATAAAATGTTAAATACCAAATGTGGGTGCATCTACATGATAATGCACATGATTGGAAAGAATAATTGAAGTCACTATATTTATGTTGTTGTTGCATAAAGAGCATATGAGAAAGGTATCTTGCAACTATTGATATTGAATCAGAACTAGAAGGGAGATTTGCTCCTAAGAAAACAACTTCATGAATTATTTTTATTTAGAAAATTTGAAGGACTGAAAATTAAAAAACAATACTTGTAAGTCTCATTGCAGTCCCTATATTACTTATTCATGTAATTTAAACATGCAATGGTTTTTCTACTCAATGCATGGTACAACCTCATATAAAATTTGCTTGAAGTGAGAAGCCTTATGGCCTACTTTCTATAAATTGTTTAGGACAATATGCTATGTCTCATTCATGGGAGGAACTTGCTCAAACTAAAAATGAGCATTGTATGGAATCTCAAGCTTGCAATTCATGTTGTATGTTATATTTTTCTCATACAAAATTTGATTGAAGCTAGAAGCCTTATGGCCTAGTTTCTACAAATTGTTTAGGAGCATATTCTATGTCTCATTCATGGGAGAAAATTGCTCATACTAAAAATGGGCATTGTATGTTGAGGAATCTCAAGATTCCAATTTCTATAGAATTTTATAACCATATGCTATGTCTCATTCATGGGAGAAACTTTCTCATACTGAAAATGGGCATTGTATGTTGAGGAATCTCAGGAATCCAATTCCCATGGCATGTTATATTTCTTTTGGTGATGAATATGGTGAACATACAGGAGCTCTAGTTATTTGTAGCGTCCCCAGGTTCTCTACCTATTGCACACTACTATTTTGGATCTGTTGGAATTCATTCATGGACTTACACATATGCATTAACATGCACACAAAAGGCGTTGTGATATAAAAAGATTATTAATTGCGATGAATGTTGTGAGAAAATCACACCTCAGTATAAAGTTGATATCATTGATACAATAGTCAAATATACATAAATATGTGTTAGTTTTATTTGTCTTCTAAGTTCTAATTACTTTCACAAATTTGATCCGATTAAAATATCCCAAGCTATTGAGAGAATATTTGTCTTGTAGCTGAGATATTTTATGGAAAGAGAATCAAGAAACATTTTTCTTGTCAAGGGAATCAATAGATTGATGCCATATCAAAATGGAATTTTTGTGTCTATAAATAAATTGTTTATTTCCAATTTCATATATTATAACACGAAGTATAGCTACTGGGGAAAATTGATGGAAAAAAATCACAGAGTCTAGGATACTAATGGAGAGATAAATAAAAGCAAGTGGTTCAGAAATTATCCAAGAACAGAAATAAGAAATAAGACCAAACATGTCAAAATGTCTAGAGGATATTCTTGAGAAGAGATTAGTAGAGAAGTAAACTGATGTATTAAGAGTGAAAACAACATGTATGGAGAGCCTCAGAAGGAACCTAATATGACAAAATATGATGTCATCTTCATAAAGGATGAAAACAAATGATGGTGTTGGACTCTACTTCAACAATTGCAGGATGTTGGAATGGCAATGGACCATGTTGAATTTATAATGATAAAGTTCAAGTAGACCAACTCAACTACTTCAAAGAAAAGTCAATTAAGAATAGATGTTCAAAATATAAATGTGGAAATGTGATACAGCTACAACAATTTTAGAAATTTTGATTACTCATAGTATGTCACTATCATCATTTTATTTCTCAAAGAAGTATTCTATAGATATACATCATTCCGAAAGTTACTAATGCATTCTATGAAGGCACACTTTTTGCAAGAGTATCAAAAGATTAAATAAAGCAAACTTCCAAAAAAACATATGTGAATTACAAGTATCTAGTTTATTTGCATTATATTTTGATTTCATGAAAATATTTATTTTCCATTATTTTTCAATATTTTCTAATTAGGAATTTGTATTATAATGTAAAATTTTGCATCACAAATTGTAGGGCATATGTTGAGAATCCAAGTACCTCCCTTTCCTTATATACCATGTCATATTAAAGAAAAGTGATGTCAAGTTACCAAGTTCCATTGATAAAGAGTCAAGCATTTGGCCATAATCAAGGTTGATTTCGACAGAGTTATAGAGAGCAGGGACTGAAAACAACATGAACAAAGTTGTAGAGTAGGGGACTGAAAACAACGTGAGTAGAAGGGCTAACAGAGAGGCATGGTCAAGTTGACACAAAGGCATTGATAATATATTGACATATAATTGTAACTTTGCCTATAAATAGATGATTATAAATTTCATTTAAAGCATTATGCATGGGTTCATGCGAAAAAAATATTACATACCAAAACGGTATCCTCATAATGGTTGGAATTATGCATGAGTTCAGAGTCACCAACATTTATCTTGACAATTCCTTTGGACATGTCACCATGGTATATTACAGCTCTGTAGTGGAATTCTGTGGAGTAACACAAGATGGTTTATTATAGCTTTGTAGTGGAATTTTGTGGAGTGACACAAGATGCCTGTAAGGCAGATCTTTTCTTGAGTTCATATAACTAGCTCCCCATCTTGTGTGTTAAACCATACTGAGCTTACATACATTGGAGGTATATACCGTTGTGCCACCAACACCTCAATTTCCTCTTAAGCCTTCTAGCCTTATACAAAATCTACACAAATGATAATTTAATTAAGTATAAATCACCACTTGTGTGACCTTATGGGCCCACTATTTTCCCACTTGTCTCTTTATCTTGTGATAACGGAATCCTGTGTGCCCACTATTTTACCACTTGTCTATCTTGCAATAACCCAAGATGCATGGTGGACAACACAAAAAAAAGTTTTGTTTCAACGCTACCTCTCGTTACTCTGCAAAAAACATAGATTGGAAAGTTGGAATTTGATGAAGAAGGCTCTATTCAAGTGATATTAGGCACTACCTCCTCTTCTTTGAATCAGTGATTTTATTTGATGGAGGGTAACTTGTTTCCAGCCCAACACCAGAACCCAGATCCGAGTCAGATCTTTTCTCTTTCGAGAACATGAGAAGCAACATTACAAGAGGAAGCATCTCACAACAATGGGAGGTAGAAAGCAAGATAGAAAGCTGCCACCACCAACACCAATGTAAGAATCCTTGGGCAGTAGTGGAGCAACGTCAATGATCCCCAGACAAAATTGGAGCAAGGTCGTGGTTTAAGGCTGGTCTGATAGACAATTCAGGACTCCTTGGGCAGAAGTGGATCAATCTTGAAGACATTCCATACTAAGGAACAAAAAGGAACAATGCTAGTAAAAAAATTGTTTCTTGCACCTTGAGAATCCCCATGTAAATAAGAGAAGGAGGGTCAGTATCCCAAGAAACCTTCGAACTACACCAATGTGATTTTGTCTATAATAATGTGTCTAAACACATTTTGTGTAGACAAATTTCTGTTTGTGAAATCTGCAAAATATATAGCAGGCTACGATATAAGGTTTGGTGGTAAAGACCATGTGAAGTGAAGACAAATGGGTACTACCAACATGTGTGAGTCATGTTTTTAAACATATTAATTGATAAAAAATGTGTTCATAATTCCTGAACATAATTCATAAATATGAAATGTTTTCCAAACTAATATTAGCTTTAGGTAATCGAAACTGAAACTCTCCAAATCAATTGAAATTTATTGACGTTTATCCTAAAATTTTGAAACTGGAGAGTGAAACTGAAACTCTCCAAATCAATTGACATTTATCCTAACTTTTAGTATATATAGCCTCTATATGAGGCTAGGCCAAATAAGATCTCTAATTGCGTATTGATCGAAATAACGGTTATTGTTCGAAATAATGGTTAGAGGAAACTCACATGTTGGCTGAAAGTGGTCTAAATAATTATTAGAGGAAGGTCATAGGCCAAATAAGATCTCTAAATTGAATATGTCTCCAAATAATAGTTAGAGGAAGCTCACATGTTGATGGAAAAGTGTTTAACATTTAGAGGAATCTCACATGTTGACAGAAAAGTATTAAACGATTAGAGGAAGCTCACATGTTGACAGAAAAGTGTTTAAAAGGTGCTCTATAAAATATAAATTAAAAACATTAGATTCAATTGGGTTAATTGACCCATACTTCATAAAATATAAACTAAAAACATTAGGTTTAATTGGATTAATTGACTTGGCATATGTGTAGGAACTAATGAAAATTCTCAGAAACAATTACAATAGTTCCTTTAGCGAGAAAGAACATGGACTAATAATTGAAAGGTTAAAAATAATAAGAGGAAAACTATTGAATTCCTAATTTAAGATGGTGGCCTTAATGAAATTCCTCCCTAGTAAATTTAATTTAATTTTAAAATTTCTTATTTAAGAAAATAATTTTTAAATTATGTTGAAAATATAAATTTTATTTCTTAAACAAAAAATTGAAAGATAATTCAATCTAAAGTTAAAAGATATGGAATTAATACATTCCATTCAATTTAATTTCTATCCTTTATTAACATCATTACACATAAACGAAATATTTTATGAATTTGCACAATGCATAAAATAGGAGGAGATGAGCGTTTATGATGGTTAAAAACCAATATTAGTTATAAAAAAATATTATTTATAACCATTATAAGGAAAAATAAATATATTATTTATACTTGTTAATAAAAAAACATTTATAGATACATAAAAAGGTTGGATATATATAAAATTTTGATCGGAAGGGGATTTGAAATTCCAGGCCTGGTCTAATCCCCTCCTATATGCTCACTCATCTTACGCTATCCATAGGTATGTTTATTTTTTCAAGTAGAAAAATCACTGATATATATAATTTCTAGCTCATGAGTGAAACATTAGATAGTCTTACATTAAAAAGGTGATTAAAAAAACTCCAATGGATACTTTCATCAAAGGGAAAACATGTTCCATGACAGCTTGCATAAATCTCCCACAGACTTTTCAAGTTTTTTTTAAAAAACTACATATTACAGGTAGAAAACGTAAATATAGTGAACCAAAAAACCAATTAAACCTTAAAGAGTGTTGTTGTAAACTCCAGCTGTGGAAAAGGCCCCTTCAATGTGCCTGGAAATAGTAAAACGAGTAGATCCAAAACCAAAATTATCTCAGCCTACACAAAACAGTTCCTACCAGCACTTAGGCCCGAATACTAAAGTCAAACGCTGATCTCCCTTATAGAAAAATACAGAAGTGTACCGGGTCTTTTGGTGGCAAATACCTTCTGTTCAGAAACAACAAATACAAAAACCCACAGAGTACAAAAAATCCATAGGTATGTTTACGCGGTATGTCTTCTGTTGATGTGTATCTCGCACTGTCCAAAAACCCAACATCCCCATTTTGATGCGGGTTCGAGGTCTTACCGAGAGTCACTCTGTAGCTCAAGTTACATAGGAATTTCGTTATGTTTGTATTTTTTTTTTGTAAAGATATTTTGACAACGAAATATAGGAATAATCTGTTTCGAGGTTTTTTAACCCAATGTTTTAGACTTCCTAAGTGAGTCCATCTTCAAGGGTAAATGTCCAATATTCTTTGGAAGATTGTGAGGATTAGAGCAAAAAAATCCTAATATAAATAGAAATTAATGATGAAACTTTTATGTTTTGTTTTTTTTATTAAGGAGGTCGGTTTAAGCAGGTAATGCAAATTTTTTATTTTTATTTTTTTTAAAAATTTTAATTTTTAATTTTTAATTATAATTAATTTTATATTATTTTATTTTAATTAATTAATTAATTTAATTATTGTTATTATTTATTTATTATTTATTTTTATTTTATTTTATTTTATCTATTTTTATTTTATTTTTTTATTAACTCCTTATTTATTTATTTATTAATTATTTGTTTTATTTTATTAATTATTTATTTTAATTTTTTTTTAATATATAAAAAAATAATATATATATATATATATATATATATATATATATATATCAAATTAAATTAGAGAGGTAGAATTATAGGTTAGAAATTTTAATTATTTTTAAATTTGTCGTGAGAGGTATGATAAATTAGGGGTTTCCAAGTATTGCTGATATTAAGGCCATCATTATGATTCATGTTATTTTTCCTTTTTCGATTTCTATGGCCTCTTTGATTTTTCTTTTTAGGTAATGTTCTTCTTTGGAGATAAGTTTAGCATCCTCCATTCGTATGTAATGAGAGGACGAGAAAGTATGTTTAACTAACGCTGATTTTTTAGTTCTATTTCTGGATATGTCGGCTGCATGTTCTTTAAGTCTAATGTTAAGGGATCTACCAGTTTCTCCAATATATTTTTTTCCACAAGAGCATGGTATGATGTAAACTCCTTTTTGTAATCTAGGGTTTATAGGGTCCTTAGCTGAGTCTACCGTATTTCTGATGGTATTAGGGGGAGTGAAGGCAATCTTAATGTTATGATTGCTTAGGATTTTGGAGATTTTATCAGTTTTTCCTTTTATGTAAGGCAAAGAGATTTTATGGATTTCAAAGGATATTTTTAAGTTATTATTATTAAGGGTTTGGTGAATAGTTTTATTGATGCCTTCTTTATTATATCCATTATGTTGAAAGACATGGTGGAGGTGGTCTATCTCATGCTCAAGGTGGTGAGAGTCCGAAATTCTAGAGGTCAAGTTGTTAGGGTTTTGATGATGCCAATATTTTGTTTAGGATGGTGATGAGAGTTTGCATGAAGGTATCTTTCAGTGTGAGTCTTCTTTCTCTAGACCTTGGTGCTAAGTTTCCCATCTTTTTTTGTTAAAAGGATGTCTAGGAAAGGTAATTGTCTATCTTTTTCAATTTCTAGGGTAAATTTAATGTGATTTGATATGTTATTAATGTGAGTTAAGAAATAATTTAATTTTGATTTGTCGTGGATCCATTTTGCGAAGACGTCATCTACATATCTTTTCCATTCCTCAGGGGTGAATGGAAAGGATTTGAGGGCCTTTTGTTCAAAATGTTCCATGTATATGTTAGCAATTATAGGAGATAGAGGCGAGCCCGTAGCTACACCATGAGTTTGTTCATAAATTATTCCTTTAAAGCTGAAGAAAGATGATTTTAAACATAATTTTAGGAGCTCTACAGTCTCGCTGTCTGTGATAGTTTTCATAACATCTATGGCTTCATCTATAGGTATCATGGTATATAGGGAGACAATGTCGAAACTTACCATGAGATCTTCGTCTTCATGTCAAGGTTTTTGGCCCATTGAACGAGGGAAGTGAAGTCTTTAATATAAGAGGATGTGTTTCCGGTAAGGGGGAGAAGTTTTTTGGCAAGGTATTGAGCAAGGAGGTAGGTGGGTGAGCTTATGGTGTTGACTATGGGTCTTAGAGGGATGTTTCTTTTATGAATCTTGGGAGCACCATATATTCTAGGAGTGATCGAGCTCGAAGGGGTGATTCTCTTTTTTGTGATATTGTTAAGAGATGAATCTTTTATTTTTTTGGTTACTTCCTTCAGAATTTTAACACTGGGGTCTTTATTTAAGATTTTGTAGAAACCACTATTGTTAAGATGATCCTCCATTTTTTTATCATATTCAGCCCTATCCATTATTATGGTTGCATTGCCTTTATCTACTTTTAAGATAATTATGTTTTTATTCCTTTTTAGGTTAATTAGTTCAAGTTTTTCTTCCTTAGATATGTTGCATGAAAGTGGTCTAGCATTCTTGAGGACTTTCACAATGTCTTGTCTAATTTCTTCTGATTTAATAAGGTTAAGATCTTTTACTGCAATTTCTATATTACTAATTATGTTGTCAATCGAGATTTTATTGGGAGCGATGGCAAAATTTAAGCCTTTTTGAAGAAGGGCAGTGGAGGTTGGGTCCAGATTAATGTTGGAGAGGTTTATGACACAGGGATTGTTCAAATCCAAATTCATCGCATTGTTGTGGGATGGGTGAGCGATCGAATGGGAAAAGATAGATCCAACTATGGGACCTGTGTGACATGGTTCATGGTTTTCCAGATAAGTGCGAGGGATAGAGGTGATGGGGTCGACGTTTTCTAGGGAATTGATATCGTGAGAAGGACCGGAGACGCTGTCGATAATGTAACTACTCGGATGAGTGAGTGTTGCCTTAGCGTTGGAGTCATGTAAGGGATCTACGTGCCATGGTTTTCGATTAGCAAGACTAGTTGTGATGTTAATGGGAGAGATGGAAGTGATGGGGTCAGTGATTTATGAGGCAGAGAAGACATGAGACAGATCAGGAATGCTCAGATGCATGACAGCGTTGGAGTCTGGTATGGGACTTGAATGCCATGGTTTCTGGTCAGCGTTAGAACAAGCGTTATTGCAGTTGCTTGCATGCCATGGTTTTCGATTAGCCGGACCAGCTGCGATGTTAATGTGAGAGATGGCGGTGATGGGGTCGGTGATTCCTGAGACAGAGAAGACATGATATGGATCAGAAATGAATTCAATATTCAAACTGCTTGGATGCGTGACAAAGTTGGAGTCTGGTATGGGACCTACGTGCCATGGTTCCCGGTTGGCGTTAGAAAAAACGTCCTTGCAGTTCTTGATCCAACTGCTCAGATTTTTCTCTGTTGCAATAGCGTTCCAGACTCTAGGAGTGTTGATACTATGACAATCCAGGGAATTAGTGACTGAATGTGAAAAGGCGAGGACAGTTATGATGCTGTGTCCAGAAATAGTAGCGCAGGTGTGGGGAGTGATAAGGTCGATTCCAGAGATGGGGCAGGACGACGAAGAGGGATGCAAGGGGTAGGATAACGTTGCAATTTTACTGTCCTTCTTCAAAGTGTCTTTGGATTGCCACCGATCAACTTTGATGTATGTGTGGTCATCTAAGTACCTCCACAGATCAAAGCATAGCAATGAGGCTAACATGAGATGTAAGCTCATCATTTCTTGAGAAATTTTGATAAGGCACAGTCTTGTAGATTTTATTTCATTTTTTATTAAGGATTCACTCAGTTTTCTGAAAATTAAAAGGTTTCCAGGTTGTTGTCTCTGCAATTTTTTAGAAATGATAGTTTTGATAGGAGTTTTTTCTTAAATAATCTCAATTTTGAAAAGAGGGTGGCGCTATCCATCAAATACCTTCCATGGTAGGACTGAATGTTTTTGAAAAGAGAATCCATACAGGTGAATATTTTGACATGTTTTCATTTACCAAATGAAATATTTATTTGGAAATTGATAATCCATAAAAATATGTATGCGAAGGTGGATATATTTTGATATTCTAATAGAGTCGAATTCATCTCTTGGCTTAGAAGTTTATATTGAATTTTCTCATTCATTAAGCCTGTAATATAATGAAAGGAGAGGAAACCTGCTTTATTAATGTTTTCCATTAAGCATGTAATGTAACGAAAGGAGAGGAAACCTGCTTTAATTTTGTCCATGAAATGAAACAAAATTAATTTTCTCGTTAATTCATTACATGCGTCTGTCTTTTTGCTCCATTCCGGATCCGATAATCTCCATTTCGAGAAATCGTTTTTTTCAATATTTCATTACTCCGTTGTTTAAACAATTCCCATGTCATCTAGATTTGTATTTTGTATTTTTCAAAGTACAACTCTGAAGGCAGAGAAAAAAGCGCGTCACAGAGAGGTCCCCTGCTGCAGAGAAGAAGCCCACTCCCAAGGCCGAGAAGAAGCTGCCCAAGGAAGGCAGAGACAGAATCATGAACAAATTTATCAATGAAATATTTATCGGGAATCATGAACAACTTTATCAATGAAATATTTGATAAATTGGCCAATGAAACATCGAGACTGGCCTGATACAATAATTCCGGGGAGATTCAAACTGCTGTAAGGCTTGTATTTCTAGGGTAGCTCTCTAAACAAGCTGGTTGAACATGCAGTCTCAAAGGGTACAATTTTGGTACAATGAAAGGGTTTTGACATGTTTGCTATGTTATTGGGTTAACAAAAGTCTATAATTTTGAATGAACAGTTTCAAATTTTAGAGACTATTTGGTATCCATGTTGAATAAACTAGAACATAACAATTCCCTCATTAAGGATGGTACTTAGGATAAACCCTAAATTCTTCAAGTCACAAGGTTAAGTAAACCACATGAATTAAAGTCATCACAACAATATACTTAGGGGAGGATAACACGCCTTTCAACTACCTAAACTAGACCCAACTAACTAAATAAACTACAACATGCGTCAATGGACTTTTTATTTTGATATCTGACTTTGAAAATAAATGAAATTGGATCTAAATGATAAATTATTCTTTTGATATTTTGAATCACTTGGATAATGCCTCACAACTCATTATGTGATTTACAATTGAATGATGGCTTAATTGATTAGTTTATATTGTAGTGTTAAAAGTTGTAATTCTACTCCCATAGGAATTGAGTTGTTGAATGATTCACTTGCATCCACTTACTCAATTGTATTTAACGTACCCCTATAAAACCTTCAAAAAAATTATAAAATAACGTATGGCATAGTTCAAATGTATGCCTCCTCCATTTATACTTTAATGTGCACTAGAATCAATTCAGAAAATTTCAAAGAGTTGTTAAAGTCATATCAACAATGGGTTATCTTACACCATAATCCATATGCACTACTATAATCACAATGATGATTCCACTTTCAAATGCATGATGGTTTAAAACTATATTGACCATGTAAATAATGTAAACAATGATTCCATGAAATTCATGATGGTTCACCAAAATATTGACCATGTCAATAATATCTATAATTTTGCATATGGTCATGACGAGCAATAATCATCTTGTGTATGTTGGTGAAGAGATAAAATTCCCACCTTCAACTATTCATCCAATATTGAACTTTAACCATTCATCCAATATAATATTTCACTTTATAGATTACTATAAAATGTGATTTTTGATGTAATTATTATAAACCAAATTTTTAATAATTTTGCATAGTTTTTAGAAAATTTTGGATATATTTTAGGTAAAATTATTATTGGTATCATCATCAAAGTTAAGCTAAAACTAGGTTGAGGCCAACCTGGCCAACCTTAACGTGGAATGGAAAAATGATATACTTAGCTGTCACCAAAATACTTTTATTATAAAGAATCTAAAAGAACTTTTTTTGGAAGAAAAATGAAAAACTTATTAAATGAAAAAATTGAACTCCTATTTTTTTTTTTTATTGCATCCCACTCATATATATATATATATATAGAAATAGTGAATTAGTCAAGAACATTTGCATTGACCAATTGAGCTAACTCATTGGACTAATTGCAATTGTGTGTGTGTGTTTTAATACTATGATACAAATGTGAACAATTTTTCATTTCGTTTTATAAGTGTTTTCCACACACACATTTAACCATTAATTTTAGTATTGTGAAAGGGTTTTGATAGATACAATATGTTATTGAGATAACAAAACTTTATAATTGTGAATGAATAATTTCAAAAGTTTTGAGAGTGCTTTGAAGTGGGATCAATTTTTAATAAACTATAGCATAGTAATTTCCCTCTTCCCATGGATGGTACCAAGGGTCAACCCTAAATTCTTCAAGTCATAAGGTTAAGTCAACAACATGGCTTAAATTCATCACAACGATATTAAGAAATAAACATTTCACTTTTAAGAATTGAACCTTCGTGGGGAGGATAACACTCTCAACTTCTTTAATGAGACCCAATTGAATAAATAAACTACAACATTTATTAATAGATTTTTTATTTTGATATCTAGCTTTGAAAAGAAATCAAAATGAATGTGAATGGTATTAAAAATGATAAATAGTTCCATGGTTATCTTGAACCACTTGGATGATGCCTCTAAACTCATTATGTGATTTACAATTTGATGTTGACTTAATGGATTAGTTTATATTATAGTGTTAAAATCTATGCCAATAATATGACTCTCATAGGAATTGAGTTGTTGATTTATGTGCCCACATCCACATTCTCAATTGTATTTGGTGTACCCTAGCAAAACTTAAAACATCTTATAGAATAACTTACACCATATTTCAAATGTATGCTTCCTCCATCTGTGATTTAATGTGAACAAGAATCAATTCACAAAATTCCAAGGAGTTGTTAATCTCATATCAACAATGAGTTATCCTACACCATAATCTATATGCATCACTACAATCACAATGATGATTCCACTTTCCAATGCATGATGGTTTGAAAAAATATCAACCATGACAAAAACATAAATTATGATTCCATGAAATGCATGATGGTCCAACAAAATATTGACCATGTCAATATCGTAATATATATATATATATATTGGGTCATGAGAAGCAATAATCATCTTGTCTATCTTGGTGAAGAGCTCTTAAATTCCCACTTTCAACCATTCATCCAATATAGCACTTTAACTATTCATCTCATATAGCACATGTAATATATATATATACATACATTTGGGGTCAAATGGATCATCTATTGGGACTGTGAGGTTTTGAATGGTGTGTTTAACTCTTTCCCAAGTATGAGTTTAATTCACTTTTGGAATTTGATGTTTTACATAATTTTTATTAATTTTTTAAATATACTTGCTTGATCAAAGAGATGTTGCGGAGAAAAAAGTCCTTGCCTAAGTGAAAGTATTTGTTGCAGGCTCTTTCCTAGAATTATACATCTTCATTGATGACAAAGAAGGATTTATCTTTGCATATGTCTGTATAAATAACACTCGAAATTTTGTGTGACCCACTTATATCTTACAAGTTAGTTAGTGAATTTGTGGCAATCATCTGTGGCTCTTAGGTTTCCATAAACATGAAGAGCGAGCTAAGCGAAAAGGAAATAAATAGGAAAATAACTACAACGCGAGTTCACTGATGGATCATGCATTATTTAATGAATTGGATGATATTTAAGTCCATACTTAGTGAGGATTAAACCTAGACCTGCCTTGGGTGTTAATGTGGAAACACAAACAAACATTTTTATGTCAGACTTAGGTTTGGTATCACTGTGCCCAAAACCAAACATCATCTAATTTTGTTAATAGCATTAACTCTAGTTATCTTAATTGTGGTAGTTGTGTCATGGTCCCAACAAATTAATCAAACCCAAATCAACAATGGATGAAGACTCATAGTTAGCATTAACTCTAGTTATCTTAATTGTGGTAGTTGTTTCATGGTCCCAACAAATTAATCAAACCCAAATCAACAATGGATCATGGAGTCTTCATGTTGTGTGAAAGCCCAAGAAAGCTTAGGATGAGGTAGGGTATTATTGTGGAAAAAAGAGTCAAAGTTACACCAGTTGTTTTTCTTTAGACCATTATCTCTGGCTCTCTTAATTAACTAAATTTATAGATGTGTTGGCTATTAAAAAAAATGGAAGTATTTTGATGGTACCGACAAATATCTACAACAATACAAACCCAAAGAAGACTCATCACTAGATAAAATAACAAGTAGATCTTGAACTCAAATAAAGAGATAGTTATTGAACTCAAATCTTTTTTATTATCCATACACATATACCAAAAACCTCTTCAAAAATTTGATATTCATCCATACATATATTCCAATAGTATGCATGTACAATTCTAGTAGTATGCATGTACAAGCAAGCCCCTACCAATTTCTCACACTTCATTTCACACTTGACATAGATGGATTGAAACCCAAACACGATGGATGGATGAAATGGTGACAATGTCTCAACAAGGAGACTTATTGGTGGCACATTGTGTCTAGAAGAAAGAGAATCACCAATAAACCTTCCTGAATCACCAACCAACATTCCCACTTTTGGTCCCAACATCCTCATCCCTTGGACAAGTATATTGCATGCAAAATTGAAGAAATTATGTTGAGTGAAAAATTAAGGAAAGTAATTAGAATTCTCTGAGTAAGAAAATGAGAGTAGTTGTACTATTTTGGTGGAGCATGGGGTGATACCACAAGCAAAGAACCCCGACAATACATAAACCAAGATATATGAAAACAAGACATATTTAAAGGTTAAATCAGAGAATATAGCAATTAAAGCGATGTGTTGAACAAATCTTGGATATTTATAGCTGTGAGGATAAAGGAAAACCTTGTAAAGATTTATGTTAAGTACAATAGATTATTTTTCTTTCATGAAGCAACGTTAAGAAGTAAAATGTTAAATCCCAAATGTGGGTGCATCTACATCATAACGCACATGATTGGAAAGAATAATAGAAGTCACTATATTGATGTGGTTGTTGCATCAAGAGCATACCAGAAAGGTCTCTTGCAACTACTAATATTGAATCAAAACTAAAAGAAAGATTTGTTCCTAAGCAAATAAGGTCATGAATTGTTTTTATTTAGAAAATTTTAAGGATTGAAAAATTAAAAAACAATACTTATAAGTCTCATTGCAGTCCCTATATTACTTATTCATGTCTTCTTTAAATATGAAATGGTTTTTCTACTCAATGCATGGTTTTTCTTTAAAATGAGCATTGTATGTTGAGGAATCTCAAGCTTGCAGTTCAATAATAGCTTATATTGTTTTAATACAAAATTTGATTGAAGCTATAATCCTTATGACCTAGTTTCTACATATTGTTTAGGACCATATGCTATGTATCATTCATGGGAGAAACTTGATCATACTGAAAATGGGCATTGTATGTTGAGGAATATCATGTTTCCAATTCCTATAGCATTTTATATTGCTTTTGGTGATGAACATGATGAACATAAAGGGCTTCTAGTTATTTTTAGTGTCCCAAAATTCTTTACCTGTTGCACAATACTATTATTGATTGGATGACATTCATTCATGGACTTACACATGATATGCATTAAAATGAACCTAAAAGGCACCGTGATATAGGAAGATTCTTAGTTGCAATGAATATTGTGATAAAATCACACCTCAGCATAAAGATGATATCATTGATACAATAGTCAAATAGATATAAATATGTGTTAGTTTTATGTTTCTTCTAAGTTCTAATTTCTTTCTCAAATTTGATTCGATTAAAATATCCCAAGCTATTGAGAGAATATTTTTCTTGCAACTGAGATATTTTACGGAAAGAGAATCAAGAAACATTTTTATTGTCAAGGGCATCAATAGACTTATGCCATAGCAAAACAAATTTTTCGTGTATGTAAATAAATTATTTATTTCCGATTTCATATATTACATGAAGTATATCTACCGGGGAAAATTGATGGAAAACAATCACAAAGTCCAGGATACTGATGGAGAGATAAATACAAGCAAGTGGTTCAGAAATTATCAAAGAACAAAAAAAAGACCAAACATGTCAAAATGTCTAGAGGATCTTCTTGAGAAGATACTACTACAGAAGTTCACTGATGTATTAAGAGTCAATACAACATCTATGGAGAGCCTCAGAAGGAACCTAATATTACAAAATATGATGTCATCTTCATAAAGGGTGAAAAAAAATGATGATGTTGGACTCTACTGCAACAACAGCAGGATGTTGGAATGGCATTGGAACATGTTGAAGTTATAATGATAAAGTTCATGTAGACCAACTCAACTACTTCAAAGAAAAGTCAATTAATTTTCAATTAAGAATAGATGTTCAAAATATAAACTTTGGAAATCTGATACAGCTACAATAGTTCTAGAAATTTTGATTGCTCCTAGTATGTCATTATCATCATTTTATTTCTGAAAGAAGTATTCTACAGATATACGTGATTCCCAAAGTTGCTAATGCAGTCTATGAAGGAACACTTTTTGCAAGAGTATCAAAAGATTAGCTAAAGTTGAACTGCCAAACGACATATGTGAATCACAAGTATCTAGTTTATTTGCATTATATTCTGATTTCATGAAAGTATTAATTTTTCAATTAATTTTCAATATTTTCTAATTAGGAATTTGTATTATAACGTACAATTTGGCATCACAAATTTTAGGGCATATGTTGAGAATCTAAGTACCTCCCTTGCCTTATATACCATGTCGTATTAAGGAAAAGTGGTGTCAAGTTACCAAGTTCCATTGATAAAGTGTCAAGCATTTGACCATAGTCAAGGTTGACTTCGACAAAGTTATAGAGAGAAAGGACTGAAAACAATGTGAACAAAGCTACAGATCAGTAGGGGACTGAAAAAAACGTGAGTAGAAGGGCTAACAGAGAAGCATGGTCAAGTTGACACAAAGGCAGTGATAAGATATTGAAATATAATTGTAACTATTCCTATAAATAAATGATTATAAATTGCATTTAAGGCATTATGCATGAGTTCATGCCAAAAAGAAAATATTACATACCAACACGATATCCTCATAATTTTTGGAGTTATGCATGCGTTTAGAGTCACCAACATGGCTCGTGAAAATTCCTCTCTACATCTCACCATGGTTTATTACAACTCTGTAGTGGAATTTTGTGGAGTAACACAAGATGCCTTTCAGGCAAACCTTGTCTTGAGTTCCTATAACTAGCTCCCCATCCTGCCTGTTAAACCATACTGAGCTTACATACATCAAAGGTACATACCATTGTGCCACCAACACCTCCACATCCTCTTAATCCTTCTAAAATTATACAAAATTACAAAATACATGATTGATAATTTAATTAAGTATAAATCACCACTTGTGTGACCCTATGGGCCTACTATTTTACCACTTGTCTCTTTATCTTGTGATAACGGAATCTTGTGTGCCCACTATTTTACCACTTGTCTATCTTGTAATAACCCAAGATGCATGGTGGACAACACAAAATAGAGTTTTGTTTCAACGATACCTCTCGTTACTCTGCACAAAAGACACATTGAAAAGTTGTCATTTGATGAAGAAGGCTCTAGTCAAGTGATACTAGGCACTACCTCCTCTTCTTTGAATCAGTGATTTTATTCGATGGAGGGTAGCTTGTTTCCGGCCCAACCCCATAAGCCATAGTCGAGTTAGTTCTTTTCTCTTTCGAGAGCAGGAGAAGAAAATATTACAAGTGGAAGCATCTCACAACAACGGAAAGGTAGAAAACAAGATAAAAAGGTGTCGCCACCACCACCAATGCAATAATCCTTGGACATAAGTGGAGCAACTTCAACAATCCCCAGACAAAACTGGAGCAGGGTCGTGGCTTAAGGTTGGTCTAATAAACAATTCAAGAATCTTTGGGCCGAAATGGAGAAATATTGAAGACATTCCATACTAAGGAAAAAAAAGGGACAACATTCCATACTAAGGAAAAAAAAAGGACATCACTAGTAAAAATTTTGTTGCTTGCATCTTGAGAATCCCCACGTAAACAAGAGAAGAAGGCTCACTATCCTAAGAAACCTTTGAACTACACCAATGTGATTTACTACACCAACATGAATTTTTCTGTAATAATGTGTCTAAACACATTTTGTAATGGATACTATACTTTCTTGAATTTATGGTTCCCCAAATTATATCGCACTAGGGGTATACAAATTAAATTCTTCCTCTGAGTTTGTTAGAAACTATATGAGAATTACATTAAAGGCCTTTCATCATATATGAGAATTACATTATATTTCTATGGTTTGCAAGTAATTGTTAGCCATAATTACTATGGAGCAGCCACACACATTTGGTCTCGTGGGGTGATTAGCAGCCACAGACATTTGGTCCTCTGGGGTGATTATTCTTGAATTAATAGCAAGATTCTCTCCTTTTGAAGATTCTAATCTTATCGAACAATATCATAAGGTATAATCACTTCCACTTTCTAAATTTATGGCTACTCCAACAAACAATGTTATGTGGACCAATTTTTATAGTCAAACTTCATAAATTTGGAAAATGTATACTAAAAGAAATTACAATGGAAATTATGGATTCCTATAAGGGGAGACTAGTCATGGGTTTATATATTTGAGTCCCTAATATCGATGCAAAAGTAAAACCATATTTATTTTTTAGTTGATCAAATGCTATGAACAAACAAATTTTGATGGAAATTATGGGTGCCCATATTGGGAGACTAGCCATTTGTTTATATATTTGAATCTCTGATATTGATGTAGAAGTAAATCCATATTGTTTTACAGTTAATCAAATTTTATGTACTAGCAAATTTTGATGGAAATTATGGGTACCCATAAGGGGAGACTAGTCATGTGTTTACATATATGAGTCTCTGATATTGATACAGAAGTAAAACCATACTTATTTTTCAGTTAATAAAATTTTATGAACAAGCAAATTTAATGGAAATTATGGGTCCCATAAGGGGAGACTAGTCATGGTCTTACATATCTTAGTCTCTGATATTGATGCAGAAGTAAAGTCATGGTTTTACATATCTTAGTCTCTGATATTGATGCAGAAGTAAAGTCATCATTTTACATATCTCAGTCTCTGATATTGATGCATAAGTAAAACCATACTAGTTTTTCAGTTAATCAAATTTTATGAAGAAGAAAATTTTGATGGTTGATGATAAACTAGGTCTTGCTTCATAGATTTGCAAAGTGGTGTATTAATTCCAGTCATGGTTCTGTTATAGGGCCAAGAAGTTAATAACCAAGATATAGATCTTAGACTGAATAATGTAAGTTTTAAATCCTTTGTGACTCATTTCATACTCCAGAATTTGTGGTAAAAGCAAATGTTGCTTCTTATTGCAGAGTCTGAATATACCAGAAAGCTTCTTATTGCAGAGGCTGAATATGCTAGAAATTTATGAAGCTGAGTGGTTTAAGAAATCTTACAACCATCCTGCTGAGCCCTAGGATGAAGAGGACGTCACTACAAAGGTTAGCCAATTTGGACCAGAAATCTGAGAGCTTTTGTGACTGCAACATACTACAACATGTAAAGTATCTACAGTGTGGCTCTATTCTCAAAGTATCCAGTATTTGAGCATCCTACCATAAAGCATCCAACATTCAAGCAAACTTTTGTTTGTGAAATCTACAAAAATCTAGGAGGCTGAGATATAGGGTTTGGTGGTAAAGACCACGTGAAGTGAAGACAAATGGGTACTATCAACATGTGTGAGTAATGTGTTTAAACATGTGAATTGATAAAAATGTGCTCATAATTCCTAAACATGAAATGTCTTCCAAAACATAATTCCTAAACATGAAATGTCTTCCAAACGAATGTTAACATTAGATAATTAAAACTTGAGAGTGAAACTAAAACTCTCCAAATCAATCGACATCCTAACTTTTAAGTATATATTGCTTCGATATAAGGCTAGGCCAAATAAGATCTCTAAATTGAGTATTAGTCGAAATAATGGTTAAAGGAAGCTCACATGTTGGCTGAAAGTGGTCGAAATAACAGTTAGAGGAACCTCATAACCCAAATAAGATCTCTAAATTTAGTATGGGTCGAAATAACGATTAAAGGAAGATCACATGTTGACGGAAAAGTGTTTAACTGTTAGAGGAACCTCACATGTTGACGGAAAAGTGTTTAAAGGTGCTTTATAAATTAAAAATATTAGATTTAATTGGATTAATTGACATGTTGACGGAAAAGTGTTTAAAGGTGTTTTATAAAATATAAATTAAAAACATTTGGTTTAATCAGATTAATTGACTTGGTATATGTGTAAGAACTAATTAAAAAGCTCAAAAACAATTACAATAGTCTCTGTAGTGAGAAAGAACATGGATTAATAGTCTTGGTTACCGGGTGCAAGTCTCGGAAGTGATGATTGACGCTATGTGATTCATTTCACTAGTTTCAATCCCAGTTCAGTTCTTCATCCCTGTGAGCATCACCCGATGCAATGAGTGCTAAGTAGACTATTCAAAAATCAAGAGAAATTAGTGAGCTACTACTACTTCTCATGGAAATGTTCATAGATGAAGGACTAAATTAACGCAATTGAATCCCAAAAATAATATCTAATATAATAGAAAGATTAAAAATAATAAGAAGAAAATGATTCAATTCCCAATTTAAGATGATAGCCTCAATGAAATTCCTCTTAGTAAATTTAATTTAATTTTAATTTTTTTAATTTTAAAAAGTATATTTTTAATTCTATTTCTTAAACAAAAATTGAAAGATAATTCGATCTTAAACACACACACAAAAAAAAAATAAAAAAATTGAAAGATAATTCAATCTTATAATATAAAAAAAAAATTAAAAAAAAATGAAAGATAATTCAATCTTAAGTTAAAAGATATGGAATTAATACATTTAATTTAATTTCTATCTTTTATTAACATCATTACAAATAAAAGAAATATTTTATGAACTTGCATAAGGCATAGAATAGGAGGAGATTAACGATGAACGTTTATGATTGTTAAAAAATAATATTAGTTATAAAAAAAATATTATTTATAACCATTATAAGGAAAAATAAACACATTATTTATACATGTTAATAAAAATAACATTTATAGATATATAAAGGGGCTGGATATATATAAAGATTTGATCGGCAGAGAGGATTTGAGATTCCAGGCCTGGTCTAATCCGCTCCTATATGCACACGCATCTTACGCTATCGACAGGTATGTTTACGCGGTACGTCTTCTGTTGATGTGTAGCCCGCACTGTCCAAAAACCCAACACCCCCATTTCGATGCGGGTTCCGAGGTCTTACCCAGAGTCACTCTGTAGCTCGAGTTACATAGGCATTTCGTTATGTTTGTATTTTCTGTTTGTAAAGATATTTTGACATGTTTTCATTTTCCAAATGAAAAGATTTATTTGGAAATTGATAATCAATAAAAAGATGTACGCGAAGGTGGATAGATTTTGATATTCTAATAGAGTCTAATTCATCTCTTGGCTTCGAAGTTTATATTGCATTTGCAATTCATTAAGCCTGTAATGTAATGAAAGGAGAGGAAACCCGCTTTATTATTGTTGTCCATTAAGCCTGCAATGTAATGAAAGGAGAGGAAGTCTGCTTTAATGTTGTCCATGAAATGAAACAAAATGAATTTGCTCAGTCATTCAGTCCTTATTACATAAAAGGGAACGCATCCCGCTACCATAAAAGTGGTGGGTATCAAATCAAATGAAACGAGAGCCTCTCTCTCTCTATATATATAACCATAACCTCCTCGAAAAGGAAAACCACCATTTCATAGCGGCTTAAGTGACTCCCTTCTTTATTTAGTTACATACATAACATAGACACTGTTCGTCGCGCACTTAAAAGCCGCTGCCCGTCGTGAAATAGCCTGTACTCCACATACCATTAACACATGAATTAGATTCATTAGTCGGTATGGCGGCGATCGGAAGTGTTTCAAGAAGAAATAGATATAAATTACAGTGGCGAACGTGGCAGACTAGATGATAGATTAACATGAATAACGAATAACGTCGTAAATAAATGAAAGAATGTGATAGTCAACACTATACTGCCAGCTGCTTTCTACACACAGCCACATAACTTAATTACTGTTTGTGTTAATAATCAGTCGTCTTGGATTTCGATGGATGGGAACACTTACGAGAACGGCGTTGAACATCGCAGCGGCGGGGAGGCTGGCGGATGTTGCAGGTTTCTGGAAGGTATGCGGCTCTCTCCTCCGCCTCCTCCTCCTCTTCTCTTCCACGCGATTCGCCGCGGCGGCCCTGATTAAGTGCAGCCTCAGAATCCATGAAGAGGTCATATGATTGAGATTGATCGAGTACTTGCTGTATGGCTCGGCATCGGCATTGTGGAGACATTCTTTCCAATTCCTCGCAGCATCTCTCCGATGGCTGCTCTCTCCGCATCTCCATGTAGTCCCGGCACTGGGATAGTCGCTGCGGATCGCAGGACCTTCGTTGTTGTTGCAGGCCCTCTCCATACATAACGCCTTCACGTGCATCAACAGTTGGGGCGCCCCACTGAAGGAGGAGGAGAAGGGCTACGCCTAAGCTTGCCCATTTAAGAGGCAGTCTAGTAGTAGGAGGGGAGAAAACATCCATTGCTTTTCTTTCTTCGTTACCGTGAAAGATTGATTGATATGGGGAGCGGGAACTGTGAAGGTGGTGGATCGTAATGCTGTATTTATGTAAGGGTAGGGAAGGCGTCTCCTTGTACGAACATAAAAGTAGAGAACAAAACAACACAACACGAAGAAGAGTCGAGACGAACAGATGTAGCGCATGCCCCATCTCACACTCCACGTCCCAACTCAATTCACAGAAAGATCAAAAGCCTGCCTCCGTTTCCAATCGCCGCGTCTTTCATTTTTTGGTTCTGTTTGTTTAGAGAACAGAAGAATCTTCCAGGCGTGCAGAATCCCTGACAGTGCAGGGTATAGTACCGGCAATTCGACTTACAAACGATTATCGAAATTTAGAAAATTTAAACTACGTCATGAGAAAGTGCCTTAGCGTTGTGGTGTTGATTTTTCACGTTGAAATCAGTGGCTAATTCAGCGGCAAGGTTACCACGACCACCGTACTACGTCGTGCACTTATGGAAGTTTTATTAACGTTGGCAACTGAAAATGTTCACTGCCCAGGAAACATAAATAGTAAGTCACTACGGACAGGATGGGTTTGCTTTGGCGGTCAACCATGTATATAATTTTTCTCGCGATTAACATGAGATGGGTTGATGTCTCTATACGTGTGAGGAGGACTTGGACATAGGCTTTGGCGATCAGCTATGTACATAATTTCTCTCGCGAACAGTTTTCGATTAAAAAGAGATGGGTTGATGTCTCTGTATCATCCTCCATTACTTATTTCGATGCCCGATGATCCACCATGCGCATGATGGATCCGAGATTTGGATTTTCAATTTGGGTGCCCATTCTATTTTGAATTTGGTTGTCTTTACTCTACATCTCCTCTGGTAGTGCTGGGTATCATCAAATTTATATCCTATGTATTACACACTCTTTGTATTATCAGTGACATCTTCATGTCATGGACTCTGCAGACTTGTGAAAAGTATGGTGTGCGAGTTTTGTTCAATACATGTGGGGCATTTGCCATGACCCTCTTCATCTTCGACGCGGTTTCGATCTAACAACGCGTTGTAGAAAGAAGGAGACATTGTTGTTCTGAGCATGAATTTGCGGAGTTCCCTTAGACTCAGTAAGAAAGAGATAACATCCAGTTTCATCGATTCTCACATGTCAAACCCATGAAAGCTTCTGCAAGTTGTGAGGCTTGTATTCACTAAAGATGAGGGCATGGAGATGAAAAAACGTCCAAAGAAATTGAAGGAAATGGCTTCAAAAGCTGTGGGAGAGAGAGGATTTTCGAAAAAAAACTTTTGTGGCTGAGATGCAAAAGCTAATGATAGTGAGAACCTATGATGGGAAGACAGAAATTGGGCATACATAATCGGTGTCTGCGATTTCAATGACTATTTGAAGTTTTGGGTGTACAATGAATATGCCCTTGAGGTGATTGTTAAAAATGGAAGACATAAGATATATTCAGAAACTTAGCAGCTCTCAGGTGAGCAAGCTACACCTAGAGACTGCCTCACTTAGAATGCTCTACTCATTCATCATTAATATCAAGAATATATAAGTTTACATTAGAATAGGAGAGTTAGAACTAATACCTAGAAAATAGGAATTAATTCTTAAACTAGGATACACACATAACTGAAAATAATACACATTCTCCATTAATTCCAACACTCCCTTTTAATGGAGAAATGGTTCACTAGTAGTCCTAACATGTCCCTAAATAATTCAAATTTAATTCTTCCAAGGGGCTTGGTAAAAATGTCTGTTGCATTATCTCAAGTATTACAATATTCAATATAAATTTCATTTGACTGAACCTTCTCTATAACAAAGTGAAATTGTGTATCAATATGCTTTGTGTTTTTGTGAAACACAATATTTTGTGCAAGTTTGATTGAGCTCTTGTTGTCACATTTGATAAATGTTGCATCTTTTTGTTCTTCTCTGGCATCATGGAGAATTCTCCTCAACCAAACTACCTCAAATGTTGCTACACACATTTCTTGATGCTCCTTTCCTGCAGAAGATAAGGATATAGAGTATTCTTCTTCTTGCTGCTCCATGCAATGACCCTGGACCCAATGTTGAATGCATAACCGATTATGGATCGTTTGTCATCCATATTTCTAGCCCAACCTGAATCTGAAAAACCTGTCAATCTAACATCAAACAAATTAGTATATTTAATACCAAAGTCTAAGGTTCCTTGAAGATACCTTAAGACGCCTTTCATTGCCACCCAATGAATCTCAAGAGACTTTGACATAAACTGTCTCAAAACACTGACTGCAAAAGCTAAGTCAGGTCTAGTTGTAGTTAAATAAATCAAACTCCCAACTAGTTGTCTGTACAATGTTGCATCCACCTCCTTAGAACTATCATCATTCTGAAGTTTGACATTCTGTTGTAAAGGCACTGAGGAAGCTTTGCATTGATCCATTCTGAACTTTTTCAATAAGATCCTCACATAATTTCCCTGAGATAGAAAAGGCTGGCTAGAATCCCTGCAAACTTTAAGACCCAAACAATAGTGTAATTCTCCAAGGGCTTTCATCTCAAAAACCTGTGGCATCTGCACTTTGATTTCTTTAATGAGTTCGCCAGCATTTCTTGTAATAATAAGATCATCTACATATAAAGAAATAAAAAAAAATTCCCCTTTTCGTCAACCACAATATACAGATTTGGGTCGTTCTTTCTCCTTTTATAACTATGTTGTAAGGAAAATGAGTCATTTTTTCATACCATGACCTGAGTGCATGTTTTAATCCATACAATGCTTTCCTCAATATACAAACTAAATGTTCCTGCCCTTGTTGGACAAACCCTTCAGGTTGTGTTAAATACACCTCCTCTTTCAATTCACCATTTAAGAAAGCAGAGTTCACATCTAGCGGGTGTATTTTCTAGTGATGTTTCATAGCTAAGGCTATTAACACTCTAATGGTGTTTATCTTAGCTACAAGAGCGAATGTTTCTTCATAATCAATACCTTCTTTTTGCGAATACCCCCTAGCCACCAACATAGCTTTATACTTATCTATACTACCATCTGATTTAAAATTAGACTTGTATAACCATTTGCAACCTATGGTTTGTTTGCCTTCAAGCAGTTCAACTACATCCTAGGTTTTTTTGTGAAGTATTGACTCATATTCCTCTTCCATGGTTTCCCTCCATTCATCATATTCACTTTCTTCTTTATATTTTAAGGGCTCAATGACATCCAAGATATTTGTCAGGAGGGCATAGTCTTTATAGCTAGCAGGTAAATAAGTATGCCTACCTGATCTTCTTGGTATTGGAGTGGCCTCAAATATTTTTTGATCATCCCTTAATGGACTTGGACTGCTGACGGCATTTGTATCATCAGATTCTTCCTTTTTTTGCTGCTCATGATTCTCCCTTGTTTCATCACTTCCATCTTCCACTAGCAAAGGCATTTCGCACTCTTCATTTCCTTTGGCACAATTTCCATCATGAACCTGCTCATTGAATACTACATCTCTACTCGCAAACACTTTGTGAGTAGAAGGATTAAACAATTTGTATGCTTTAAACTCTGTACATGACCCAACAAAAATGCATCTAATGGCCTTTCAATCCAGTTTATTCTTATCCACTTTTGGAACACGAGCAAAAGCTTTCGAGCTAAAAACTCTTAAATGATTAACTGCAGGCTTAAAACCTAACAAATCTTCGAATGCAGTTTTAAGATCAAGGCTTTTTGTTGGATTCCTATTCTTTAAATACACTGCAGTATTTACTGATTCTGCCCAAAAACCATTATACATGTTCTTACCTTTTAGCATGTTCTGTGCACACTCCACAAGGGTTTTGTTCTTTCTCTCTGCAGCCCCGTTATGTTGAGGAGTGTGGGGTACTATGAAGTGTTGAACTATCCCATGGTCCTTGCAATATTTTATGAAGCCACTCTACTTGTATTCTCCCCCTTGATCTAAGCGGAGAATTTTTATGAAATTCCTTGTTTGTTTTTCAACCATGCTTCTAAACTCTTTAAAATATTCAAAAGTATGACTATTCTTTCTGATAAAATACACCCAGGAAAATTTTGTGCAATCATCAACAAATAATAAAAAATAATATGCACTTCCTAATAACCTTTTATGCATCGGCCCACATATATCAGTGTGCACAACCTCTAGTATATATTTCTTCTTTCTATCTGAACTTGAGGGAAAATCATCCCTATGCATCTTCCCAAGAGCACATGCTTCACAATCAACATGAACATTTTTTAAAACAAGGAGACCATTGAGCATACCTTGTTTCTGAAGTAGCAGTGGGTCATGAAAATTGATATGACTGAATCTTTGATGCCACAAATTCTCTGCAGTCATAACTGTTGAAATCAAGGCTTGGTGTGGTGCGCTTCTTACCTTCAATTTGTAGAGACCTCCAACTCTAATACCTGATGAAATTGGCTTCAAATGATCCAGTATATATTTAATAACATAGTAAGACTTTAAAAATTATACCTTAATGTTCTGGTATGTTATCATAGTGACATATATCAGATTTTTTTTAATTCCTCGTACATACATCACATTTTGAATATGCCTAATATTATCATCGAGAAATATCACAGGAATATTTCCATACCCTTTAATCTGGTAACCTCTGTCATCACCAAGGTAGATATGAGAACCATTGATGGTCTCTTTAAAATTTTCAAGCAAATGTCTGTTACCTATCATGTGAGTGGAAGTTCCAAAATCCACAAACCAAGTTTCTGCTTCATCATTCCCAACAAAGAGAACAAAATCAAACATAAACAGTCTGAGGTCCTGATTCTGATCTTCATCGGTGAAGTGCCTTGCATGCTTCTTTTTTCTATGTAGATTTTCATCAAACTTCTTCTTATGCAAATTCCTGGAAATGTGACCAGATTTTCCATAGTAAAAACATTTGATCCCCAATCATTTTTGGTTGAAGACATACCTTGAGGTGGATTTCTCTATGGTGTACTTCTGCCTTTCTATCCTGTGCTTTCTCTTCCTATGAAAGGATTTTTACTTTCCATTAATGCAAGATCTGAATTCTAGGGTTTCATAGTCATCCGCGTCTCTTCTTCATGTATCAAGATCCCTGTCAATTCTTCGAAAATGGGGTCTTTCTCCCTTGCGTTCAAGCCTGTAATAAACACCTGATAATCATCAGTCATACCATTCATGGTAACTTCGATGAGACAAATGTTTGATACTGTCTCACCTATATCGGCCAACTTATTTTTTAGCTCCTTGATTTGAGAGATGAATGCAATGACTAATTCACTCTCCTCCATTTTGATGGAGAGAATCTTACTCTTCAGGAACAATAAACGATTTGTTTTCTTTATCTCATACAAATCCTTGAGAGTTTTCCAAATATCATTTGCTGACTTACACTCTCTGATGTGAGGGATAATGCAGTATTTCACTGAAAATTCAACAAAATTTTCACTTTGTTCTACCTCTTCTCCCAATCCTGAATTGCTGCAATTGTTCTGCCTCTGGCTGCAGTTAGCTTAAATTCATCCCCATTTGCAATCGCCCACACACTTTTCCCCTCAATCAGGGTCTGCAACTTGAATTTACAAGTAGAATAATTGGATCCATCAAGTTTATTATTCTCATTCAAGTACGCCTCTGCAATCTTATTATTCATGGTGACAATTTGATCTATAGATATGCCTTAAAAAAAACTTCCAACCTCCAGGAATTGATCAAAAATCTAATAAAAATACCATATCTGGCTCCAATGGGTATATCTCCAAATCCAGAAGAGTGATCTTGAAATAATACCTCTCCAATAAAGGTTTCATGATGGGCATAACACACCACTTGGAGATCTTTGTATTAGAGCTGTGAGCGTAGACCACCAAAATTTGAGCAAATAAAAAAAATGTGCTAACTCATCCACTTACGTCTGCTAAGCACTCTACGCTCACAACTCTAATACACAGATCAAGAGTGCACCAAGAATTTGTTATCATCAATCGCACATAACACTACCACTGCAACATAATCACTCTACACAACACCACTTCAATGGGTGAACTGAACTATAGGCTAGCCACGCAAATCCACGACCACTCTGCCACTTCGACCACAAATATTCTTTAACACTACCTCACAATGCCAAAAATATGAACACAAAATGGACGGAGAGTGTTACCAAATTATCCAGGGAAATATGCTTCGAATGACTGGCTAACAAAGTATCGTTCACTGCCCAGAGTCATGGTCATGACCTCAACCTCTATAGTCTGTAGGCATTATGGCATTCAACATATGGCTCATGATGCTATCAACCGAAGACGGACCACAACATGACCACACACCGATTCTTCATTGCACCCTTGTTCTTCGCTTAATGGCTCTGCAACACTATTACTTACACAAGTGGCACTCCTCCTGCAAATGGGATAAAAAGAGCTCTTAAAAAGCCACGCATGCACGCACATCATATGGAAAGCGTGGTTTCATGGCAGAATCAGGCGTCAACAATACCCGTTCTGTAAAAACTCGAGGCACACAACGCACTCGGCATTGACCCCTTGAACGTATCAACCAATTCAAAAGTCAGCATCATGAAAGTCGAGGAAAAAGCCTCATTGATGGGGTGCACTGATGAAGATTCTGAGTAATGGTAAATCAATGTGATTTATGGGATAACACATGCGCTGCCACCTCTTCTAACCTCCTTTGACTAGCGCGATATTTAGTGTATTATAGGCATTGATCCCAGGATCCCATCTTGAATGGTCTCTCGCCAGCGACCACAACTCCACACTTGAGCTCCTCTCTGCCACTAAGGGCACTCAATTTCCTAGCCATAAATTGTGCTCTAATACCATGTTAAAAATGGAAGAAATAAGATATATTCATAAACTTAATATCTCTTGGGTGAGCAATCTACACCTGGAGATTTCCTCATGTAGAACGATCTACTCATTCATCATTAACATCAAGAATATATAAGTTTATATGAGAATAGGGAATTAGAACTAACACTTAGAAAATATGAACTAATTCGTAAACTAAGATATACACACAACTAATGAAAAAACTTTCTCCAATAATACACATTCTCCATTAATTCTAACAGTGATAAGAGAAATGACAGTACGAGTTAATTGCAATTTTATACAAGTTGTGTGCATTAATATTTCAACATTCTATATCAATGCAGTTATAGTTCCATTATATGGGCTAGTGTGATTAAAGCTAGAAATTTTAATTTTAAAGCTAGAATTTTTAAATTGTACTCGTTTAACTTAGCACTTCAAATTGTAATAATTAATTACAAAAATTAACAAAATTCTTAAAGATTTGTCTGATTATCATATAAAATAATGAGTCAATAGGTTGCTCGATCTACAGATTCCGTGTTATTCTGTATTTTAGCGAAAAAGGATGGAAAAGATGACTCATTGCATTCGCAAGTGACAGAATCTCGATCTCAAATTTGTAATCCATGCTTCTGGATAAAGATAATATTCTTCTAATTTTTATTTAATAAAAATTTGAATCTCGTTACAATTACCTCTTGGAATTTTTGAATTCAGTGAAACCATTTTTTTTGGGATAAGTTGTAATATTTTGTTTTTTTTAATATATTTTTTATTATTTATATAGCTTATTTATCTTGCAAAATTGTTTGGGTACTTGAATTGTATTTTTTGAGTTAATTTGTAATATTTTATTTTTTTTAATATATTTTTTATTATTTATATAGCTTCTTTATCATGCAAAATTGTTTGGGTATTTGAATTGTGGAGAATGCACTGTAAAGTATTTTTCCATTGGTCATTGATAATAAATGGAAAGTTTATTGTATGATGGTTGTTTAAATTTTATGGAAATGTATATTAAATCTTTCGGTGATAATCATATATGAGCATATTTTTTCGACATGTTTCTAACCAACCAGTGCGGTTCATGTTCAGGACAAGATGACAAATCATGTCTAGGAACCGATTTAAATAGATAAAGAGATGCTCCAACTCGTCGTTGTAAAATAATGGCTAGTTTGAATAGAAAGGGAAATTAATATATTTAATCATTTTAATTTAAAAATGAATTAACTATTAGTTAAATATTATTTAATTTTAATATATTTTATAATTTTATAATACATTTTTAATATATATACTAAATCCTAATTTAATTTGTTAATTAAGAGAATAATAATATATTCAATACATTATTTATAGTGAATAGTTTTAAATATTATAATTATTAAGCATTATAGATTGTATTAATTTTAATCTATTAAAAAACTCCAAAGGCAAAAAAGAGTGAGGAAAAAAAAGGGGTGGGAGGGCGGGGGGAGGGGGGCGCGGGGGCGCGGGATTAAGAGGAAGAGAAAGGACAAGAGGGAAAACTAGGAGGGATGAAAAAACAACATCTAAGAATGAAGGGTAGGAATCCAACACTTGCTAACACTCCACCCATCATCCCTGTTAAGGTTAACCGATATTTTCTCGATTTCTAAGGCTTCTCTTAACTTACGGTGATGGAAATGGTCAATCCTCACAATAACCTTAGCATATTCAATGCAAATGTGATGCTTTGTCTTTTCAGCATGCTCTGCTAAGGCAGAGGAGTGTGATATACCATGTTTAAGGTCAACGACATGCTCATGAATTATTTGATTAATGGATTGACTAGTTTCACCGATGTAAGGCATCCCACAGGAGCACAGAATCAAGTAAACACCCTTACCATCCCTAGGGTGAACCGAGTCCTTTACCGATCTAAGAGAACTCTGAATGGTGCGAAGGGGATTGAAGGTCGAGGAAATATTATGTCTCATAAGGATCCTAGCGATTCTATCGGCAATACCTTCAATAAACAGAAGGTGAATTCCAGATAACAAATCACTAGGATATTTTTTATTCATCATACATTTTTTTGCTTTTTAAAAATATCTAAGACATCGAACCTTTATATAGCCATTTTTATTGAAAACGTTTAGGATATAATATTTTTTCCCTTCAAGGTGGTGTTCGTCGTATATTATTAAGGCTTTGGTAGCTAGGGTACTGATAACCCATAGCTTCTAAGCAGGGAAATGATGAGAACCAACACGCAAATATTTTTTCAGTGTGCATCTTGTTTCTAAAGAGTTGATGAGAGAAAGAACCATCCTCATTCCTAGAAATAAGAACATCTAGAAAAGATAGACTTCCATCCATTTCGATTTTTGTGATGAACTTAATGGAGTCAGATTGATCATTAAGATGATGGAAGAAAAGGTCCAATATTTATTTTCCATGAGGCCATACCACGAGGGACAGGGGGGATCTCATGGCCATACCACAGGTCTTCTCAAAGAATTTGCCCTCAAAACTAAATAAGGTCTAGGTGAACAAATCTCAACCAGATGGGCAATATCAGGATCAGTGATTCGATTCATGACATCAATAGCTTCATTAATGGGAATGCAGGTGTATAATTAGACAAAATAAAAACTTACAAGCCTATCATCGAGATCCATTTTAATTCCTTTCAATTATTTAATAAAGGAGGACGAGTTTTTGACAAAGGAGTCGGTCCGACCAACAAGAGGCTTAAGCGTATTGGCTAAAAATTTAGGGAGAAGGTAAGTCGATCCACCGATGATGTTGAAAATGGGACGAAGGGGGGCTCCTTCCTTATGGATATTTGGAATACCATAGATCCTAGGAGTGAGAGGGTTGGTCTCAATAAGCTTCTTACATGGGGAGCTAATCGTGCTACTAGATTTTATGGCGAGAGCAACGAATTTTGAAACTTTCTTAAGGGTATTTATGTCCAGTTTCTTGTAGCTCTCGCTACTATGAACAAGATCTACCATCTTATTACGGTAATATTCTGTGTTTAAGATGACCGTAGCACCTCCTTTACCATCTTTAAGAACAACAATTTCCTCATTACTATTCAAGGATTTAAGAGCCTCAAACTCAGGTTTATTAAGGTTTCTTTTAGGGGGATTTTATTTTCTAAGGATCATAGCACAATATTGTCTAATGATGTCTTTTGAAGCATCAGGTAAATATTTAATCCCATACTCTAGATAAAAAATATGTCTTGAATATGGATTTTCCTAGGAGCTAGGAAAAAATTAAGACCCTTCTCCGAAAGAATGTAAACATGATGATCAAAGGAAAAATTAGAAAGATTAATAACCTTCTTACTTGAGGGGAAGGAAGAGGATTTTTTATTATTATTATTATCATCATCGTACTTATTATTATTATCATGTGGTGCATCTTCCTGAGATTCATAATCTGTGGTTGAATCATAGGATTGAGATTGATAAAGTACTTGCTATATTGCTCGACATCGACATTCTGGAGACATTCTTTCCAATTCCTCGCAACATCTCTCTGATGGTTTCTCTCTTTAGTGCTCCAAGTAGTCCCGACATTGGGATAGTCGATGTAGATCGTAGGACCATCGTTGTTGTTGTAGGCCCTCTCCATGCATAATGCCTTTATGTGCATCAACGGTTGGGTTGCCCACTGAAGGAGGAGTAGAAGGGTTATGCCTAGGCTCGCTCATTTAAGAGTCAGTCTCGTAGTCAGAGGGAAAAAACCATCCATCGCTTTTATTTCTTTGTTACCCTAAAAGATTGATAGAGATACAGAGTAGGAGTGTGAAGGTGGGAAGAGGAGGTGGATCCTAACACTATATTTATGGTAGCATGGGGAATGCATCTCCTTGTACGAACATAAAGTAGAGAACAACACAACACAAGCACATGTAGTGCATGCTCCGTCTCACACTCCACGCCCTAACTCAACCTAGAGGAAGCTCGAACACATGCTTCTGTTTCAAATTGCCACGTATTTCATTTCTGTTCAGTTGATGTAAATAACAGAATATTCTTCCAAATGTGTAGAATCCGTGACAGTGCAGGGTAAAATACTAGCAAGTTGCAATGCGCCTTACAAACGATTATCGCAATTTAGAAAATTTAAACTACACCATCAGAAATTACCTAATTTGAATTTGATTATTAGTTAATGTTGTGCTAATTTCATTTTCATATATAAAATGTAACTGATCTTATGCTTGATGTGTAGGTTCCCTTACTGCTTATGTGTGTCAAAAGAGGAATTAAAACTAAATTTTATGAGTGTTTTTGAAATCATAAAGCATGAATTTAAAGTGTTGAATAACAACAACATAAATGACAGCGAACCACACAAACTGATGCAATAAAACATATTTTTCATGAAGGATTTCACCCCTCCTATGCTACATCTCCTTGGTCCAGCTCCATAGTTTGGGCCTCTATATTAGATCAAATTTTATAACAAATCTTGTTTACATGCATCAAATGATTTTGGAGCCTATTCCAATGAGTTTAAAACATTGAAATATATTAGAAACGACTATTTGTTTACTCAATTTGGTTACTAGATTCTTTCGGCATGGCCTTCCCCCCTGGTGGCAGTCAACTTCAAAAATATTCACGACAACAAAAACCTATGTAGATGACCTCTTCTGCCTCTGCAACCTATTCAAATGGATCCAAAACATCAAAATATGTTCATAATGACTCTTCCTGCACCCAATTTGCTCGAATATTTCCTCAGTTATGGAAAAACCAATTTTCCCTAGTTTTCCTCCACTAAATCTGGAAGTCCACCAGTTAACTCCACTAAATGTGGAAGTACTCCGCATTTGGCGAGTTCACCATCTCTTCCGTCAAGATAAGTATGTGATTAATGTTAATATAAGTGGTGTTTTAAGTGGGGTTAAACGCGTTTAGCGCTATCCATCACTTATCCGTTAAACTTTGGATTATTGTAATAAAACCCATGTATTATCATATTAAAACTTGGAAACCACATTTAAATCTCTGTAGATCGCATCGCAACACTTTCACTTCTTACAGATCGCAGCATAGATCGCCGCCCCACTATAAAAAATTCTATGTTGCCTGCTCCGTCTTGGGATTGCGATACCCCGATGTGATATATCACATCACAACTCTGCATCATTTTAACCCATGAAGTCATTCACTATGTCAAAAAATATAAAAATCCTGGCACGCTTCTCAAAATCGACCTATCCAAATCTTTTGATAAACTCAGTTGGGAATAAATCAAAAAAGTTCTCATAGCCTTTGGCTTCAGCCACATTTGGGTTCGCTGGATCATGAGTCTCATCACTTCCCCCTTTCTCTCCATTTTGGTCAACGACATCCCCTCTACTACCTTCAACCCCTCGAGAGGCATCAAACAAGGGGACCCCCTCTCTCCCTTTATCTTCATCATTATGGCTGAAGGACTGGGTTGCCTTTTCAAAAGCTCCATACAGTTAGGTTCCTTGCTTGGTTTACCCCTCCACAATCAGCCCCCCTCCTCTCACCAACAATTTGTGGATGAAAATATGATAATGTGATACCCCTCAGTCCAAGAAGCCCGCTCCCTCAAATATGTTCTCGACTCCTTCTCTGAAGCCTCTGGCACAAAGGTCAACCCTGAAAAATTGCAGATATTCTTCTTTCATACCCCCCCTCTCACACAATACAATATTGCCCACATCCTTGGATTCTCCATTGCTTCTTTGCCCTCCAAATACCTATGAGCTCCTCTGACTAACTCTGCCATCAATCACTCCTCCTAGCGAGACCTGCTGAACAAAATGGAAACCCAATTATCCAACTGGACCCATCACACCCTCAACATTTCTAGTTGCGTGGTCCTCATTAAATATGTCTTGCAATCTCTCCCCATTTATCTCTTATCAGTCCTAGCAGCCCTAAAATGCATCCTTAAGGCTATGCGCAACTTGCAACGATCATTCCTATGGGGTGGCACCAAAGAAAAAAACAAATGGGCCTTAGTCAACTGGAAGGATGTTTGTACCCCTAAAAGTCAGGGAGGATTGGGATTGCGTGATATTGGGCACAGTAACAACATAATGGGAGCTATCATCTGGTGGAAATGGGTCTCCAACCCCAACACTCCATGGGCCAACCTATGGGCAGAAAAGTATGCATACTCCTCGCCTAAGGAGGACCTCATCAGGTACAACTTAGAATCTGGGGGATCCCAAATCTGGAAAGTAGCTAGTAGTCAAAAAAGGATGATACAAAGTCACAACTTCTGGGAATTGCGAAGTGGTACCCAAGAAAGATTATGGGAGGACTCCTCGCAACAAATGCCAAGCCTTCCCTATACCTATATGGAGTGAGGCTCTCCAAGGGTGGCAAAGAAAGAATGTTCGAGACTTCTGGATGGATGACACCTCCCAAGGATATAGGCAATGGCTACACACGCATAGATAGAAAGATGACTGGAACAACGAGAGCCATACAGACATTTGGGAGGATCTCAACACCAAAATAAAAATCATAATAAATACAGGGCTTGACATCCTCTGCTGGGGGCACATGCCCAGTGGGAACTACTCAACCAAGGAATCTTACAACATACTTCATTAGTAGAACCCTGGCCCAACAGATCTCATCTGGGAAAATATATGGAGGGCTAATATTTAGCCAAAAGAAACCACTTTCCTGTGGCTTCTCGGTAAATGACGCATCCTCACATGGGAGAATATTTTGAAGAAGGGGTTTGTAGGAACCTCCAGGTGCCCTTTATGTTAGGAAAACTTGGAAACCATCGACCACCTGTTGGACCAATATCCCACCGCTAATTTCTTGTGGGATAGAATTGTTGTTTCATGCTATCGCTCCAATCGAGTAAGGGGTAATATCATCAACACCATCAGCAACTGGATGGACAATCCTTACACCAGTACACTCCTAAACAGACTTTGGTAGATCATTCCAGACATCCTCATTTGGGACATCTAGAAGGAAAGGAACAACCACATCTTCAAGGAGAAAGCATCCACAACAGAGAAGCTCTAGGACCGGATTCACAACAACCTCTCTAAAACATTGGACTTAGTTGCTTGGAGTCAGGACGACCTCCCCACCTCGGCAACAGAGCGACACATATGGAACAATTGGCAAATGAGTCTAAACACCCCACCAGATATCAATCCTAGAAGCACAGGTAGAATTCCTGCCCCGGAAAAATGGCACCCCCCCCCCCCAAATGGCTTCTTCAAATGCAACTTCGATGGTGCGTCCAAAGGAAATCCTAGTAATGTAGGATTCAGAGGCATCATCAGGAACTCTCAAGGTTATCCTCTATGGATTTACTATGGTAACATCGGCTGGGAAAACAATAATTCGGTGGAGTTGGAGGGGCTTATACAAGGTATTCAAATTGAAATCAAGTTTCATTACTTCCCCTTGGAGATGGAGGGAGACTCGCAAGTTATAACTATGGTAGCCACAAAAATCCTCCAAGGATTGCCTTCTTTAAAGGTTTCCAAAAGATGGAGGCTCACCCATAAGCTCAAGGTTCTGGAACAATTGATACACAACCACAAAGCCATTACTTTTGGCCATGTGTGTAAGAAGGCTAAATCCATTGCCGGCCTACTTGCGAACAAAGGGGTGGAAAGCAACTGTGAGATGCATCACTCCATCCTAACACAGGTTGAGAAGGAATCTCTTAGACAATAATGTCACACTCTCATTCAGAAGTATCTTCTCCCCCTAGATGCGCGTGACAGAACTGACACGTATGACAATCATACCTCACACACCCCGGAGGATGGAGATCTTCTACGTAGCACCTCAACTGCTACATATCCCCAAACCATTAGCCATCCGCACGAGACTAACAGAATCAAGAATGATGATGATATGCCTAGAACTGCATCACAGTGTCTGGGGCACCCCGCTGCATCCATCAAATTAAATGGTTATCATGATTAAATCGTATAGCAACCATCCCCCTTCCCTCGAGCCTTCTCAGGTGATCAGTCTTGGCACACAACTATGTGCAAGGCTTACTCATTTCCATCCTCCTCATATGTGCGCACTCCTCTTTAAAAGGATGAGCTCTCAATCTCGAACAACCCACAATATTTTCCCTCTGCCCTTCATTTTTTTATCTCTGCTCTAGCACTTCCCTATTTTTAGAAGGTTGCAAAGCCCTATCTTCTGCGTTGCACTGCACAGTCCCCTCTTGGTGGCTGCATCCCATTCTGTACACCTCTTCTGCAGAATTTTCTACCCCCCTAGCCCTAGCGCTACTTTCCCCCCTGTTGCGCACCTCTCCCTTGACATATTCCCCCTGCCTTATTGCGCAATGGCCCCCAGACTTCACCAGAGAACCATCCGAGGTGGACAGAGAGGGGCTCTCCCTAGCCGTTATCACTGTGGCGAGGAAAATTGACTGGAGTTGATGGAAGGCTCCTCCTCCGACACTTTTTCTCGCCAAAGCCTCGACCCCGATCAGGAGGAAGTAGCCCTTGGGCACACTATGCAGAGAGGTAGGCGAGGACCGCAAAATTCCACCATCTCTCTCTAGACGCACCCTGAGCCTCGCAAAACTGACCTGCTTCTGGTTTAGGAGAAGGAAGGTGATGATTCAGATGTCTGGGTGATGGATTTCGATGGCAATTGGACGCGTGTCCCTGACGGTGTAGATCCAGAGTCCCCCATCCTCTGCGCACCGGTCCACAAACCCGGGCGTTCAGTGGATGATTCGGAGGAAGCAGCTGCGCAGGCACCTGCTTGCCCCATTGAGGAGGAGGTCCCCAACAACGATGATGAAGATGAATATTGAGGCTTGCGTAGCTGCACAAATCTTCCATGTTTTTTGTCAAGCTTGCCATCAGTGCTTTTTTGCTTCTGCATATTTTGTGCTACTTAGATACATCAGCGCAACTGCGCATAATGTAATTTTCAATCTTAAGTTTTGTTCGGGTTGGTTTCCTCCTCTGAGGCAGCCCCGATACCGAGTAACTAAGGCTGGGATTAGCTAAGTGCAACTTGCCAACCCTGCTGCACCACTGACTAAAAATAGACTTACTAAAAATAGGAAATGCTAAATAAAATAGATGATCCCTAATGACAGAGAATGAATACTAGACAAATAAAATTGGTCATATGTGGACACAATTATATATGAATGAAGCTCTAAGTGTGCATTTATCCCAATAATATTTACCACCATATTTTTGATATGTAATAATACCTCCATATATTACAACATTACCTTATGTCAATGGTTATTTCCATAGTATCTTTGAAAAACCTCTCAAGTATTTCATGCATATGATATTACATTATAATTTAACCACTTCATATTAATAAAAACATAAGATGAAATGAGTTAACCATGACAAACAAGCTAAAATATTTAAACACAAGATTTATCATTATTAAGTCAAATAATACATTAAATCAAGTCACAATCACACCAAATAGAAAGAATCAATGTAAGTTAACGAAATTACATATCCCAACAATTATTGGAATTTAGTGATTAAAATCATCATAAATACTATCATTCAACTGCACTACTCATAGAAAAGTGAATTAGGAAATCCAATCAATGACCTATATCACTTGTTACATTGGTTGTATTTAAAGCATTGGTTACAAATAATATAAAGTTGTGATTAGTGAGTATTAAATCATTTTGGATTTTCTATGAATCTTAGATCTAAATCAAATAATATATTAAATCAAATCACATTTACACCAAATAAAAAGAATCAATGTAAGTTGACGAAAATACATATCATCACAATCACACCAAATAGAAAAAAACAATGTAAGTTGAAGAAAATACATATCTCACCAAATAGAAAAAAACAATATAAGTTGAAGAAAATACATATCTCACCAAATAGAAAAAACAATGTAAGTTGAAGAAAATACATATATCAATAGTTATTGAGATTTAATAATCAAAATCATCCTAAACACTATACACTATCATTCAACTACACTACAAATAGAAGAGATAATTAGGAAACCCAATCAATGAGCTATATAGCTCATTAGCATTGGTTGTATTAAAAGCATTAGTTACGAACACCATAAAGTTGTGATTAGTGAGTTTTAAATAATTTTGGATTATCAAATCTAAGTTTTGTTGAAGAAATTAATTAAAAAAAAAAATTTACAGAGGATGAAATGGTTAACCCTTTCCTAAAAATAATGATTGCATTTCTTTAAAACCAACTTATACCTTCAACATGGATTTGAAATATTAAATACCAGAAATTTTATCGCAAAATTTAGAATATTATAAACATTCAATGCTTTATATAGGTTAATCTCCATCAAATTTATCGGTTAATCTCCATCAAATTTATCATATTAGTTGTCATTTGTAATAGCATGCTTGAGAATCCAATTTTTCTTGGCCCGGGTATTTTAGCAATTCAAATTAAATTGGTAATAAAGAGATTTTAACCGCGCACAATACATTAAGGGTTGTAATTTCAAGTACGCTTTTGAAATAATATGCTTGTCCATATTTTCAATATCTTCATCTCCATTAATCTTATCAAATTAATTCTGATTTATAATAACATGCGAATTCAATTTTTTAAGACCCACATATTTTTACAATTCAAATCAAGTTTAAAAAGTATTAACTATCTACAATAAAATTTGAATGGAGGTGGTGGGTCGATATTTATGATTATATAATAGAAATGGATGTAAACTTTCCTGTAGTAGTACGAACTGCTATTAATAGTGAAGTAGAGGAAATGACAATCTATCAAGGAAAATCACTGCTTAAAGAAACCAGTATCAATAATCCCAATTTTCTTTCAACAAGAATAATAATTTATTCTCTAAAGTTCGTATCTACAATAACTTATTCTCTAAATCCTAGAAGTAATAAAGCATTTGAAATCCATTAATTTTCATAATGTATTTTTAATCCATAATCATGAACCCATCATTTCGCAAACATAGGCATGAGCATGATTGAAGGTACATTAAATAAAACATAAACAAGAAAATTACTCACGGTACATTAAACTAAACTGTGGGGCTCCAAATAACATACCCGAATCTCGATACTCATTCATATCAATGCTTGTAATCGATACTAAACTTAAATGTCACATAAAATAGCACTAGGACATGACTTTGTGACATTTAAACCCCTCTAGCTCTCAACATGCTAAATCACTTGAACAAGTCAAATTGTTCGATGGATTGGTCATGTTTTTCATGTCGTTTATGGGATTTGGATGCTTAACCTAGGTTATAGTGGTATCTTGCTTCATTAACCCTAGACTCGATCATAATGATATCTTTCTTTATAAACCTTAGCCTTTATATAATGGAAGAAGCCTCGGAAGGCGAGTATAACTCTTTAATGGATTTGGTGGGAGATTTAATGAGAAAGTAGGAAGCCTCGGAAGGTGAGTATAACTCTAATGGATTTGGTGGGGACTTTCCTCAATGGTTAAGTGTTAAGGTGAGTATATCTTTTTAATGGATTTGATGAGGACTTACCTTAAGGTGAAGTTAATTGCATGGTTAATTAAAAAATAGTAAGCTAAAGCCCTCTCCTAAATCTAGGGATGAATACTTATAAGTTTGATTTAGGATGGATAATTATAAGTTTATAGTTGAGATGATAGGTTTTGGGTGGTAATTAATTGTATTTTAAATAGGTTTAAAATTAGGAATCCTCTTTTTTTTTTTTTTCAGTTATGGTGTCTCATTATAGAGGTTATGGATGTGTTAGTTGTCGGTTAGTTGATAAAGTATAAATAATTATTAAAATAAGTGAATAAGCTCAGCATTTGGTGATGCCATTAATCATTAATAAAATTATTGACATGGTTAATAAGATAGAAAAATATTTATTGAAATTAAAAAGTGAGATACATATTCCTTTGAGATTAGCATTTATCTAAGGCTATTCCAAAGAAATGATAGGTTATATGAAAAATTTAAAAAGCAAATTCATGAAGCTTGATTTGAGACGAGACTAAGTGGTTTTGAGGGTGACACACATCTTTGGTTTTCTTAACCTCCCCATAGAGACATGTTAGTACCATTCATGGTTAGAATCTTCTACAAGCATTAACACTTTGGACAATATTAGAAATGCTCAAATCCTTCTAAGTTTTGAAATTGAAGCTACTATTGTGGACATCATCCATCAGGACGAACTTATCAATAACACATGACATGAGGAAATCAAGGATGATATGTAGGAAACACAAGATACCCTCCATTGGCATGCATTTTATTTTCTTATGCATTACACAATGCATGTCATATTCATTATTATTATGCTAATTTGTCCAATAGGGTATCCGTCATGCTCTATAGTTAATATCTTGGATGATTGGTAGTGTGAAGGTGTTTTTGAAGAAGAATAACAAAATTTTCTCATTGGTGAAGGTTTCCCCAATTTTTGTTAGTACTAGAATGTTGTATGGTTAGGTTGAAAATTTTTCAATCACCCTTAAGTAATATGAAATTTAGGACCCGAAGTACCAGTTGGGCATAGTCAAACCAATTGGGCATATTCGAAGGTGATCATTTTGAAGCCTTTTTCAAGGGTGTCTTTTGTATTGGGATATTGGTGAAGAAAATTTAAATGGAATTTGGTTGTGTAAAGGAAATGTAGAGATTCCGTGGCTCAAGAGGCACCCATGGTGACCCCATTTTCATTTGAAATGTCCCTCACCCATGGTGACCCCATTTTCATTCCAAAAGTCCCATAGTTATAGACACCATGACCTGTTGACCAGCCTCAACAACAATCTAATGAACAAAAATCATGAGAAGGTAACTATGAAAATCTCCTAGAGGGGATTTATCCTTCTTCCAATATTTCATAATGTGTTTTAGAAGTTGGTTATTGGCTTAGAATAACCCCCAGATTAAAGACCCTAGTTTTTATGAATTTTTCTATGTTACATATGAAACTCCAAATAATTGATAATGTGTTTTACTATGTTATATATGAAATTCCAAAAAATTGATAATTTTTTGATAATCTGTTTTACTATGTCATATATGAAACTACAAAACCCATCCCAAATTAACAACCCTAGTTTCTATGGCTTGGATTTGTCTATATTATATATAAAATAGTAGACAACATAATTATGGTTTTTAAAAACAGAGGAGGTCCTTGTTTCCCATGCAAGCCTCCTCTCAAACTATGTATCATTTTTATCATTTTTATAATTTTTTGTGATATATATATATATATATATATATATATATATATATATATATATATATATATATATATATATATATATATATCTTAAAAATAATAAAAACATATAAATATAATACCAAAAATATATAAATTTAAATACGGTTTATTTATTTATTTTGTTATTTCTCTGTTAGTCTAGTGTTTATTTAATAATTTATTTGATTTTTGAACATTTTATTTAATAATAATTTTTCAATTTTTAAAAATCTTAAAATTAACTCTTTTAACTAGTTTACAATTATTTTAATTAATATTTTATATATAAATTGATTTTTTTAATATATATATATATATATATATATATATATATATATATATATATATATATATATATATATATATACACACGCTCATGAAAGGACATACATTTGGGGTCAAATGGATCATATGCTTTAAAAGGTAGTTCTGTATTTTCTATCGAGACTGTGAGGTTTCGAATGGTGTGTTTAACTCTTTCCCAATTTTAAGTTTAATTCACTTTTGGAATTTTGGAATTTGATGTTTTACATAATGTTTAATTTTTTAAATACATTTGATTGATTTACTTTTGGAATTTGATATTTTATATAATGTTTTTTAATTTTTTAAATATACTTGATTGATCAAGAGATGTTGTGGAGCAACAAGTCCTTGCCTAAGTGAAATTAGATGTTCCAGGCTCTTTTTCTAGAATTATAGATCTTCATTGATGACAAAGAAGGAGTTATCTTTGCATGTGTCTGTATAAATAACAATGGAAATTCTGTGTGACCCACCTATATCTTACAAGTTAGTTAGTGAATTTGTGGAAATAATTTGTGGCTCTTGGTTTTCCATAAACATGAAGAGCGAGCTAAGGGAGAAAGAAAGAAATAGAAAATTAACTAAGCAATGCGAGTTCACTGATGGATCATGCATTATTTTATGAATTGGATAAGATTTAAGCCCATACTTACTGAGTATTAAGCCTAGACGTGCCTTGGGTATTACTGTGGAAACACAAACAAACATTTTTCTATCAGACTAAGGTTTGGTATCACTATGGCCAAAACCAAACATCATCTATTTTTGTTAATATAATTAACTCTAGTTATCTTAATTGTGGTATTTGTTTCATGGTCCTAACAAATTAATCAAACCCAAATCAACAATGGATCATGGAGTCTTCATGTTGTGTGAAAGCCTAGGAAAGCCTAGGATGAGGCAAGGTATTACTGTGGAAAAAAGAGTCAAAGTCACACTAGTTGTTTTTCTTCAGACCATTATCTTTGGCTATCTTGATTAACTGAATTTATAGACGTATTGGCTAGAAAAATGGAAGAATTTTGATGGTACCAACAAATATCTACGATACAAACGTGACATTGAAACCCTAGAGCTGCTCCAGACCTTGCGCTGTTGCCTGTGCGGTCGCGCCTGCTCTTGCAGTGCCCTATTCCTTGCTGCTCCTCACTTGGTGATTCCTTCCTCTGGCGTCTGTTCCTGCCTCGGGCTGGTCGTTCTGCCTCTGATCGTTCCGTGCCTCTCTGCTGGACTTGGTCTCTTCTATGACTGCTTTCGAGCTTCTTTTGGCTGGCCTTTGAGGCTGTTCAAGAGCCATTCAGCATGGAGGGCCTGGACTCCCACCATCCTTCGCCACCTCCTTCTCTGGTCTCTCCCTCCGAAGCCTTCAGCAATCTTCTGGCCTTGCTTCCAAAGAAGAGGACTTCTGAAGTTGCGAAGTTTGTCAAAAAGTTGGATGACATTCCTGAGATCTCGTTGCCTGGTGAGGGTCCTATTCAGGTGGCCCTCTCTCTGGACGATCGTGCTCTCATTAGCCAGTTCACTGGCCTCTGGCCCTCACCCAAATCCACTGAGGTCTGGGTTGCCAAGAACTGGGCTCCCCTCATTATGAACAGCGTGTCCTCCTACTTCCTAGGTCGAGGGTATTTCCTGTTCGAATTCGTCGATAAGGAGGATAAAGATCTCATCTTCAGGAATGGCCCTTATTTCATGGGTCCTTAAAGGCTCTATCTCAATAAATGGATCCCTGATTTTGATCCGGTGGTAGATGTTCCAACCGCTATCCCAGTCTGGGTCAGACTCTCGAATCTGCCCATGCATTGCTGGAGCTGGGAATCGCTAAAGCATATTGGAAACACCCTAGGAAAATTCATAGATCGCACAAATAATAAAGATCAGTACGACTGTGCTCGTATCTGTGTCGAAGTCGACCTGGAAGTGGGTCTCCCGGAGGCCATCAAAATCAAGGTTGGGAGCTAGTCTCATATCCAAAAGCTCGACTATGAGCAGCTTCCATTCAAGTGTCGCAAATGTCACGTCTATGGACACTTCGCTAGAGGGTGCCCGAGCAATGCCGAAGCAAACAAAGGAAAAGATGAGGATTGGAATCAAGCCAAAAGGCCAAAGACCAACAAAAAAAAAGTTGGAGCCCCGGCAAGCAAAGGACGTCAACTCTTCGCTGGTCAGCATACCCAGACTTCTAAAGGGCAAGGTAATAGATTCGAACCTCTCAGTATAAATTCAATAGAGTTGCATGAAGTTGAAACATAGAATGATTCCTTGGGCAAAGACGCTACTCCATAACCAAAGCAAGTTGTTAATACACCAAGTGGATCCAAGGGGAAAAATGCAGAGACGGAGGACATGGTACAGACCTCAAAGGAATCTGAGGAGGAAGGAGAAATAGGGGAATCACAAGTCTCATCCACAAGATCAACAAGAGGACAAATGCTTGAGTGGGAAAAAAGAGAGCAGGAAACATACAAAGAAAAACTCCAAGGCATCTAGCCGACTCTTGAGAAACTGTTGGAAAAATTGGCCAAGAAAACAAGAAACCAGAGTGGCTCCAAGAGAGCCCAACACTCCCAAAAAAGTAAGTAATGAAAATCGTCTCCTGGAACTGTAGAGGTTTGGGTAGTAAAACGAAAGAATAAGCTATAAGGAGCACAATCCGAATAGAATCCCCAGACTTTCTTTTAATCCAGGAGACCAAGATGGAGGAAGTTGCTTTCCTCCAAACAAGTCAAAGTTTTTGTAATAAAGGTGGTGGGCAGGCTGTCTCTTCTAGAGGAGCTTCTGGCAGCCTGGGTACGTTATGGAATGCAAACAAATACTTGCTGCTCAAAGAAATCCCAAACACTCATTGGTTGTTCCTAAAACTTCGTCTCATTGAGTCTAAGGACGAAATCAGCCTTCTCAATGTCTATGTTCCAGCTAACGCAGGAGAGAAGAAGTCCTACTGGGACTCCATCAGAAATCTTGTTGAGACTGAGAACCTTGAAAACATCATTATAGCCAGATACCTTAATATCACCCTGGCTCTGTCTGAAAAGCGTGGTGGCAGCATCGTGAGAGATCCAGCTAGGGAATGGGTGGAGGATCTCATGCAAGACTGGGACCTTATTGACATCAAGCCCTTAAATGGTAAGTTTACTTGGTCCAACAAAAGAATTGGCCCTGGCCACATAGCTGCTAGATTAGATAGATTTCTGGTCCAAAGCTCCTTCCTGCTTCGTGGGCTAGAATCTAGATCACACATTCTCTCTTGCAGTGCCTCAGATCATAGGCCTATTACGCTTGAACTTTTGCCGCATAAGGATCTGGGGCCTATCCCGTTTAGATTTAGCCCTCTTTGGATCCATCTTCCAGGCTTTAAGGAAAGAGTCAAGGAAGTCTGGGATCATCTGGTAAATGGCTCGCCTTTCTTTGTGTGGGAAGAAAAGCTCAGAAGGTTAAAAACTGAGCTAAAATGTTGGGCCAAATCTATCCCAAATCCAGATTCTGAGCGGAAATCTGCTCAAGTTTCATTAGAGGCTCATCATATTCATATGGAGGACACAGTCATTACTCCTGAAGTTATTAATCTAGAAGCGGACCTTCAGCAAAAGTTTCACAGGGCCTGCATGGCGGAAGAAGAACTTTGGAGGCACAAATCCCGTAGCCTTTGGCTCAAGGCTGGGGATAGAAACACCTCCTTCTTTCATAAGCAAGCTAATGCAAGAAAAAACTTCAACACAATCTCCGAAATCAAAGATGGGAATGCTATTCACAAGGATTTCGTGAGCATTAAAAAGGCTGCCTACAACCACTTTAAGATTCTGTACGCCGAGGAAGAAGCTGGGATACACTCTGACATCTTCTTAGAAGGGATTCCCAATGAGATAACTTCCAGCATGAACAAAAATTTGGAAGCGAAATTATCCAAGGAAGAAATTAAGACTACTCTTTTTGAGATGAATCCAGACAAATCCCCTGGACCTGATGGATTTACTTCCAGATTTCTTCAAGATTGCTGGAAAATAGTTGAAAAATATTTATGTAAAATGGTTAGGAAATCTCAATCCTGCCAAAAAATCGGGGGTAGTACCAACTCAGCTTTTCTAGCCCTCATTCGAAAGGAAAAGGGAGCTAATGTCTTTAACAGATTTAGACCTGTTTCGCTATGCAATATTGGATACAAAATCATAACCAAGGTTATTGCAAACAGGTTGAAAGGCATTCTTCCCAAAATTATTCCGGAAAATCAAGGAGGATTTGTGCAGGGAAGACAGATTGTAGACAATTTCATTCTTGTGCAGGGGGCGATCCACTCTAGCATCCAGCACAAAGAGAAAGGAATGGTAATAAAGCTAGATCTTGCAAATGCATTTGATCGAGTAAAACACAGTTTCCTCGTTAGAGTATTACGAAAGTTTGGCTTCGGGGAGAATTTCATTAACTGGATCAGTGCATGCATCTCTGAGCCTTGGATCGCTCCTTTAGTGAACGGGACAGCTACTGGTTTCTTCAAAGCCTCGTGTGGGCTTCGCCAGGGATGTCCCCTTTCCCCTCTTCTTTTTGTCCTTCAAGCTTCTGTACTAAATTTCTATTTGAATAAGGAAATGACAGAGCAGGAAATCCTGGTTCTTAGCATTGCTAGAGGTGTAAGAAACATTAATCACGCTTTGTTTGCTGATGACTCCTTATTGTTGGGCGCAGCTTCACTGCACTCTGCTTCTAAATTCAAAGATGTCCTAAAAAAGTTCTATGATGCTTCTGGAAGCATGCTCAACAAAGGAAAGTGCCATGTTTACAGCTGGAATATATCCTCCACTCTGCTCACAGCCATCGCCAGGTGCCTTGGTTTCGCAGGTTCGGCTTCCTGGTCATCTTTTAAATACTTGGGTCTTCTTGTCTTTTTCAAATCTACCTTTTGCAGAGACTGGGCTCCTCTCATTGATAAGTTCAAATCTCGAATTTAGGATTAGGGTCTTTCTTGGCTAAACTTGGCAAGAAAAAATGTTTTGGTCAAATCGATGCTCAACAGTTTACCCATTTTCAAATTCTCAGTTCTGTTAGCGCCCTCTGGTGTTCTCAAGAAATTGGATGATCTCATCTAGTGCTTCTTCTAGAAAGGGGGAAAAAATAACGAAAAACACATTCCCTTGGTGAGCTGGGAGAAGATCTCCAAACATGTGCTGGAAGGAGGTTTAAATATGAAATCTCTCAGTGCGCAAAACTCTGCTATGGGTGCCAAAATCACCTGGCGCATTGTTGACTCCAATCTGGGTTGGGCGCAGAAGGATTTGTGGCGAAAATACTTCTCGGGCCCAAGAAAGCGTTTCCTGGACAATCCCCGACCTGTTCCCTGCACGCAACTGGAAAAAATCTATTTTATCTCTTCTCCGCTCATCCAAAATCATGTGTTCTAGGTGCCCGGGAATGGAAAATCAATTGACTTATGGCATGACAGGATTATGATGAATCAGCCGCTTGCTGAGGTGACCTCTCTACAGCCCCTGCGTTTCCGGATGTCTACCATAGGTTTAAATTCGCTCTGGGACCTTTCGAGATGGTCAGAGAACAGATGGATTGTTGGACCGATATTCAAGTGCCACCAAATTTGAAAAATCTGTGGGAAGTTTTTCTGTCTCTCCTTCACAGTCGAGTGCCGATTCGCTGCAACCAATCTGAAAAGCAAGGTTGGGGTCCTTCAGGCTCCTACTCCATCGCTATGGGCTATGAAAATCTTTTGGAAATACCTCACATCCCTCCGAACCCTGCTGTCTAGAAAGGCCTGTGGAAATTAAAAACAATCCCAAAAGTCGACTATTTCTGTTGGCTCATGTGCCATAACAGGAATCTCACTGATGACAGGCTTAAAAAAAGAGGATTTCATGGCCCATCTAGGTGCCGGATGTGTTGGGCGGATGAAGAAAGTATCAGTCATATAATGTTGAGTTGCAAGTTCGCTATTGAGGTTTGGCATGAGCTTCTACCCCCTTGTGGTGACAACTTACTTTTTCCAAGCTCTATCCCTGAGCTCTTTGCCTCTTGGCCCTTTAATTATCCTGGAGGTTCCCCTAAGAACAATAGATTTGAAGCCATTTGGCTTTCGCTCCCTAGATTTACCTGTTGGAAAATTTGGCTTGAACAAAACAACAGAACTTTCAGGGATAAGGATCATAAAACAAAAATTGTTATAGCTAAAATTAAGGCTCAGCTTAAAGAAAGTTTGGATAGCTACCTTGAAGCCTCCAATCTCAGCCAGAGCAATAAGGATTGGAGTAGCTCGATGGGCTTCACCATCTCGGCAAAATAAGATTAAAGAAAGCTGGAAGATTAGACTCAATGAGAATGACTTCTCTGTTTGGCTTCTTAAACATTCCTCCCCCCTCTTGTTCTTTGATGGTGCTGCTAAAGGTAACCCCAGGAAAGCTGGGGCGGGTGGTGTGATTAAGAACAATGAAGGCATTGTTGTTCATAGGTTCGCCTGGGGCTTGGACCACTCCACTAGCATTCAAGCTGAGGCGCTTGCCCTCCTTCAAGGCCTCATGCAAGCTAAAAATCTTGGCATCAAAGATCTTGTTGTGGTTGTTGACTCTCAATCAATCATCAAATGTTTGGTGAATGGCGTTGAACCGAAGGATATCAGCTTTTCTAGATTGATAAAGCAAATTACTGCTATCTTCAAAACTCTCCAAAAGGTCACTTTTTTTCATGTGCTCCGAGAAAATAACAAAGATGTTGATCTTGAAGCAAACAAAGCAGCCCTTCTCCCCGCTGGCTCTTTGTTAAAAAATGGACATGAGGATTGGGCTCCCATTCCTTAGCTAATTAGTCAAATTTTTCCTGTTTTAGCTTGCTTAGCCATGTTTTTGTGCATTTTATTACAGCAATTTGTCTGCATTCATAAAGCTGGGAAAATTGTGGAACTCGTAGCTAGGAATATCTGTAACAAACAAGGGTATAGGCACAGTAATTTTCTAAATACTGTGGCAATTGAGAAAGACAATGAAGCGGGGCTTCAGTTTGTAACCTGTTTGGAGGCCTCTTTGACCAAGTTCTAATACAAAATCATAACTGTTCTTGTTAAAAAAAAAACAAATATCTACGATACAAATCCAAAAAAACCCAAAGAAGAGTAATCACTAGATAAAATTATAAGCAAATCTTCAACTCAAATCAAGATATAGATATTGAACTCAAATCTTGTTTATTATCCATACACATATACCAAAAACCTCTTCATAAATTTGATATTCATCCATAGATATATTGCAGTAGTATGCATATACAATTCCAGTAGTATGCATGTACAAGCAAGCCCCTCCCAATGTCTCACACTTCATTTTACACTTGATATAGATGGATTGAAACCCAAACACGATGGATGGATGAAATGGTGTCAATGTCTCAACAAGGAGACTTATTGGCAGCTCATTGTGTCTGGAAGAAAGCGAATCACCAATCAACCTTCCTGAATCACCGACCAACCTTCCATCTTTTGATCCTAGGATTCTTGTCCCTTGGACAAGTATATTGAATGCAAAGTTGAAGAAAGTATGTTGAGTGCAAAATCAAGGAAAGTAATCAGAATTCTCTTAGCAAGAAAATGAGATTAGTTTTACTATTCTAGTGGATCATGGGGTGATATCACAAGCAAACAACCTTGACGATAAATAAACCAGGATATATGGAAACAAGACATATTTAAAGGTTAAATTAGATAATCTAAACAAGTAAAGTGGCGTGTTCAACAGATCTTGGATATTTATATCTGTGAGGATAAAGGAAAGACTTGTAAATATTTATGTTAAGTACAGTAAATTATTTTTCTTTCACGAAGCAACGTTCAGAAATAAAATGTTAAATACCAAATGTGGGTGCATCTACATGATAATGCACATGATTGGAAAGAATAATTGAAGTCACTATATTTATGTTGTTGTTGCATAAAGAGCATATGAGAAAGGTATCTTGCAACTATTGATATTGAATCAGAACTAGAAGGGAGATTTGCTCCTAAGAAAACAACTTCATGAATTATTTTTATTTAGAAAATTTGAAGGACTGAAAATTAAAAAACAATACTTGTAAGTCTCATTGCAGTCCCTATATTACTTATTCATGTAATTTAAACATGCAATGGTTTTTCTACTCAATGCATGGTACAACCTCATATAAAATTTGCTTGAAGTGAGAAGCCTTATGGCCTACTTTCTATAAATTGTTTAGGACAATATGCTATGTCTCATTCATGGGAGGAACTTGCTCAAACTAAAAATGAGCATTGTATGGAATCTCAAGCTTGCAATTCATGTTGTATGTTATATTTTTCTCATACAAAATTTGATTGAAGCTAGAAGCCTTATGGCCTAGTTTCTACAAATTGTTTAGGAGCATATTCTATGTCTCATTCATGGGAGAAAATTGCTCATACTAAAAATGGGCATTGTATGTTGAGGAATCTCAAGATTCCAATTTCTATAGAATTTTATAACCATATGCTATGTCTCATTCATGGGAGAAACCTTCTCATACTAAAAATGGGCATTGTATGTTGAGTAATCTCAAGATTCCAATTCCTATAGCATTTTATATTGCTTTTGGTGATGAATATGGTGAGCATAAAGGGGATCTAGTTATTTGTAGCGTCCCCAGGTTCTCTACCTATTGCACACTACTATTTTGGATCTGTTGGAATTCATTCATGGACTTACACATATGCATTAACATGCACACAAAAGGCGTTGTGATATAAAAAGATTCTTAATTGCAATGAATTTTGTGAGAAAATCACACCTCAGTATAAATTTTATATCATTGATACAATATTAAAATATATATAAATATGTGTTAGTTAAATTATGTTTCTTCTAAGTTCTAATTGCTTTCTCAAATTTGATCTGATTAAAATATTCCAAGATATTGAGAGAATATTTGTCTTGTAGCTGAGATATTTTATGGAAAGAGAATCAAGAAACATTTTTCTTGTCAAGGGAATCAATAGATTGATGCCATATCAAAATGGAATTTTTGTGTCTATAAATAAATTGTTTATTTCCAATTTCATATATTATAACACGAAGTATAGCTACTGGGGAAAATTGATGGAAAAAAATCACAGAGTCTAGGATACTAATGGAGAGATAAATAAAAGCAAGTGGTTCAGAAATTATCCAAGAACAGAAATAAGAAATAAGACCAAACATGTCAAAATGTCTAGAGGATATTCTTGAGAAGAGATTAGTAGAGAAGTAAACTGATGTATTAAGAGTGAAAACAACATGTATGGAGAGCCTCAGAAGGAACCTAATATGACAAAATATGATGTCATCTTCATAAAGGATGAAAACAAATGATGGTGTTGGACTCTACTTCAACAATTGCAGGATGTTGGAATGGCAATGGACCATGTTGAATTTATAATGATAAAGTTCAAGTAGACCAACTCAACTACTTCAAAGAAAAGTCAATTAAGAATAGATGTTCAAAATATAAATGTGGAAATGTGATACAGCTACAACAATTTTAGAAATTTTGATTACTCATAGTATGTCACTATCATCATTTTATTTCTCAAAGAAGTATTCTATAGATATACATCATTCCGAAAGTTACTAATGCATTCTATGAAGGCACACTTTTTGCAAGAGTATCAAAAGATTAAATAAAGCAAACTTCCAAAAAAACATATGTGAATTACAAGTATCTAGTTTATTTGCATTATATTTTGATTTCATGAAAATATTTATTTTCCATTATTTTTCAATATTTTCTAATTAGGAATTTGTATTATAATGTAAAATTTTGCATCACAAATTGTAGGGCATATGTTGAGAATCCAAGTACCTCCCTTTCCTTATATACCATGTCATATTAAAGAAAAGTGATGTCAAGTTACCAAGTTCCATTGATAAAGAGTCAAGCATTTGGCCATAATCAAGGTTGATTTTGACAGAGTTATAGAGAGAAGGGATTGAAAACAACATGAACAAAGTTGCAGAATAGGGGACTGAAAACAATGTGAGTAGAAGGGCTAACAGAGAGAAATGGTCAAGTTGACACAAAGGCAGTGATAAGATATTGAAATATAATTGTAACTCTGCCTATAAATAGATGATTATAAATTGCATTTAAAGCATTATGCATGGGTTCATGCGAAAAAAATATTACATACCAAAACGGTATCCTCATAATGGTTGGAATTATGCATGAGTTCAGAGTCACCAACATTTATCTTGACAATTCCTTTGGACATGTCACCATGGTATATTACAGCTCTGTAGTGGAATTCTGTGGAGTAACACAAGATGGTTTATTATAGCTTTGTAGTGGAATTTTGTGGAGTGACACAAGATGCCTGTAAGGCAGATCTTTTCTTGAGTTCATATAACTAGCTCCCCATCTTGTGTGTTAAACCATACTGAGCTTACATACATTGGAGGTATATACCGTTGTGCCACCAACACCTCAATTTCCTCTTAAGCCTTCTAGCCTTATACAAAATCTACACAAATGATAATTTAATTAAGTATAAATCACCACTTGTGTGACCTTATGGGCCCACTATTTTCCCACTTGTCTCTTTATCTTGTGATAACGGAATCCTGTGTGCCCACTATTTTACCACTTGTCTATCTTGCAATAACCCAAGATGCATGGTGGACAACACAAAAAAAAGTTTTGTTTCAACGCTACCTCTCGTTACTCTGCAAAAAACATAGATTGGAAAGTTGGAATTTGATGAAGAAGGCTCTATTCAAGTGATATTAGGCACTACCTCCTCTTCTTTGAATCAGTGATTTTATTTGATGGAGGGTAACTTGTTTCCAGCCCAACACCAGAACCCAGATCCGAGTCAGATCTTTTCTCTTTCGAGAACATGAGAAGCAACATTACAAGAGGAAGCATCTCACAACAATGGGAGGTAGAAAGCAAGATAGAAAGCTGCCACCACCAACACCAATGTAAGAATCCTTGGGCAGTAGTGGAGCAACGTCAATGATCCCCAGACAAAATTGGAGCAAGGTCGTGGTTTAAGGCTGGTCTGATAGACAATTCAGGACTCCTTGGGCAGAAGTGGATCAATCTTGAAGACATTCCATACTAAGGAACAAAAAGGAACAATGCTAGTAAAAAAATTGTTTCTTGCACCTTGAGAATCCCCATGTAAATAAGAGAAGGAGGGTCAGTATCCCAAGAAACCTTCGAACTACACCAATGTGATTTTGTCTATAATAATGTGTCTAAACACATTTTGTGTAGACAAATTTCTGTTTGTGAAATCTGCAAAATATATAGCAGGCTACGATATAAGGTTTGGTGGTAAAGACCATGTGAAGTGAAGACAAATGGGTACTACCAACATGTGTGAGTCATGTTTTTAAACATATTAATTGATAAAAAATGTGTTCATAATTCCTGAACATAATTCATAAATATGAAATGTTTTCCAAACTAATATTAGCTTTAGGTAATCGAAACTGAAACTCTCCAAATCAATTGAAATTTATTGACGTTTATCCTAAAATTTTGAAACTGGAGAGTGAAACTGAAACTCTCCAAATCAATTGACATTTATCCTAACTTTTAGTATATATAGCCTCTATATGAGGCTAGGCCAAATAAGATCTCTAAATTGTGTATTGGCCGAAATAACGGTTATAAGTCGAAATAATGGTTAGAGGAAGCTCACATGCTAGCTGAAAATGGTCTAAATAACAATTAGAGGAAGCTCATAGGCCAAATAAGATCTTTAAATTGAGTATTCGTCAAAATAAAGTAATGGTTAGAGGAAGCTCACATGTTGATGGAAAAGTGTTTAACATTTAGAGGAATCTCACATGTTGACAGAAAAGTATTAAACGATTAGAGGAAGCTCACATGTTGACAGAAAAGTGTTTAAAAGGTGCTCTATAAAATATAAATTAAAAACATTAGATTCAATTGGGTTAATTGACCCATACTTCATAAAATATAAACTAAAAACATTAGGTTTAATTGGATTAATTGACTTGGCATATGTGTAGGAACTAATGAAAATTCTCAGAAACAATTACAATAGTTCCTTTAGCGAGAAAGAACATGGACTAATAATTGAAAGGTTAAAAATAATAAGAGGAAAACTATTGAATTCCTAATTTAAGATGGTGGCCTTAATGAAATTCCTCCCTAGTAAATTTAATTTAATTTTAAAATTTCTTATTTAAGAAAATAATTTTTAAATTATGTTGAAAATATAAATTTTATTTCTTAAACAAAAAATTGAAAGATAATTCAATCTAAAGTTAAAAGATATGGAATTAATACATTCCATTCAATTTAATTTCTATCCTTTATTAACATCATTACACATAAACGAAATATTTTATGAATTTGCACAATGCATAAAATAGGAGGAGATGAGCGTTTATGATGGTTAAAAACCAATATTAGTTATAAAAAAATATTATTTATAACCATTATAAGGAAAAATAAATATATTATTTATACTTGTTAATAAAAAAACATTTATAGATACATAAAAAGGTTGGATATATATAAAATTTTGATCGGAAGGGGATTTGAAATTCCAGGCCTGGTCTAATCCCCTCCTATATGCTCACTCATCTTACGCTATCCATAGGTATGTTTATTTTTTCAAGTAGAAAAATCACTGATATATATAATTTCTAGCTCATGAGTGAAACATTAGATAGTCTTACATTAAAAAGGTGATTAAAAAAACTCCAATGGATACTTTCATCAAAGGGAAAACATGTTCCATGACAGCTTGCATAAATCTCCCACAGACTTTTCAAGTTTTTTTTAAAAAACTACATATTACAGGTAGAAAACGTAAATATAGTGAACCAAAAAACCAATTAAACCTTAAAGAGTGTTGTTGTAAACTCCAGCTGTGGAAAAGGCCCCTTCAATGTGCCTGGAAATAGTAAAACGAGTAGATCCAAAACCAAAATTATCTCAGCCTACACAAAACAGTTCCTACCAGCACTTAGGCCCGAATACTAAAGTCAAACGCTGATCTCCCTTATAGAAAAATACAGAAGTGTACCGGGTCTTTTGGTGGCAAATACCTTCTGTTCAGAAACAACAAATACAAAAACCCACAGAGTACAAAAAATCCATAGGTATGTTTACGCGGTATGTCTTCTGTTGATGTGTATCTCGCACTGTCCAAAAACCCAACATCCCCATTTTGATGCGGGTTCGAGGTCTTACCGAGAGTCACTCTGTAGCTCAAGTTACATAGGAATTTCGTTATGTTTGTATTTTTTTTTTGTAAAGATATTTTGACAACGAAATATAGGAATAATCTGTTTCGAGGTTTTTTAACCCAATGTTTTAGACTTCCTAAGTGAGTCCATCTTCAAGGGTAAATGTCCAATATTCTTTGGAAGATTGTGAGGATTAGAGCAAAAAAATCCTAATATAAATAGAAATTAATGATGAAACTTTTATGTTTTGTTTTTTTTATTAAGGAGGTCGGTTTAAGCAGGTAATGCAAATTTTTTATTTTTATTTTTTTTAAAAATTTTAATTTTTAATTTTTAATTATAATTAATTTTATATTATTTTATTTTAATTAATTAATTAATTTAATTATTGTTATTATTTATTTATTATTTATTTTTATTTTATTTTATTTTATCTATTTTTATTTTATTTTTTTATTAACTCCTTATTTATTTATTTATTAATTATTTGTTTTATTTTATTAATTATTTATTTTAATTTTTTTTTAATATATAAAAAAATAATATATATATATATATATATATATATATATATATATATCAAATTAAATTAGAGAGGTAGAATTATAGGTTAGAAATTTTAATTATTTTTAAATTTGTCGTGAGAGGTATGATAAATTAGGGGTTTCCAAGTATTGC